>QRDG01000415.1:527031-781583 GCA_012064385.1 Puccinellia tenuiflora
TTGTTCCGGCTGTGAGGTTCTATTCCCCACTCCCACTCTTCCGTCATCCTTGTCCGGGCTATGGCCTTGACCCGCTGCCGGATCTGGGCCTTGGTCAGCTCGACCGTGCTTGTCCGAGTCAGGTCAAGAGGGCCACTCATGTGGCAGATCTTGTGGACTCGGCGCTGAAGGGGTGAGACCCGGCGGCTTATGAATGTCGCCAACAGATCGTCGGCAGTTAACCCTTCTGCTCGGAGCTGTCCCACGACTTCGTGGATCTGGTTGACCTCGGCCTCTTTGTCGGTTGGATTGTACCCCCAGTTGAGTTGCGCTGTGGGGGTGCCGATGACGAAATCCAGCAGGTTCATCTTGTCGACGTCGGTCGAGTTCTTCACGTAGAAGAAGGAGCGCTGCCATTTCCGGCATGACTCCAGGCCGTTGATCCGGGGGAAGATGGAGCCGCGCCGAGGCGTGACCGTGGCGGCCCCACACTGGGTCATCACCTTGGGAGCTGTCGGGTCGGCAGGATTCGGAATGACTTGCTTCCGAAATCCGAAGTACTTGGACCATGCGCGGACGCTGGCCTTGAGACCGAGATAGCCCTCGGTGAAGGAAGCGAAGGAGGATAAGGTGGTGATGGCGTTGGCCGGTAAGTGGTGAGGCTGGAGACCGAAACTGTCGAGGAAGTTTCGGAAGAACACACTGGCGGGTAGTCCGAATCCCCGCTCGAAGTGCGCGACGAAGACGACTCGTTCGCCCTCCTTGAGACTCGGCGTGGTCTTGGTGCCGGGCATTCGGCACTCGACTCGGGCGGGATCCGTCGCGTCCGGACCAACCAGTCTATCTCGGCTCGTCCGACATCAGAACCTTCCCAGGAGGCCCGAGTGGATCCCTCCACGGTGGTTTCCTCAACCGAGTCAATCACCTCGAGGGCGGCGTCGTCCGACATCTTGAGGAAGGATTACCGAGATCTGCAAAGAAAGGGTTCACCGGCGGTGAGCAAGATGTACCGTGGAGAAAATGGAAAGAAAAAGGGGAAGAAAATGCGGGAAGATGCAAACAAATGCTAGATCTAAAGGAGAGGAAGAGAGGAAGAAAAGAGGTGCCGTGGCGGCTAACCCGCCGGCGGCGCACCGCAACCACGGCCGCGAGGTCACCGGCGGCGCGCGATGCGTCACCGCGGTGAAGAACAAGAACAGGGCGAAGAAACAGAGGGAGAAGAAGGACAGAGAGAAAGAGAAAAAAACGTACCGCCGGGATGTGCCGGTGCGGCGGCGGCGAAGGATGCAACCGCAGTGTCCTGCGCGTCCTGCGCGTCGTCCGGCGGCGGCTCGTCGGCGTGTGTGAATCCGTGCGGCGGCGACGGGCTCTGTGCTCTGCGTGCGCTGGAGAAGGAGGAGAGCAAGGAGGCAAGGAAGAAGATGAATGAGCGCGAGGGAGAGAGCCGTATCCTCTCCCTACTATTATGGGCGGCGGAGGAGATCGTGTGTGCGGGAGTTACTGCGCACGATCTCGTAACGGACGAGTGGTTACCACCCCCATGATCTGTGGCACGATTCCCGATGCGGCTTAACCGCCGCACGATCGGCCACACGGGAGGCCACAGGAGGCCAACGGTCCAAGGGCGGTACACGCGATCGGGTGAGACCCGAGGAGACACACGCACGGTCAAGGGTGCACTCAAGTGCTTACGTGGGCACAGTGGCCGAGACGACCGACGTCGCACAGGTGGCACGCATGCCTGTGGCACGTCCATCCGTGCACGATGAGTGAGGCGTTGGGCAGAGATGCTCTGCCACGTAGCAAGCCGATGACTCGGAGGAGTTAAGGGGTTTTCCCTGTAAGTCGGAATGATCCGACATAAGGTGATATATCAAGTAGGGTTACAAAGTGCTTTCCGACATATGATTTTCGCCGGCGTATGTTATGTCGGAGATCAGTTAAGGATATTGGTTTTTCGGGTAAACCTGCCGTGGCCCTCCATCCGAGGCTGCAGGACCGCGCCAGCTTCGGGGACTAATGTCGGGGGGCAACCCCCGAATAGGGGCAAGACGCCGATATAAGTGTTGACTCGGAGTTGACCGGATCACTGAAACCGACATAACTGTACCGGCTGACTCGGAGCTGGCCGGGTCATGACTAAACCGACATATGGTTATGTCGGATCACGCAAGTTATATGTCGGATCGTTCTTTGTTCTTCTTGTATGCAGGGGAGGCGAAACCGAGTTACAGGGGATTCGGCATGCCTGTGCCGAATAAGGAAGCTTACTCGGGCTATGGTCAAGGCGCAGGTCTTGTCCCTACAATCACGGGTCAGGACGCAGAGCCACTTGCACGATGGGACGAGGCCACTTGACCAGAGTGACTGACCTCCATGCCGCTGACCGAAGCGGTACCAGGGAGCAGTGTGTTGGAGGAGACAGATGGGACGTGCCACGGCGCGGTGACGGAAGCGGTCAGAGGACCGGGCGTGGCTACAGTCCGGACTACGCCAGCACTGATGTCAGCCCTAACTTGTGCCCTGGGCTTCCCTTTATAAGGAGCACCAGGGGCTCCTCTTACAAGGACGCATGCACGGATACTTGCCTCGCATATACACTTGAGCCTTTACTTCGTAGCCAGGAGAGAACGAACGAGCGGCCCCGAGACTCGGTTGTGGCCTAGACCGTGCTGTTCTTCCATCACAGCTCAAGGAGCAAGCTTGTAAATCGGTGATAGCCCATAATATCGATCATATAGGCAGGAGTAGGGGTGTTATCTCCTCACGAGAGCCCCGAACCTGGGTAAAACCGTGTGTGTGTGAGTGAGTTGTGTTCTTCGTGAGCGCGTCCGTGTGCGCAAGCCCTCCCCGGGTGCCTCCAGCGTCCATCGGCCCCACACTTCAAGCCATCCTATGGCATCTGCCGTGACCCCACCACGACAGCCCCATACAATATGTGGTCCCACTTCTAGAACCTTCTAGAACATTCCAGAACCTTCCAGTACCCTATAAATAATTTTCGGAACTTTTCCGAAACCTCCGGAAACCACTTTCCATATATGAATCTTATTCTCCGGACTCCTCCGGAACTCCTCGTGACGTCCGGGATCCCATCCGAGACTCCGAATCACCATTCATTCACTTCATCATTTAATTCATCGCAAAACCTAATTTCATCGGAACGTTAAGTGTGTGACCCTACGGGTTCGAGAATGCATAGACATGATCATATCAATAATTAATAGCGGGACCGGGATGCCCATATTAATTCCTATACACTCAACGAAAACCTTTTCTCGATTGAACCACGATGCCGGAGATTCAATTAATCTCATATATGATTCCCTTTGTCTCACGATATTTTACTTGCCCGAGATATAATCGTTGACATCCCGATGTCTAGTTTAATCTCGTTACCGGCAAGTTCTCTTTACTCGTCCATAATATAGGATCCTGGTGATTACAACCTAATCACATGTCTGCAGACTTTTGATGCTATATTACCGAGAAGGCCTGGAGATATCTTCTCCGTCACATGGAGGGACAAATCCCACTCTCGATTCATATCACCCAACAACCCACCATCGGAGATACCTGAAAGCCACCTTTATAATCACCCAGTTACGAAGTGACGTTTGTTGTCCACAAAGTATTCCTCTGGTGAACGGGAGTGATATAATCTCATGGTCTAAGGAAACTATATTTCGCATATTAAAAGTGTTGACAAAAAAACTTTTGTGACACGATTAATTGCAACTCTTTATTTGGGTCATGTCTATCACACCATTACTCTTAATGATATGACTCCGTTATCAAGTGACTATATGTCGGAGATTGTCCCTAGGAACTAGGGGTGTCTCCAAGGTATCGTGTAAGGGGCTGAACACGGAGTCAAACAATCCACAACGTGCTCCGGCGACGGTGCTCGTCAGGCTCGCTGCGGACGACACTGCAGAGATTGACACCAGGTCTTACCCAGGTTCAGGGCCCTCTTGTGGAGGTAAAACCCCTACGTCCTGCTTTTGTGTATTGCACTGTTTGGAGAGTTTACAGTATAAGAGAGCTTGTCGAGCTCGAGGTGGCTAACAATGGCTACTGGCTGATCTTCAGATCTAGGGTTTTTGGGTAGGCTCCTAGGCTCAAAAAACCGCACCTTGTCAAGAGTCCAACCAGGAATCGAACCCTTTGCTTGGGCGTGCTCCTCCTCCTTTTAGGCGCCCCGGGCCTCTTCTGCCCAAACATTTGGGCGGGAAGGGCTACCACATGGCGACGAAGGAGGAGGCGCAGTGCACCGTAAAGGTGAGGTCTACCATAAAGGTGAAGCTCGTGGACGCGGTCCACGCCAGGGGAACGGCGTCACCAAAGCTGAAAAGGGGCACCGACCAGCTGGACAGTGGGCTGGCGCTTGCCGAGGTGGGAGGTGACCCACGGTGACGTCGTCCTTGGAGCGTAGCTGCAGACTGTTCCCTTGTCACCAAAGAGGCAATACTCGTTGTCCGCTTTGCTTGGCTCCGCTTTGTTGACTGCTTTATACATGGAAACGGCAACTGCGGCGTCGTCGTCATCGCGCGTAGGCACGCGCGTCACTCTACACATGGCGCAGAGCCCATGTGCGCTTTGCCGCGGGGGCTGAGATGGCTTCACGAAGAAGGCGCTTCGCGAGGCGAAAAGCCTCGCCAAGCCCTTCAGCTTGGTCCTTAGCAGAATTGCGGGCAGCGTCGGAGACGCCTTGTCGAGGAGCGATCCCTCGCCGAGGGAAAGAACCCTTGGCGAGGAGAAAAACCCTTCGCGAGGGGAGAAATCTGTAACGCCCCGACCCCGGAATTATACAGAGAGGCATAAATCCGTCACAACCATCAAAGTATAAGACAAAGATCGAGACTTGTGGAACAGAACTGGCACAAAGCATGACTCTACGACACAAAACATATAGCAACTCATATAACGAGAAGAATACAAATATTACAAGTAAAAGGATCACAGATCCAACAATTCAACAAGCGGAAGCGGGTAGTGTTGTCTAACAACAAGAAGCAAAATATGGCCTAAGAGGCCTACAATAAAATTCCCAGCCAGCTTGTTCCACGGTCCCAAGCTGCCACCTGGGAACCACAGACTAGTAGTCGACGTCAACGAAGAAACCACCTAGTTGCTCGATGTCGTCCTCCTCTGAAATACAAATACATAGAGGCAGCAAAGAGAGACTGAGTACGATGTACTCGCAAGTTTAGTAGGGCGATATAGGCCCAATGACTGACGGAGACTCTAAAGCTTTATATGTATTTCTTTTGCATAAAGCTAAGTTTCATAAACAGAAATATAATTGACACATGGCATTCGTCTACTCAGAGTATTTTTAAAAAGGGGTGAGAGAGTATTGTTATCACCTTTCGGTTCTCGGCGAACCTACTCACAACCATCACCACTCATCTCACACAAAGGCACTCCCTCGACTCACCCTCGAGGAAATGAACCTTTATCACAAGTTTAATTATGCAACCTCTAGCTGCCATATCAATTAGGTTAAAGTTATCTATGAGCTAATCCGCCTTTCCCAAGAGTTTGTCCATAACCGTGGACACGGCTTTTCGAAAAGATTTACCCTGCAGGGGTGTACTATTTTACCCATTGGTACCGTCCGGCTCACCTAGTTGGCCCTCTTCCGGGGAAGGCCGGCAAGCAGGCGCGGTTAAACCTTTACCTCGCGTGAGACTATCCAAGAGTCATCTGTGGCCACAGGGCAAGTTTACCCAGCCTCAGCCCCTGCCCCATCGCCACGTCCTAAACGCAAATCCTCATCAACATCATCTTTTCCACTCACACGCAAATGGAAAACCGAACTAGAGGACCCTTGGATACGCCCGCACAAGTTATTCGGTCAGTAAGGCGCCCATACACCCACCAATGGCAGCACGCTCGGTTCTTGGTTCTAGCTAAAAGCACTCTCAGCCTAGGCGGCAAGAATGAGGCAAACCACCCTCCCCGAAGGGCAACTCATCCAAGCCTTCTTAGCATTTAATTAAGCAACCCACATATCCACCACGTCCGCATCATTCCATCTTCAACAACAATTATGGAAAAAAACAACGGACATAACTAAACATTCACTAAGCCAGGCTAAGCATAGCTAAGCATATGAATACAAACAATTCTATCTTTATCTCGGCCAACCACTTCAACCCTCGGGGTTCATAGGTAGGGGTACATGTGATTGGCTCGGGGAAGAACATGCATTCATAGGATATTCTAATATTTACCAAAAGAGACATTTGAACCGCATGCAATATTATGGTGGATAAAATAATTTGATAAAAGCATAGGATGCTAGAGCCAGAAGGTTAGGTTATCTCTTGCCTTGCATGCCCGGGCGTGAAGTACTGCTCGTCGGGGTAGTTAGAGAGACCCTCAACTCCGGAATCTATCGATACCCAAAGAGAAATACAAAGAACACATAAATCACACGATCACAAGGTGCAATGCGCAAACAATGATGACATGTCCAATTGATGCAAAGGTATTATCATATCAATTTAATTAACAAATTAAATGGAGCTCCAAATAATTAGTGGCAGTTATTTGGAAACAAACCCCATATTTATCTTAGTGGCCACATTCTTTATAAAATCTTAAATTATTAGAGGTGGCTCATATGCATGAACATGACATGAAATGATAGGGTTGGTCATTCCGATCATTTTGGTATTTTATTTGTAATTTTCGGGGTACCGATGAATAAAAAGCAAATTAATTAAATAATTGAATTTAATTAATTTAAACAATTTATGAATAACATCAAATAAAAGTTTATGATCATGATGTGATAAGTGCATGGGTTGATAGCATGTGACATGTTGATCACTTTGATATTTAATTCATAATTTTTGGGACAAATATCAAAAAGTTATGAATTTCCCAATTTGGGTATTAAATAACCCATTTAGGAATTCTTAAATATCCAAAAGAAATTAAACCCAAAGGAAGATTACAATGATTCCAAACAGTAGAGTTTGTTTTACTGAACCTCTGGAAATTTGATTTGTTGAATTTGAGGCATTTTTCAATTAGTTATGAATTATTTAACTCCAATTTAATTTTCCAAAATTTCCAGGATTACTGTACGGGCCGGCCTCCAAACGGCCCAGACCGGGGCACAGGCCGGGGGGTGGCCGAGGGGTCCGGCCTCGGTGCCGGCCCAGGCGGGCGCCTGGCCGGGGTAGTGCCAGAGGCCTCCGGCCTTTTGGCCGGCCCAGTCCGGGCGTTAGGCCGGGTCTCCTTCGGAGGCAACCGGCCCGCTGGCCGGTTCAGGCCGATGCCCAGGCCGGGGCACGGTGACCGCGTCGAGCGCGCGTGCGAGGACGCCGGCGGCGATGGAACGGCGCAACGGCGAGAGGGAAAAGAGGCGGGGAGAAGAGCAAATGAGGCGGAAGCTCACCCTGAGCCCGGGACGGTGATCGGCGACGGCGGGAGGAGCCGACGGCAACGAGCGGGAGCTCGACCGAGCTCGACCAGTGCGGAAGGAGAAACGGCTGCCGGCGCCGATGTAGGGACCCCGGTCCGATTACTTGCGCACGGAGGGAGAGGAGAATGCGGCTGTTCTTCCTAGTGTCTTCGATCTAACCGGGGCTGCTCCGGTTGACGGCGGCGTGGTCGACCGAGGCGGCGGCCGGAGGGGAACGCGGGCGAGTGAGGGGGAGCGAAATCGAGCGGAGCAGGTGGGGGAGAAGGGAAAAGAGTGGGCAGGGAGGTCGTCGATGTCGTGGCGGGCGTCTTCGACCACCAGGGGGGGCCACGGCGTCGCTCTTGCCTGCGTGGCCACGGCGGCAGGGCGGCATGGGCGGCAGGGCGCCGACCCTGTCGCCACAGTGGAGGGAGGGATGCTACGTTTGCAGAAACGCCCCTGGCTGATTTAAATTAAATTACAAAGAGGTCCTGCAGCAACTGTTAACAATTTAATTGGGGCCTTTATACAATTTTATAAAATGTGGAAAAATTTGTAGAGCCTCCCCATGACCTTTAGAAGCACCACAAAAGTTTGGCTTCAAAATAAAAAGTTTTGCCCCATATTTGTTCATAGGGTTTGGTTAAAGCCATTTTTGATAAATTCCAAAATAGATTTATTTGGAGCAATTAGCCATTTCAATAAATTATGAAAATATTTATGGAGGCCCATATTATATCAATGAAGCTCCACATAAGTTAATTTAAATTTCTGGAAAGTTCAACTTGGTTCCAAAAATAGAATTTAATTAAACTAATTTTGGGATTCTCAAATGTATCTATCATTTGGCAACATTCGGAAATATAGAGAAAGGTGGTAAGAGGCAAAAGTGGAACTTCCCTAAACAATTTGGAAGTTCATTTAGTTGTTGCCAAGCTGTCCATTGCATTTGGGTTGGAAGTTTGGAAAGGGTTTGCTTCCTTTGTTTTAATTTCCAGGTGTTGCTTTATTTAGAATTTGCAATTCAAATAAGAATGCCATGATGCAATGCAACACAAAAGTGAAAATTTGGCCCGTATTTTAGGGTACTAATTGGGGCTGTTACAATTCTACCCCCCTTACAGGAATCTCGTCCCGAGATTCTAGAGTAGAAGAGGGATGAGGGAACAAACAACACCCATTCCTCATTGCAGAGATTTGGCTAACTAACATGACATGCCAAAAGGCGGAAAGAACAGGAGATAACTTAAGGTGATAGACAAAATGACTCTTGCCCAAAACCATAGGTTATTGAGAGAACAAGGGACGACTTGACCCCTAACGGGGAGTCCATATCCTCAAATGGTATTTGACGGTGAGTGCATATGATATGGATGTGAAATGAATGCGATGCTCCAGAATCAAATAAGACTAAAGCTAGATAATCATTGATTCGAAGCATACCCATAAGAACACGGGGGTCCCTTTCAACTCCTTCAGCCGAGACGTGGTTTAGACGACCACGGCTGATGGGCACGGCCTTGGCGGCTGGTGTAGAGGGAGCAGGTGCCGGTGCTGAGGTAGCCGGTGCCTTCTGGGGACACTCCCTGGAGAAGTGCCCCGTCTGGCCACAGCTGAAACAAGTGGGCCTCTGCGGTGGTGGAGGCAGCTGAGGGTGGTACACACTTCCACCCGCACCCAAGGTCGAAGTAGCTGGGCGAGGCGGAGGTGGCAGGTACCCGGTGGGCTTCGGCGCGAAGGGCGCCTTAGGCACGGTGCTGAAAGGCACAAATACCTTGCGCTTCTTGCCTTCAGTAGAAGAGGAGCTCTGGTGATCAGCTGGAGCTGGCCTCTTAGAAGCCTCCAGCTCCTCCTCCTACCCTGCTCCAGTGAGCCTGGCTGTAGAGCTCCTGGTAGGAGGTGAACTTGAAGGGTAGGAGCTCGTATCGGAGACGAGGTGCGAGCCCCTTGCGGAAGAGGTATTGCTTGTCTTCATCATTCGTCACGTCCCGAGGGGCGTAACAGGAGAGGTGGTTGAACTCCCGTCCATAGGCTTGGACGTCCATGCGTCCCTGGGTTAGGTCAGGAACTCCCGCCTCTTGAGCTCGAGATGGGCTTGGGGATGTACGCCGCACGGAAGGCGGTGCGGAACTCCTCCAAGTGATGACATGGCCCGCGGCAACCATTGCCACGTGGCTCTCCCACCAGGGCCGGCGGCTCCTTCCAGAAGGTAGGTGGCGAAGTTGACGTGCTCCGCCGCCGGGAACGTGAAGAGCGGCAAACTTGCGCTCGATAGCCCGAAGCCCATCATCCGCATCAAGCAGCTCCTTAGCCTCGGAGAAAGAGGGAGGTTGGGACCGCAAGAACTTTGGGTGGTGCAGTCCGTGTTCCTCCTGGCCCCTTGCTGGACCAGCTGCTCGAGCAACAGCTCATTCCGCAGGCGGTTTTGTTCGATAGCCATCATAACCTCCGCCATTGAGGGTGGCGGTGGTGGATCAGGGTTGCTCTGTTCCCCACGACGGGTAGGAGCCATTCCTGAAGAATTGGAACAACGACAAGTTAGTAACCAATTCTAACAGATAGGATAGATCATTGGTTGCTCCCAGATATAGATATTCAATTAACATCAGGGTTCAACAGAAAAGATCTTGGATTAAAGATCAGCTTCATGTACTGGGACCCACAATAGCATAATGCCCACAAGGGTGACAACCCTCATGAATCATTACACCGGAGCCCTAGCACAATCCGGGACCTTCGGTTCAAGATCTTGGGCTAAAGCAAAGAATATCTGACGAACCATACTTCCTTTCTTCATTTTAATTGCAGAGAGTAAGTTTAACAGTAACTAAAGGTAGAACCCAACCCCGAGATCCTAAAGATTTAGAATTTGCCGACGATCAGAAGAAACCGTTAAAATCAAATAGAGGTAAGATGACACCGAGATCAGAGTGAATTGGATAAGGAGTAAAAAGAATCCTAGGAAGGTTTTCACAACTCATTTTTAGGTTAAAATAATTTTCACGAACTAGACTCGACATCGACCAATAAAGGGTTTCCTACAGGCAGTCCTGCTCTGATACCAACTTGTAATGCCCCGACCCCGAATTATACATTGAGGCTATGAATCCGGCACAACCATCAATGTATAAGACAAAGATCGAGACTTGTGGAACAGAACTGGCACAAAGCATGACTCTACGACACAAAAGTATAGCAACTCATATAACGAGAAGAATACAAAAATTACAAGCCAAAAAGGATCACAGATCCAACAATTCAACAAGCGGAAGCGGGTAGTGTTGTCTAACAACAAGAAGCAAATATATGGCCTAAGAGGCCTACAATAAACATTTCCCAGCCAGCTTGTTCCACGGTCCCAAGCTGCCACCTGGGAACCCCAGACTAGTAGTCGACGTCAACGAAGAAACCACCTAGTCGCTCGGCGTCGTCCTCCTCTGAAATACAAATATAGAGGCAGCAAAGAGAGACTGAGTACGATGTACTCGCAAGTTTAGTAGGGCGATATAGGCCCAATGACTGACGGAGGCTCTAAAGCTTTATGTGTAGTTATTTTGCATCAAGCCAGTTTCAATAAAAGATATAAAAGACACAAGGCAGCGTCTATTCAGAATATTTTTCATAAAGGGGATAAGAGAGTAACATTTCATCTTCGGTTCTCGACGAACCCAAAAGTAGCCAAACCACTCATCTCCACCAAAGGCACTCCCTCGAATCACCCTCGAGGAAATGAACCTTTATCACACGTTGATTATGCAACCTTTAGCTGCCATATCAATTAGGTTAAAGTTATCTATGAGCTAATCCGCCTTTCCCAAGAGTTTGTCCATAACCGTGGACACGGCTTTTCGAAAAGATTTACCCTGCAGGGGTGTACTAATTTACCCATTGGTACCGTCCGGCTCACCTAGTTGGCCCTCTTCCGGGGAAGGCCGGCAAGCAGGCGCGGTTAAACCTTTACCTCGCGTGAGACTATCCAAGAGTCATCAGTGGCCACAGGGCAAGTTTACCCAGCCTCAGCCCCTGCCCCATCGCCACGTCCTAACACCACCATCCTCATCATCCTTTTTCCGCTCACACACACGGCAAATGGAAATAGCAAACTAGAGGACCCTTGGATACGCCCGCACAAGTTATTCAGTTAGTAAGGCGCCCATACACCCACCAATGGCAGCACGCTCGGTTCTTGGTTCTAGCTAAAAGCACTCTCATCCTAGGCGGCAAGAATGAGGCAAACCACCCTCCCCGAGGGCAACTCATCCAAGCCTTCTTAGCAATTTAATTAAGCACCACACATATCCACCAAGTCCGCATCATTCCATCTTCAACAATAAATATGGAATTCAATAACGGACATGACTAGTATCTCAACTAAGCAATTCTAAGCATGGCTAAGCATAGCTAGCATATGAATACAACAATTCTAATTTATCTCGGCCAACAATTCAACCCTAGGTTTCATAGGTAGGGATACATGTGATGGCTCGGGGAAGGACATGCATCAATAGGATATTCTAATATTTACCAAAAGGACATTTGAACCGCATGCAATATTATGGTGGATAAAATAATTTGATAAAATCATAGGATGCTAGATGCCAAGAAGGTTAGGTTATCTCTTGCCTTGCTGCCCGGTCGTGAAGTACTGCTCGCCGGGGTAGTTAGAGAGACCCTCGACTCCGGAATCTATCGATACCCAAAAGAGAAAAGCAAAGAACACATAAATCACACGAACACAAGATGCGATGCTCAAACACATGATGACATGTCAAGTTGATGCAACGATATCATTATATAAATTAAAAACAAATTTAAATGAGGAGCCAAATAGTTAGTGCAATTATTTGGAAGCAACCCCATATTTATCTTAGTGGCCACATTTCTTTATAAAATAACAAATTATTGGAGAAGTGGCTCAATTATGCATGAACATGACATGAATGGATGGGATTCGTCATTCCGATCATTCGGTAATTTATTTGTAATTTCGGAGCACCGATGAATAATGACAATTTAATTAAATAATTGAAATTAATTAATTTATCGAATATGAATAACATCAAATAAAAGTTTGTGATCAAGATGTGATAAGTGCATGGGTTGAAAGCATTTGACATGTTGATCACTCTGATATTTAATTCATAATTTTTGGGCAAATATTTAAAAAGTTATGAATTTCCCAATTTGGGTATTAAATAACCCATTTTAGAAATTCTTAAACATACAAAAGGAAATAAATCCAAACGAAGATTACAATGATTCCAAAAGGTGGAGTTTGTTTTACCGAACATTTTGAAACTTGAATCGTCGAAATTGAGGCATTTTTCAAATAGATATGAATTATTTAAACTCCAATTTAATTTTCCAATTTGCAGAGATTACTGTACGGGCCGGCCTCCAAACCGGCCCAGACCGGGGCACAGGCCGGGGGGTGGCCCGAGGGGTCCGGCCTCGGTGCCGGCCCAGGCTGGGCGCCTGGCCGGGGTAGTGCCAGAGGCCTCCGGCCTTTTGGCCGGCCCAGTCCGGGCGTTAGGCCGGGTCTCCTTCGGAGGCAACCGGCCCGCTGGCCGGTTCAGGCCGATGCCCAGGCCGGGGCACGGTGACCGCGTCGAGCGCGCGTGCGAGGACGCCGGCGGCGATGGAACGGCGCAACGGCGAGAGGGAAAAGAGGCGGGGAGAAGAGCAAATGAGGCGGAAGCTCACCCTGAGCCCGGGACGGTGATCGGCGACGGCGGGAGGAGCCGACGGCAACGAGCGGGAGCTCGACCGAGCTCGACCAGTGCGGGAGGAGAAACGGCTGCCGGCGCCGATGTAGGCGACCCCGGTCCGATTACTTGCGCACGGAGGGAGAGGAGAATGCGGCTGTTCTTCCTAGTGTCTTCGATCTAACCGGGGCTGCTCCGGTTGACGGCGGCGTGGTCGACCGAGGCGGCGGCCGGAGGGGAACGCGGGCGAGTGAGGGGGAGCGAAATCGAGCGTAGCAGGTGGGGGAGAAGGGAAAAGAGTGGGCAGGGCAGGTCGTCGATGTCGTGGCGGGCGTCTTCGACCACCAGGGGGGGCCACGGCGTCGCTCTTGCCTGCGTGGCCACGGCGGCAGGGCGGCATGGGCGGCAGGGCGCCGACCCTGTCGCCACAGTGGAGGGAGGGATGCTATGTTTGCAGAAACGCCCCTGGCTGATTTAAATTAAATTACAAAGAGGTCCTGCAGCAACTGTTAACAATTTAATTGGGGCCTTTATAGAATTTTATAAAATGTGGAAAAATTTGTAGAGCCTCCCCATGACCTTTAGAAGCACCACAAAAAGTTTGGCTTCAAAATAAAAAGTTTTGCCCCATATTTGTTCATAGGGTTTGGTTAAAGCCATTTTTGATAAATTCCAAAATAGATTTATTTGGAGCAATTAGCCATTTCAATAAATTATGAAAATATTTATGGAGGCCCATATTATATCAATGAAGCTCCACATAAGTTCAATTTAAATTTCTGGAAAGTTCAACTTGGTTCCAAAAATAGAATTTAATTAAACTAATTTTGGGATTCTCAAATGTATCTATCATTTGGCAACATTCGGAAATATAGAGAAAGGTGGTAAGAGGCAAAAGTGGAACTTCCCTAAACAATTTGGAAGTTCATTTAGTTGTTGCCAAGCTGTCCATTGCATTTGGGTTGGAAGTTTGGAAAGGGTTTGCTTCCTTTGTTTTAATTTCCAGGTGTTGCTTTATTTAGAATTTGCAATTCAAATAAGAATGCCATGATGCAATGCAAAACAAAAAGCGAAAATTTGGCCCATATTTTAGGGTACTAATCTGGGGCTGTTACAATTCTACCCCCCTTACAGGAATCTCGTCCCGAGATTCTAGAGTAGGAAGAGGGATGAGGGAAACATGGCAACACACATCTTCCACGGTCTTCTCGATCTCACGATGATCTTCCTCGTTTCAGAGATTTGGCTAACTAACATGACATGCCACAAAGGCGGAAAGAACAGGAGATAACTTAAGGTGATAGACAAAATGACTCTTGCCCAAAACCATAGGTTATTGAGAGAACAAGGGACGACTTGACCCCTAACGGGGAGTCCATATCCTCAAATGGTATTTGACGGGTGAGTGCATATGATATGGATGTGAAAGAATGCGATGCTCCAGAATCAAATAAGACTGAAGCTAGATAATCATTGATTCGAAGCATACCCATAAGAACACGGAGGTCCCTTTCAACTCCTTCAGCCGAGACGTGGTTTAGACGACCACGGCTGATGGGCACGGCCTTGGCGGCTGGTGTAGAGGGAGCAGGTGCCGGTGCTGAGGTAGCCGGTGCCTTCTGGGGACACTCCCTGGAGAAGTGCCCCGTCTGGCCACAGCTGAAACAAGTGGGCCTCTGCGGTGGTGGAGGCAGCTGAGGGTGGTACACACTTCCACCCGCACCCAAGGTCGAAGTAGCTGGGCGAGGCGGAGGTGGCAGGTACCCGGTGGGCTTCGGCGCGAAGGGCGCCTTAGGCACTGTGCTGAAAGGCACAAATACCTTGCGCTTCTTGCCTTCAGTAGAAGAGGAGCTCTGGTGATCAGCTGGAGCTGGCCTCTTAGAAGCCTCCAGCTCCTTCCTACCCTGCTCCATAGTGAGGGCCTGGCTGTAGAGCTCCTGGTAGGAGGTGAACTTGAAGGGTAGGAGCTCGTATCGGAGACGAGGTACGAGCCCCTTGCGGAAGAGGTATTGCTTGTCTTCATCATTCGTCACGTCCCGAGGGGCGTAACGGGAGAGGTGGTTGAACTCCCGCCCATAGGCTTGGACGTCCATGCGTCCCTGGGTTAGGTCCAGGAACTCCCGCCTCTTGAGCTCGAGAATGGGCTTGGGGATGTACGCCGCACGGAAAGCGGCGCGGAACTCCTCACAATTGATGACATGGCCCGCGGCAACCATTGCCACGTGGCTCTCCCACCAGGAACCGGCGGCTCCTTCCAGAAGGTAGGTGGCGAAGTTGACGTGCTCCGCCGCCGGGACGTGAAGAGCGGCAAACTTGCGCTCGATAGCCCGAAGCCCATCATCCGCATCAAGCGGCTCCTTAGCCTCGGAGAAAGAGGGAGGTTGGGACCGCAAGAACTGGTTGAGAGTGGTGCAGTTCGTGTTCCTCCTGGCCCCTTGCTGGACTAGCTGCTCGAGCAACAGCTCATTCCGCAGGCGGTTTTGTTCGATAGCCATCATAACCTCCGCCATTGAGGGTGGCGGTGGTGGATCAGGGTTGCTCTGTTCCCCACGACGGGTAGGAGCCATCCTGAAGAATTGGAACAACGACAAGTTAGTAACCAATTCTAACAGATAGGATAGATCATTGGTTGCTCCCAGATATAGATATTCAATTAACATCAGGGTTCAACAGAAAAGATCTTGGATTAAAGATCAGCTTCATGTACTGGGACCCACAATAGCATAATGCCCACAAGGGTGACAACCCTCATGAATCATTATACCGGAGCCCTAGCACAATCCGGGACCTTCGGTTCAAGATCTTGGGCTAAAGCAAAAGAATATCCTGACGAACCATTACTTCCTTTCTTCGACTTTATAACTGACAGACGAGCAAAGTTTAACCAGTAACTAAAGGTAGAACCCAACCCCGTGATCCTAAAGATTTAGAATTTACCGACGATCAGAAAACCGATAAAATCAAATAGAGGTAAGATGACACCGAGATCAGAGTGAATTGGATAAGGAGTAAAAAGAATCCTAGGAAGGTTTTCACAACTCATTTTTAGGTTAAAATAATTTTCACGAACTAGACTCGACATCGACCAATAGAAAGGGTTTCCTACAGGCAGTCCTGCTCTGATACCAACTTGTAACGCACCGACCCCTGAATTATACAGAGTGGCTATGAATTCGACACAACCATCAATGCATAAGACAAAGATCGAGACTTGTGGAACAGAACTGGCACAAAGCATGACTCTACGACACAAAAGTATAGCAACTCATATAACGAGAAGAATACAAATATTACACAACAAAAGGATCACAGATCCAACAAGTCATCAAGCGGAAGCGGGTAGTGTTGTCTAACAACAAGAAGCAGATATATGGCCTAAGAGGCCTACAATAAACATCACCCAAGCCAGCTTGTTCCACGGCCCCAAGCTGCCACCTGGGAACCCCAGACTAGTAGTCGACGTCAACGAAGAAACCACCTAGTTGCTCGGCGTCGTCCTCCTCTGAAATACAAATATAGAGGCAGCAAAGAGAGACTGAGTACGATGTACTCGCAAGTTTAGTAGGGCGATATAGGCCCAATGACTGACGGAGGCTCTAAAGCTTTATGTGTAGTTATTTTGCATCAAGCCAGTTTCAAGAAAAGATATAAAAGACACAAGGCAGCGTCTATTCAGAATATTTTTCATAAAGGGGATAAGAGAGTAACATTTCATCTTCGGTTCTCGACGAACCCAAATGTAGCCAAACCACTCATCTCCACCAAAGGCACTCCTTCGAATCACCCTCGAGGAAATGAACCTTTATCTCAAGTTGATTAATGCAACCTTTAGCTGCCATATCAATTAGGTTAATGTTATCTATGAGCTAATCCGCCTTTCCCAAGAGTTTGTCCATAACCGTGGACACGGCTTTTCGAAAAGATTTACCCTGCAGGGGTGTACTAATTTACCCATTGGTACCGTCCGGCTCACCTAGTTGGCCCTCTTCCGGGGAAGGCCGGCAAGCAGGCGCGGTTAAACCTTTACCTCGCGTGAGACTATCCAAGAGTCATCAGTGGCCACAGGGCAAGTTTACCCAGCCTCAGTCCCTGCCCCATCGCCACGTCCTAACACCACCATCCTCATCATCCTTTTTCCGCTCACACACACGGCAAATGGAAATAGCAAACTAGAGGACCCTTGGATACGCCCGCACAAGTTATTCAGTTAGTAAGGCGCCCATACACCCACCAATGGCAACACGCTCGGTTCTTGGTTCTAGCTGAAAGCACTCTCATCCTAGGCGGCAAGAATGAGGCAAACCACCCTCCCCGAGGGCAACTCATCCAAGCCTTCTTAGCAATTTAATTAAGCACCACACATATCCACCAAGTCCGCATCATTCCATCTTCAACAATAAATATGGAATTCAATAACGGACATGACTAGTATCTCAACTAAGCAATTCTAAGCATGGCTAAGCATAGCTAGCATATGAATACAACAATTCTAATTTATCTCGGCCAACAATTCAACCCTAGGTTTCATAGGTAGGGATACATGTGATGGCTCGGGGAAGGACATGCATCAATAGGATATTCTAATATTTACCAAAAGGACATTTGAACCGCATGCAATATTATGGTGGATAAAATAATTTGATAAAATCATAGGATGCTAGATGCCAAGAAGGTTAGGTTATCTCTTGCCTTGCTGCCCGGTCGTGAAGTACTGCTCGCCGGGGTAGTTAGAGAGACCCTCGACTCCGGAATCTATCGATACCCAAAAGAGAAAAGCAAAGAACACATAAATCACACGAACACAAGATGCGATGCTCAAACACATGATGACATGTCAAGTTGATGCAACGATATCATTATATAAATTAAAAACAAATTTAAATGAGGAGCCAAATAGTTAGTGCAATTATTTGGAAGCAACCCCATATTTATCTTAGTGGCCACATTTCTTTATAAAATAACAAATTATTGGAGAAGTGGCTCAATTATGCATGAACATGACATGAATGGATGGGTTTCGTCCTTCCGATCATTTCGGTAATTTATTTGTAAATTTCGGAGCACCGTTGAATAATTGACAAATTAATTAAATAATTGAATTTAATTAATTTATCGAATTATGAATAACATCAAATAAAAGTTTGTGATCAAGATGTGATAAGTGCATGGGTTGAAAGCATTTGACATGTTGATCACTCTGATATTTAATTCATAATTTTTGGGCAAATATTTAAAAAGTTATGAATTTCCCAATTTGGGTATTAAATAACCCATTTTAGAAATTCTTAAACATACAAAAGGAAATAAATCCAAACGAAGATTACAATGATTCCAAAAGGTGGAGTTTGTTTTACCGAACATTTTGAAACTTGAATCGTCGAAATTGAGGCATTTTTCAAATAGATATGAATTATTTAAACTCCAATTTAATTTTCCAATTTGCAGAGATTACTGTACGGGCCGGCCTCCAAACCGGCCCAGACCGGGGCACAGGCCGGGGGGTGGCCCGAGGGGTCCGGCCTCAGTGCCGGCCCAGGCTGGGCGCCTGGCCGGGATAGTGCCAGAGGCCTCCGGCCTTTTGGCCGGCCCAGTCCGGGCGTTAGGCCGGGTCTCCTTCGGAGGCAACCGGCCCGCTGGCCGGTTCAGGCCGATGCCCAGGCCGGGGCACGGTGACCGCGTCGAGCGCGCGTGTGAGGACGCCGGCGGCGATGGAACGGCGCAACGGTGAGAGGGAAAAGAGGCGGGGAGAAGAGCAAATGAGGCGGAAGCTCACCCTGAGCCCGGGACGGTGATCGGCGACGGCGGGAGGAGCCGACGGCAA
Source organism: Puccinellia tenuiflora (assembly GCA_012064385.1). NCBI lineage: Eukaryota > Viridiplantae > Streptophyta > Magnoliopsida > Poales > Poaceae > Puccinellia > Puccinellia tenuiflora. The sequence continues at coordinate 545,957 of QRDG01000415.1, forward strand.
CGAGCGGGAGCTCGACCGAGCTCGACCAGTGCGGGAGGAGAAACGGCTGCCGGCGCCGATGTAGGCGACCCCGGTCCGATTACTTGCGCACGGAGGGAGAGGAGAATGCGGCTGTTCTTCCTAGTGTCTTTGATCTAACCGGGGCTGCTCCGGTTGACGGCGGCGTGGTCGACCGAGGCGGCGGCTTGAGGGGAACGCGGGCGAGTGAGGGGGAGCGAAATCGAGCGGAGCAGGTGGGGGAGAAGGGAAAAGAGTGGGCAGGGGAGGTCGTCGATGTCGTGGCGGGCGTCTTCGACCACCAGGGGGGGCCACGGCATCGCTCTTGCCTACGTGGCCACGGCGGCAGGGCGGCATGGGCGGCAGGGCGCCGACCCTGTCGCCACAGTGGAGGGAGGGATGCTACGTTTGCAGAAACGCCCCTGGCTGATTTAAATTAAATTACAAAGAGGTCCTGCAGCAACTGTTAACAATTTAATTGGGGCCTTTATACAATTTTATAAAATGTGGAAAAATTTGTAGAGCCTCCCCATGACCTTTAGAAGCACCACAAAAAGTTTGGCTTCAAAATAAAAAGTTTTGCCCCATATTTGTTCATAGGGTTTGGTTAAAGCCATTTTTGATAAATTCCAAAATAGATTTATTTGGAGCAATTAGCCATTTCAATAAATTATGAAAATATTTATGGAGGCCCATATTATATCAATGAAGCTCCACATAAGTTTAATTTAAATTTCTGGAAAGTTCAACTTGGTTCCAAAAATAGAATTTAATTAAACTAATTTTGGGATTCTCAAATGTATCTATCATTTGGCAACATTCGGAAATATAGAGAAAGGTGGTAAGAGGCAAAAGTGGAACTTCCCTAAACAATTTGGAAGTTCATTTAGTTGTTGCCAAGCTGTCCATTGCATTTGGGTTGGAAGTTTGGAAAGGGTTTGCTTCCTTTGTTTTAATTTCCAGGTGTTGCTTTATTTAGAATTTGCAATTCAAATAAGAATGCCATGATGCAATGCAAAACAAAAAGCGAAAATTTGGCCCATATTTTAGGGTACTAATCTGGGGCTGTTACACCGGGACAGCAGAGTCTTCAACCGGCCACTCCGCGCCGACCGGCACTACTTCAGCCCCAGCACCGGCCTCCGCGGTCTTGTGGGCGTCCGTACCCGCTCCCGTCCTCTCCTCAGCCGCCTTGGCAGCCGCTGGTTGCTTCGCGGCCGCCTTGGCGTCCATCGCCGCCCGGATCGAATCCGCCTGCGCCAGCTCCGCGTAAACAGCTTTTTCCATGTCCTCGATACCCGAGTCATAACCAAGATCAACAGGGAGAGAAAAATTAACCACCTGGGCGCGGGTCCCGTCGGCGGCAGGCTCCACCCTCTCCACATCCGCCGCCTTCGTCCTCTCCTCGTCCTCCTTCGAGGCCAGCAGCTGCTCCACAGTCATACCAATGTCAGACGTCTCCAAAGCCAAAACCGCCTGCGTCGTTTGAGCATAAAACTCCCTCTCCAAATCACCCGGGTTCAAGTCATAAATAAAATCACCACCAGGAACGTGACCAGTCACCTCATTGTTGACCCCACCAGTAGGGGCATCCGCCTTCTCCGCCATCCTGGCGTCAACCTCAGCCCTAACCTCGGCCACAATCTCGTCCGCCCGGGCCTCCGCCGTTGTTTTCCCGGCGGGCATCAAGCCGGCCGTGGTAGGCCGGGACGACGCAGGAGCCAACTTCTTGGCGGGCAGTACGCCCCGCTTCTCGAACGCGCCCTTCCGCTTGTGCGGCACGGTATTCGCATCAACGTCGGCGGCCGACTTCGACCGCCTCTCACTCTGGATCCGCCGAGGTAGAACCACTTTCTTCTTCCGCGCCGCCGCCTCCAACTCCTTGGTCCTACGGGAGGACGTCGCCGGCTTGGAGGCTGGCACGGAAGAAGAACCTTTAGAGTCCGGCTCGGAACCGCTGGAAAGATTCACTACATCGCGCACTACATCATCAGTTTGCCCGGCGACGCCGGGCTCGGGAGACTTACCGCGAGGTGGCGAGACGGGAGGAGGGACGTCGCGCTCGAGGTCCTCGCCCCGGTCAGCTGCCGGATCGGAGTCGGAGCTGGCGGAGGGGACAGGGCTCGTTGCGGTGTGGGCGGCGTCGTCATCGCCTCCACCATCCTCGTCAACATCGGCGCCCCCACCGGACGAGTCGGTGGTGTCGCCGCGCCCATCCGGGCCGGCACGGGCGCCACCGCCCGATTCATCTTCGGCGGCGGCACGGGCGCCCCCGCCCGATTCATCTTCAGCGGCGGCGTCCGCGTCTCCTTCCGCCTCTACGTCGGCGGACTCCTCCTCCTCCAATAACCTCGTCAGTGCCCTGGTGAAGGGACCACTGACGTTGGGCTCGAAGACGACTTCAAAGTCCTCAACCCTCTGAAGCTCGCAAAGCTGCGCGACAGGCCGGCTAAGTCAGGCGAGATTGCAAGGACTAACCTCGGGGGCGCGTTCCTCGCGGGTGAACGGCTCGGACCCGAAATCCCATTCCACCTCGACCCGGTCGGTGATGAGGCGGGCAGCCCACTTGCGGAGGCCCTTCTGGTTCGGTAACTCCAAGCAGGTCCGGCTGGGATCCCGGACACCGGAGTAGAAGCACATCTTGTGCGGGCGTGCTTGTAGTGGATATATCCGCCTCGACAGCCATGTCAGGGTCAGGTCCCTGGACGTTAGGCCGCCCGCCACCAACACCTTCAGCCGGCTAAACAAGACCTTCTCGAGAGCCCCGTCCACCGGCGGCTTCCGGAGCCAGGACCTGGCCGTCGGCAGCGAGTTGGAGAAGGCCGGAAGGCCGATCCGGTCGACGTCCGTAAGATTCCGGACGTAGAAGTAGGTACCTTGCCACTTCTTGATGGAATCAGGCAGGTTGATCTTGGGCAGCGGCGTATTCTTCGCGCTGATGGAGACGCCACCGCAGTCGCGCTGCTGCCCGGCGGTCGTCTAAGACCGCAGGAAGAAGAACATGCCAAAAATCTCCATACTGGGCCAGATGCCCAAATACGCCTCGCACAGCACGACGAAGCAGGACAGCTGGGTGATGCAATTCGCCCCCAGATGATGGGGCTGCAGCCCGTAGAAGCGCAGGAACTCCGCGAAGAAGGAGCTCACCGGGAGCCCCAATCCCCGCTCCAAATGCGCGGAAAACATGACGACCTCGTCCTTCTTGGGCGCCGGGGAAACTTCCTCTTCAGGGGGGGCGCGGGCTTCCACCTCGCCCGTCGTCCCCAAAAACATCCTCCGACGGAGCTCCCAGATGTAATCATCGTCCACGGTGGAGCCCATCCACGCGCCTGAGCTCGCCATAGAAGATCGGTTCTCCGTGTCGAACGAGGCGAATGCAAGAATGGCACGGGTGAGAGAGAGAAGATGGGCAAGAGCTAGAGTGCGCAAGAATCGAGGAAGAAGACGAAGCGAGAATGGGGAACGGTAACCCCGGCCGTTCCCCCTCTTTCCACTTTAAAGTCGAAGCCGAGCGGAACCGCCCCGCTCGTCGCGCCGCGTGGCGGGCAACCGTGCCGCACTATCCGCAGATGATCCCGCAAGCAAGCAGTTGCCACAGAAAATCCGGCCCGGTGAAGCCGAGGCGACGTGCGCCAGGCCTCGGGCAGAACACCAACGGCTCCCCAAGGCGGCAGGTCGTGGCTGATGTAGGCCATGACCCGAGTCTTCGAGCCGGCCAATCCAGACCGCAAAAACCTGCGGATCCCACGCCGAGAAGCCGGACTACTCAACGATAACTTCAACGGCACATAACCAAGGACAGGAGCACTCGTTGAGCATTCCCCACAAGCAAGCTTCGATTCCACCCGGCGTCGGTTCCGGCCGGCGCCGACTCCAACCTCGACATTGCAACCACAACGATTCAAGACAAAGGGGAGAAGATCGAGGAGTCTTCCCAGCAAGCTAGCAAGGCTCCATGATCTCGGGGGCTAGTGTCGGGGATATGAACCCCGGATATCCCAAAGAGGTCCATTTCCTCAAAGCTCCCAGTGCCGCCTGAAGGCAGCCGCCTGAAGCAGGCCGCCTGGATCTACCCGGATGCAGACATCTGGCTGGGCTGGAGCCGGACGCGAACAACCGACAACTCCGTACGGGTGGGCCCGGATTGCGTAACTGCTCCTGGTGAACAGTACTCGCTGTCGGGCATCTCCTGTACCGAATCATGACAACAAGCTCCAGCCGGCTCGAAACCGTAGTGATGTCATAGGGGCAAGCATGTAACTTCCCTGTAACCCAAAACCCTAGCCCGCTGCCTATATAAAGCGGGCTAGAGCCTCCTGCGCGAGGCATGCAATCTAAGCAATCTAGGGCAACCAGAGACACACGGACACCCGTAGCATCATCTTCAACCTCCAGCCGGCTAGGATCTCCAGCCGGCTGCCACCCGAAACAGCTCAAGGAGCTCCTTTGTAGCCCGATTCTGTGATCAAGCAATAAGAACAAGAAGAGCAGGACGTAGGGGTGTTACCTCCACAAGAGGGCCCCGAACCTGGGTAACTAGCGTGTGTTTGCGTGCTTGTTGCCCAATCCTGTGCGAGCATCCATCGTCGCCTGCCCCACAATCTTTTCCATCTCTGATGGATATGCCGTGCAACCCACCACGACAGCGGTGTTTCAACATCGACAACTCTCAGATCGCGCTTTGGGAGCCTGACTTGGTGACGGTGGGTGGTCCGAAATACCGGGTGCAATTAGATGGTTTTTCGGACGATGCTCCAGTGGCGACGCCTGCGGGTGTCGTTACCCTCGTGGGGGCGCTATTGTGGGCACCTTCGTCGTGCCAAGGATCCGGGTGAAAACCTTGCTCTTCGGTCTCGACAATGAAGGCGCAAGACGTCTTTACCTTCTTGGGGATATTGTCGTGGAGCTACGGTTTCTTTCAATTTCGTGTCAATATTATCGGTCGCAAGGTAGGTTCTCCTGTTTTTTCTCTTTATCCTTGATCTGCTTTGTAAGAAGGTCGGCTCATCACGTTGTATCGGTTTGGCCATTGGAATTTAATCATAAAGCGGGGCGAAAGCCTGTTTCTGAGACATCCTTGAGTGTCTTTGTTGTAGGTCGAAGGGCGGTGGATTAGCTGGGTCAACCTGTCTAAACTCTGGCAGAGCAGCTGATCGGCGTCTGCTTCCATTGTTCTTGGGGAAATCCTAAGGGCCATCTTCCGATGCTGTAGGGTGGGGCGGCTTTGTCGGGCAACAATAGCATACTCGGCGGTATGAAAACATCGCTTAGATACTGTTTGTCCAATTTCCTCCCAATTTAGTAATAAAATTAGTACCCTGGAAGATATTGAGTGTGATTTTTTCCACTGGTAGATTGCATTTTATTCTTATCAGTTTGTGATGTTATCTTGTGTTTGCCCATCACGCAGTAAGGGATGTACATCAAACAAATAGTTTGTAAATCAAAGGAAGATGCACCCACATGCTACGGCAAGCATAGTGAACTCCAATTTCAAATTGATTTGCTTCCAACACAGATGAGTTATATTGTGATGGCACTAATTACGTGCTCCGAAATATCTATGTTTCCAATATAGATTGGTTACATTGAGAGAGAACTAATTCCTTGCTTAGAAATACCATGCTTCCAATTTCAAATTTCTATGCTTCCACTACAGATGATTTTTGTTACATTAGAACTAATCTTTTGCTTCGGAACATCCATGCTTAATATGTATGCTATATGTTTTTCTTCGTTTGGGTCATATATCCATGCTTCTCTCTTTTTTATTTCTTTAATTTTCAGTACCATTGTAATTTAAATATTTCCCTCATACTAGTCGAGGTCATGATTATGCTGATCAACTTATCCTGATTGAAGTACCATCGGTGGAACAAGCGACTTCTTCAAATCTGCAAAACCAAACCAGTGTGTTGCTCCTAGTAACTTGGTGCCTTTCACTAGTAGGTTGAGTCATTCAAGGAGGCAAGGAGGGGTACCAACAGCGGTGGAACGAGGTCGTTTTTGCCGATCATCGACAAGCCTATGATGTTCCTCGTCAATGTTGTCCTCGCTCCTCTGGTCTTGTTGGGGCTCCTAAAAAACATATGTTTACACATCTGGTGGGTTTCTATGGTTTCGCCAGCGTGTTCAGCGACTTCGCCATCATTGGTGATGTATACTAGTTCTTCGATGATCGTGTAGGTGTGACAGATGTGCATGTGCCATCTCCATGAGAGGTGGACGGCGGGCATTGGCACAAACCCCGTGACCCATTCTTATTGTAAACCGAAGCAAATTCTGATATTACTGGAAGCAAAATCAATTTTGTCTGAAGAACATTAGAACCTTTGTATGAAGCAATTGTGGTAGAAACAAATATTTCATTGGAAGCAAATTGTATGATTTTTTGGGATCAGTGTTAATAAAAACAAATGTAAAATTGGAGTCAAAAACACTATTTCCGTTTTAAACAAATTATATTGTCCGTAGGAAGCATGGTTGACATGAGAAAATATTTGTTCCTACCTTGTCTAAACGATAACAACCTCCTTCAGTTTTTTTTTGAAGGGCAAACAGTAGGGAAAAACCCCACTGCAATTTTTATTAATTTAGGGGGATATAATACAACAGATATTTACAAAAGCTTGCCTCTTCAAAAAATGGGTAAAAAAGGTGAAAAAAAGAATAACTAGGCCACTCTGTAAACTAAGTCTGAATCTCTAACCAAGCTTTGAATTGATCAACATGCTTGGCTTTGATTCTGAATTTGAGCCAGTTCAGTTCAGTATAAAAAATGGCTTTCCACCTCTCCATAGAAGGCGTCTCATTTCTAAAGATCATGTTGTTCCTTATCATCCAAATACTCCAACTGGCCAGAATTATTATGTCACTGAAAAATGGGATATTCAGTTTATCTCTCAGGTCAAAAAGACCTTCATAAAGAGTCAGACTCATGCTTCTGTTAGGACAAATAAAATCCCAGCATTGCACAGCAAAAGGACATGTCCAGAAAAGATGGAGCAAAGTTTCTTCCTGCCCACAATGGAGGACCGCACAGTTATAACTTTGGAGAACAAACTTCTTTCTGGCAAGCAGATTTCTTGTATTAAGCCTGTCATGGAGAAGCAACCGGAAGAATATTTTATGTTTTGGCTGGCAAGAACTCTTCCAAATCCAGGAAAATTGGGCAGAAGCTTGCTGAAAACCAATCAAGACATTATAAGCTCTTTTTGATGAGAAGGAGTTATTTCCCCAAATATAAGTCCACACATCATGCTGATCTCTGACCATGCTATTTTTAACATCCTCCCAAATATCTTCCAACTGAATAAATTGTTGGTAGGCCTCCCTGCTTAAAGGAAGATGGAACAGATCCTCAAGAAACTCACTCTGGGAGGCTGTCTTAACAGTAATATCAATGTTTCTTGCAAAGGAGTATAGGTGGGGAAACTTCTGTGAAAGACAATTATCCTTCCAAAGATCATGCCAGAAAAGACTTGAGTTCCCAGAAGCTATTATGCTTTTAGCCAGTCCCTTATAGGAATCAACCAGTTTTAGATGTGCCTTCCACCAAAAAGATCCATGCATTCTTGGTCCTGGTAAAGAATTATTGGAATAATAGGAGTCCCAAATTAAGTGTACCCAGGGAATATCCATCCTGTTATAGAATTTATGCAGGTTCTTAAGTAACAAAGCCTTATTCTGAACCTCAATATTAAGAACTCCCAGTCCCCCTTGATTCTTGGGTCTGCAAACAGTTTTCCATTTTATAAGAGCAGGCCTTTTATCTTCCATGTCAGGCCTTCTCCACAGGCAATGCCTCATATACTTATTCAGCTGATTTTTAACAGAAACAGGAATTTCCAAAGTGCACATGTAGAATATAGACATAGAGGAAAGAACTGACTTTACTAACTCCAGCTTGCCACCATAGTTTAGGAAATTAGCAATACCACAAAGCCTTCTCTCCACTCTTTGCACCATGGGCAGGAAGAATTCAATGGTAGGCTTGGTGGTGCCAAGAGGAAGGCCCAAGTATGTAAAAGGAAAAGAGCCCTGACTACAATTCATCAGTCCCAAAAAATTAGGGATTTTTTCCACAGGTATATTGAGAGGGATCATCATAGATTTATTGAAATTAACCCTGAGGCCAGTGGAATCAGCAAAAGTTTGTAATAAAGCTTTAAGGCAGAGGAGCTGGGAAGAATCTGCTTGCATTACTAACAGAGTGTCATCAGCATATTGGATGACAGGGAAGTCAGGACAACTGGGGATTTCCAAGGGAGCCTTTAATAGTCCTTGAGCCATGGCTTTATTGAGAATGGATTGGAGCAAGTCAACAGCCAGAACAAAGAGCAGGGGAGACAGAGGATCCCCTTGCCTAACTCCTCTCTTGCAATAATTTTTTTTGCCAGGGACCCCATTCAGCATGACAGCAGAAGTGCCAGAGTTAAGAAGCATAGACACCCAATTAATCCATTTCCTACCGAAGCCTTTTGCTTGAAGGATTTTTATGATTGCACTGTGCTCAATTTTGTCAAAGGCTTTTTCAAAGTCTAACTTGAGAACCAGAATTTCCTTTTTTGAATGATGGCATTGGAATAGGTATTCAAACCCCCAAGCCAGATAGTCTTGGGTAGCTCTTGATTTGAGAAAACCATACTGATTTTTATGAACAATTTTCAGAATAATCTTATGCAATCTATTGGCCAAAATCTTGGTGATTATTTTCAGAACAGAATTAAGCAGAGAGATAGGCCTAAAATCACCAGGAGACTGAGGGTTGTCCTTTTTGGGCACCAGAGTGATGTAAGAGTCATTAATACTTTCAAGCCTGATGTTCTCATTATAGAAAGCATGAATTAGTTCTGTAATGTCACTGCCAACAATATCCCAACAGTTTTTGATAAATTCATTATTAAAGCCATCCGGCCCAGGGGATTTATCATTGGGCAGGCTCTTAACCACACTGATAATTTCCTCCTAAAAAAAAGGCAATTCCAGGTCTTGAAACATCTCAGAATTATCATTGTTATCCAGCATACTATGCAAATCAAAATGCATTGAGACATTATCAGAGGTTCCCATTCTATCCTTGAAAGCATTCCACAAGATTGCAGCTTTGCCATCATGGTCCATAATTTCTACATCATTATCATTTTTAAGACTGGCAATAAAATTGTGCCTATTTCTGATGGTTGCCCTGGCATGAAATTTTTTTGTGTTTGCATCCCCCAACTTAACCCAATTAATTTTTCCTCTCTGCCTCCAATAACTGTTCTGTTTTTCAAGAAGTTCCAGCATATGTTCTTTAGCCATTTCTTTCAAATTAATTTCCATCTGGTGCAAAGTCCTTCCTTCTTCAATAATCTCAAGAAAGTCAATGATGCAGTTTACAAAATCAATATCTTTCTTGAGGCTAGAGAGAGACTTGGACCAAAGCTTAAGGGCTCTCCTAGTATTTTTAAGCTTAGCATTGACCTTTTTTGCAAGATCAACATGACCCACAGGGATGTTCCAGGCATTCTGCACAATCTGTTTGAAAGAACTATGCTGTAGCCAATGGTTTTCAAATCTAAAAATCTCAGCCTTTGGGATTTTAGTTCCAATATCAATAACACATGGCACATGATCTGAGATTGGTTTTGCCAGAGCAGAGACAGAGGTAGCAGGGTAAGAAATAGTCCAAGATTCAGAAGTGAAGAACCAGTCCAACCTTTCAAGAAGGGGCTCCTGCTGCATGTTGCTCCAAGTAAATTTTCTGCCTTTCAGAGGAAGTTCAATTAAACCAAGGTTGCTGATAGCCTCATTAAAGATTAGCATGTCATTAATATCACCTCCTGGTTTATTTCTATCTTCCGGTTTTCTGATGAAATTGAAGTCACCAAGAACTAACCAATCAGTGTCTTGGGGCATATCAATATTAGCAAACCAATCAATGAAGGCCATTCTTCTTTCTACTTGGCAGGGGCCATAGACATTAGTGAGGTACCAGGAGACATTCGATAGCTTACATGTGAACTTGACTGAAATAGAGAACTCATTTTCGAAGGCTAATTCACCAGATAGGATGGAGTCATTCCAAACAACTAAGAGACCACCAGAGGCTCCATTAGAGGGGAGAAAGGAAAACTTATTAAACCTTTTTGGACAGAATTTCCTAATGTACTGCAAATCAAATGTTTCCCTCTTGGTTTCCTGGAGACACAGAATAGAGCAACCACTTTCTTCAATCTTGTTGTAAATTGCCAAATGCTTTTCATGGGCATTGGACCCCCTAATATTCCAATTCAAAATTTTCCAATGTTTGTGCTTAGCCATGAGAAACTAGAAAACTATTGTGTTGCCCAGAACACATAAAGTAGCATATCATAGACCATAAAAATTTAATGGAGCAGAGATTAACAACATTGTATCCATATAACTCAGTCATATTGTTGGAGGAATACAGGGACCATCTCCATGACAAAAGCAAGTTTTGAAACAAATTCCAGACAAAAGCCATAACTAGGAATATTAGATACATTTTGGACATTGGAATTTCAACCATACTACTAGCAAAAGGGTTTCTACACTGCATGGATAACTATATCTTCTTGGCAGCTGGCTTCTTGCCCTTGGCTGCACTCACTCCCAAATTATCTCCAACCCCAGAGGCACCAGCTCCAGAATCACTGCTTTGCTTCTTAGTGCCACCATTCCTTGCCTTTTTGTTAAGCTTGGAATCCAGCTCTTCATCAGCAATCTTGCAAAAGGAAGAAGCCAAATTTCTGACTACTCTTTTTGACAGAGGTGGAGGAATAGCATTACAAGGAAGGCAATCTGAATTGGAACAGGAATTCTTTTTAAATCCCATATTTATGGCTTGCAGTCTAGGGCTCCTCCTTACCTCATCTTCCACCAAGGTCTCCTTCCCTCTCCTTTTCCTTTTGGAAATCTCCCCCAAATTGGCAGCAACCTTAGGAGTTGAATCAATATTCAAATCTTCATCCTTTTCCAGAATTTCCTGAATCTTGCAGGATGGGGCCTTAGAGAGAACACATGAATCAGGAATAGAAAATTCAAAGCTTTGATAACCTTTCTCAGTTTCACAGACTAAATGCCATAAGGGAGACTGAAGGAGACTTTTTGTCCAGTAAAATCTTTCAGGAGTGAGCAATAGCATTGTAATAAAGTTAAACCAACTTACAGGGATGGTAAGAGCAGGGCTGCAGCCATTATCCACTTGGGGAGCAAAGAATTTATCCCACATCTTTATAGCTTCAGCAGAGAGGGATAGTACTGGAAGATTAGCAGGGTCCACTGGAGAAAAGACAGTATGGACCATGCCCAGCTGAATATGAGCTAACTCAGGAGGAGCCAAGTTTGGATGATTCAGAAACCCAGAATTCTCTTCAGCTTCAGAAAGATTCATATCGTTGGAACTATCTGAACCCATTAAGCTGGAATCAGAGGGCTCAGAAGAAGGCTCCTCATCAGAGCTAACATATGCATTCATAACATTCAGTAGGCCTTCTCCAAGAACTCCATTCTCCATAGGATTTATATCAGGCAGAGAAGGTTCAGCATTAGCAGCAATAGGCTCTTCCACCATGACAGGGACTTGCTCCTCAGCAACCAGTGGGCCCCCCACAACAACCCCTGGCAGCAGAAAACCAGGATATATCTCATTGATGACATTAGGAATGTGCACCACAGGAAGGATATTATCAGAGGAGCTTGTGCCAGTTAAGTCACTGGAATTATCATTGTCTTCTTGGTCCTCCATTTGGATGTCACCATTAGCATTATTAGGGATAACTTGCATGTCATTAGCATGGGCAGGACCAGGGTTTAGGGCCCAGGGAGCATCTTCCCAATCATCATCTCCAGCTTGCTCCAACTGAGGGGGATTAGGAGGAGCCACAGGGACAACATTATTAGGCATAGGGTGAGGGTCCACTCCATCATCTGGCAGTGGGTCCTCATCCTGGGGCCCACCACCAAGCAGGCTTTGCTGGAGCACTTCAACAGAGAAAGTCCAAGATTCACTCTCAGGAAACTCACCTTCAGTCAGTCTGATGCTTTTTGGAATATCCTCCAGATCAGTACATCTTAACTTGACCAGAAGCTTCCCTTTGTCTCTTGGGTCCTGCTCCCAAGCAATAACATTGCCAATTCTGCAGAACATCGACCTAACATCTTCAGAGTTGATATAATCCAGAGGGGGGCCCACTAAAAGGAGCCAGCAATCCCTATTGAGGTGAGCCCTTCTCCAATTTCTCCATTCATTGTGCTTAGAAAAGGAAATATGAACATCATCAAACTCATGAGGGCTCTCAAGCACCAATCTGTCTCTATCCCGCACATGCTGAAACTGGATATATGTTTCCCCAAAAGGGCATTTTTGTATGGACTTGAATAACACATGCTGACTAACAAGGAACTCTTGCATGACTGCGTGGATATTAGCGAAGTGTACCTGACCCTCAGGCATTGGCTCAATGGTGGCGATTGCCATGTCTTCGTGTCGCCGGAGTCGCCGAGGAAGAATAACACGATGAACATCCGCCCTCCCTTCCACATGGAGTATCTGAAACCCACGAGGCACAAAGGGCGCAGGGTCAATTGGGATGTTGGCCATGGCCACCGGACTTGAGGACGACGGCGAGGTGAGCAAGGGAGCAGAGTTTTCCGGCGAGCTTGGGGACAGATTTTCTGTGCCAGAGACAGACGAGTCGCCAGGCTTAGAAAGGAAATGTTGAAAATCTTTGAAGCATTTGGACGTAATTACCGGGAGCGCTGGACCAAGGGCCTTGAACCAAGAATCAATCTGCGAGTCGGCCCAACATGAAACGTCGGGAGCAGGGAAAGAGGGAAACCTCATGACAGATAGCAGGCCAGGAAGAGCAGGCCGGGTCGAACGCGGCCCACCACCTTTCCGCGGAGCAACAGCCGGGCCTAACTGTGTCGTGGTATTGTCGAATCTAGCCGCGGCAGGGGTGCCATCGAGCTAGGTAGAGAGAGGGGCTTTGGAGTCGTGGGGTGATCCGGCGACATAGAAGCGAGTTTACCCAGCTTCGGATCTCACGTCGGTGGCGAGATCCTACGTGCTGCTATAATTCACTATATGGCAATATCGCCGAGTTACAGTGGATTGAGGTTGAGATTGTACGTGCCCTTAGGCGTCCCAGGGGCCGGCTTATAAAGGCGTCCAGACCCTGGGCTTACAGGAGGAAACCTAACCGACTAAGAACTGAGTCCTACTCTAACCCGGCATGGGGCTTGCCTTGTGGGCTAAGTCTTCTGCAACGCGGGCCGGCTTCTAGAGTCTTCCCCTTAGCCGGATGGGCCTCCCGTGCTTCAGCATACTGGGCCGCCCGGTAAGCCGGATTCGGCTTACCACCACTTTGGGCCACCCTGGTCTGCTGGCTTCTAATCTTCTCTGTGAGGACCCCTGTTCGGCATAACCCCAACAGTAGCCCCCGGAAAGCTTCAAGTACTTCAGCGGCTGGCTTCAATCTTTCGGCAATTTGCCGTCCGGGAAATTCATCATCCGTCTTCAGTCTTGGAGCATTCCCAGAACCCTGAAACCATGTCGAACAGCTTTGTCGATTTTAACTGTGTCGGCTTATATATGCCGAAAAGTATTTGAGCGTGTAACGACATGCGTCCGCCGATTTGATGGTTGTGTCAGACCCGGACGTGTGAGTGGAGGAGCATCTTTTGAATGCAGGGGCTAATTTCCGTTTTTCCCGCGCTGGAACCGAGGCGTCGGAGAGAAGGAACCGTCACCAACGGCCTGATCCGAGACACGTGGCGAGAAACCCGGCCGATGACCGTTGCACGCATCTCAGCGCAGCACTATAAATGACAACCGCATCGTCTCCGCGGTCTCCACGCCATTTGCAGCCCTAGCTCCAACTCCTCCAGATCTCATCTCACTCCCGAGCGCCATCTTCATCTCTTCTTCGATTTCCATGGCATCCAGTGCTCCGAGCTCTCCATCGCTCGACGCAGCCGCGGCCGGTTCGACTCCGCCGATGGGAGGAGCCGCTTCCATGTCCACCGCCGCCGCCACCGAGCCATCCGCCGCTACTCCTGCATCCTCACCAACTCCGGTGAGTTCTTCCGCCGCCTCGGGCCACGATACAGTGGCGTTAGCGAAAGCCGCAGCCGAAGCCGCTGCCACAATGGCTTCTACCGCTCCAACTGCTGAAGCCGCCATCGATGATGCAAGTGTCGGTGAGGAAGAGGAAGAGGAGGAAGCCGGCAACAAGGACGTGGCCAGCAATCCGTCCCGCAACTGGGCCTGCTCGGGCGTGGACGAGGTCGAGTTGAAGGGGATGGAGACCGACGGAGCAATTGCTCCAACTTCTGAGTCGAATCCGACTTGGCGATCTGCTTGCGGTGATCCCTACCCGACTCCTATCAGAGACGAGCGGGTACTACTCTCTTCCCACGTGGCCAGGGGATTCTCCTTGCCGCCGTCGGCTTTCATGATAGATCTCTTAGATCACTACGGCCTCCAGCTCCACAACATAACCCCGAACAGCCTGCTGTACATCTCCGGCTTTGTAGCGCTGTTCGAAGGATACTTAGGCATAAAACCTAGGTTAGACTTCTTCGAACGCTGCTTCCTAGTCAAGAGGCAGACCGTCAACAAAGAGCTGTTGGTAGCCGGCACAATCAGCTTCAATTGCCGCCGAGACATCGACTGGTACCCTCAAGTGCCAATCGTGGATTCGGCAAAGGGATGGGTGTCTACATTCTTCTACTGCAAGGATGTGGCGACGCCAAACCGGCTGCAGGGACTCGCCCCTTTCACAGACGAAGCCGGCACGCCGCTGCCCTCCTGGAAGAAGAAGCCGTCAGGTGTGATGCCGACGGAACACGCCGCCCTCCAAGCGAGGATTGCGCAACTGACGTCCGGCTCTCCTCCCCTGACTGGGGAGGACACCATTATTTGCTGGATGAAGAGACGAATTCAGCCCCTCCAACATCGTGCTCGCCTTCTCTGCGAGTACACGGATAATGCCGATCCTATGAGGATCAACGAGAAAGACTTGGAGCAGGGCCTCTTTGAGGCTCGCTTCAACAAGCTTATCAAAGCCCGGCCTGGGTCAGGCCGGCAATATGAAGAATCGTTGCCGATGTTTACGGCAGCCAACCCTCCCCCAAAGGTACTTTGACCTAACCAAAGTTCAATTCTTTGAGAGATTCGGGTTTACTTTTGCCGGCCTAACATGTAATATGTCAGATTCCCGGAATCACCGATGTCCGCCCTGCTGGCAAGCCATCGTCCAGCAAGGCGCCCACGCGGTCCATCACCTTTTCCTCGGCTACTACAGAAAACCGGAAGAGGAAGGGCCAGTCGACCGCTAGCAGCGCTAAGTCGACTGAAGACGACGATGCACTTGCTGGGCTCAATATCCCCAGCAAGAAGTAAGCCGACTGATAACATCTCCTTCCCTTGCAGCAAAGCCGGATTTGCTAAACATCTTTTACCTTTGCAGGATGAAGAAAGGCGCTCCGTTGAAAACCAAGACGGTCGCCATGAGGAAGAAAGCCTCACCTGCCATCCCTCCACCAACTCCTCCGGTTCCAGAGCCGAACCCAACGGAGGATAACACGCGCGCCATGGTGACGGCTCCACCTGTTGGGAGAGCCGGGGTCACTCCCCCCACACAATGGACGGAGATGACGGGGAAGGTGACTGAAACCTCTTCTCCAAGGGCTGAAGCTCCGGCTGATGATGCCCCAATCCTTCACCCGATCAAAGCCGAAGCCTTCGACGAGGACGTGCGCATCAAGCCAGAATTCATGAACCGGTTCATGAAGGCACCTCGGTTTCCCCGGAAGAAGGGAACGACCGTCCGGGATGACGAACCGGATCATACCAAGGCCTATGATACCTTTGATGTCATAGAGATCCTTGAAGATCAGCAGAACTACTTTGCTGATAGCTTTGAGGCCGGCATGACGCTTCTCCGCGAGCACTACCAGGTAAAATATCTTACCCAGTAGCCCCCGAGCACTATGCCGGGTTAAGTTATTAAGACTAGCCGTCATAGTGATCCGAGTTAACGCGAATGCACACACTTAGCCCCCTAGCCATGAAATGTCGCCATGCAACCACCTTAACTTGTAAACATAGCTTTAGGCTTTTAGCAATTCCTTACGCAGATCCACCGAAAAATTGGCGCTGAAACCCTCAATTCTTTGGGTGTGCGAAATCAGGAGATGCGCCAGCTCAAGACTGAATTGGCGACAAAAGACGCCATCATCGAAGGGCTTGAGGCGGACCGGGTTCAATACCAAGGTACAAACGCCGAATCTTTAGCTTTTTAGCTCTAGGCTTTCCTTTATACTGCTGACACTTTTGTTTTGCAGACGCCATTATCAAAGCCAAAGAACTTGCCGAGAACGCCGGCATTGTCGACCGGCTCCGTGACGAAAATATTGAGCTGAATAAGCTTAACCAAGCGATGGCGGCAGAACTAGAGACGGCCAGGAAGAATCTTGCCAAAGCCGAACAACTCCTGGAATCAGAGAGGCAAAGCCACAAGGATGCCTTCAACGAATTCCAGGACCGGCTTAATAGGCGCCTCGATGAGTCGCTGGCCATCGACAACCAGCTTTTGAGTAAGTATCGAAAAAACTTAAACTCATTGCTTTGTCTTAGGCAAATATAACTGAACTTCGCCTTTCTGCAGCTCCAGCGGGTTACGGCCATGAGCTAACGGCGGAAAACCGGCTTGACCGGATTCTGGAAGTAGGGGAGCTTATCCCGAAGATTATCTCTTCGGGAAAAGATCTTGCTGAGAAGTTCTTTCCCGGCAACCCCGAGCCCCCGACGGATCTTGCCAGCTTAGAAGCTGAACTGAGCGAATCGGCTTCATTCTTCGATGAACGCCTTCGTTCCAGTGCTCGTGGAGGTGCCAAGACGGCTTTGGGCTTGATGATGGCACATTACCCGGAGGCAGAAGCGTGGCGAGTGGCATCCGGCTTCCCTCTTGAAAAGGAGGACGGCACGCCGCTAGACGAGCAAGATCGCAAGAAGATCCTTCGGTCCGTCTCCGGTTATGCCAGCAAGATTGCCAACATGGTCTCCTTGACCACCATCTTCAAGGAAATGCCGTGTCCGCCAACTCCTGTCCAATCAGATGAAGATACTGAGGCGGTGGAGAAATCGTCCTGAGCCGAACTTGCTCGTTGAGCCGGCTATCCTGAAAATGTAATGGGCAACATGTAAAGCCGTCCAAACAATGTATATGTCTAGAACTAACTTAGCCTTTTGCTGTGCGTTAATCAGCTTTATATTTTGCAAACTTGCAATTTTTATGCCTCAGTTAAATCTGGCCTTGACGCCTTAGCCTTTAAGCGCCGGCAAACCTATGGCGAAGCTAACTCGCTGAGCAACAGGGTACGCAATGACCAATCTGTTTAGACTCAGAACAAGTGCCGCCTTTAGGTGCCGAAACGCTTTGAAGCAACCCGGCGCAAAAAGCTAGCAGACAAACATTAATTTGGCAAAACTTTGATTTTTCATCACCTTAAGGCGGATTCAACATGAAAGAGTTTACCAACAAGAGCAACACAGGCAATTTCGGGTAAACAGACTAACAATAAGATCATAGGGAAATAAAGGATGGTACAGATTCTCGAATTCGACATGAGAGAAACCAATTTTTATTTCATGATCACATTGACATGGTTACAATAGAATTTGCTAAGTGTAAAAAGGACATAGCTGAGCGATATTCCACGGACGTTTCGTCTCATCTAAGTCCTCATCCACATGCCTTTTCCTCTTGCGACCTTTCTTCCCGGGATCTTTCTTTGAATCCCTTAAGTCAAGGAGATAATATGACCCGTTTTTCAGGACTTTGCTGATAACGAAAGGTCCTTCCCATGGCGGGGATAATTTGTGCTACCGGCTTTGCACAAGCCGAAGCACTAAGTCGCCTTCTCGAAAAGATCGATTCCGCACCCTACGGCTTTGGTAACGACATAGATCTTGTTGATAGATGGCGGATCTTTGGAGAGCTAACTCTCTTTCTTCTTCGAGGATATCTAAGCCGTCTTTGCGTGCTTCTTCTGCGTCTTCTTCGACGTAGGCTGCGATTCTAGGTGACTCGTGAATCATGTCGGATGGGAGCACCGCTTCTGCACCATATACCAGGAAGAAAGGGGTGAAGCCGGTTGACCTATTTGTGGTAGTACGAATACTCCATAGGACCGCCGGCAATTCCTCAACCCAAGCGCCGGCTGCTCGATGCAAAGGAGTTTCAAGCCTCGGCTTAATACCCTGCAGAATAATGCCGTTAGTGCGCTCTACCTGTCCATTGGATTGTGGGTGTGCCACCGATGCCACATCGAGTCGGATCTTTGATCGGCTATAGAACTTCGCTAGCTCACCGATCGACGGCAAAGTTTGTGCCATTGTCAGTGATAATGCTATGCGGTATGCCGAATCGAGTTGTAATCTCGACGATGAACTTTGTTGCCGTTGCTCCGTCGAGTTTCTTGATGGGCTTTTCCTCCACCCACTTCGTGAATTTGTCGACTGCCACCAACAGGTGGGTTAAGCCTCCTCTCGCCGTCTTAAAGGGTCCCACCATGTCGAGCCCCCAGACCACGAATGGCCAAGTGATAGGGATCGTTCGGAGCTCCTGAGCCGGCAAGTGAACCTGCTTTGCGTAGCGCTGACATCCTTCACAAGTCTTGACGATGTTGATAGCATCCTCTTTAGCCGTCAGCCAGAAGAATCCGTGCCGGAATGCCTTGGCGACTAACGCCTTTGCCGCCACGTGATGCCCACATTCGCCGGAGTGGATCTCTTCTAAGATTTGTCGCCCTTCCTCTGGAGAGACGCATCTTTGAAAGATGCCGGAAGTGCTCCTCTTGTAGAGTTGCCCGTTAATAATCGTGTACGCCTTTGCTCGACGCTCAATTTGACGGCTTAGCACCTCGTCGTCCTTGGGCAGTTTCTTATTAACCAGGAAATCAATGTACGGTGTGGTCCAATCTGGGGTTACCAAGCACACCTGAACTGATTCTGCCGACAAAGGGTAATCTTCATCGCCGCCTTTGATGGACGGCTTGTGAAGGTGATGGAGGAATACGTCTGGTGGCACTGCCTTCTTCTTGGATCCTATTCTGGCCAAGGCATCAGCAGCTTCATTGTCATCTCGGGAGATATGTCGAACCTCTAAGCCGGCAAAGCATCGGCCGAATCCGTCGACTGTTCTTCTGTATTCCGCCATTGTGGGACTCTTTGTGTCCGAACAACCATCAAGTTGCTGCACAACCAGATCTGAGTCGCCATAGCAGAGGATGCGCTGTACTCCCAATTCCTTAGCCATGTGAAGACCATGAAGGAGAGCCTCATACTCTGCTACATTGTTGGTGGCGTTGAAGTGGATTCGGAGAACATAGCTGAGCTTATCACCCTTAGGCGATTTTAGAACTACTCCAGCCCCCGAGCCTTCCTTCATCTTCGAGCCATCGAAGTGCATTATCCAGTACTGAGAATCCGGCAAAGGTGTGCTTTCCATCGCCTCTGTCCAATCTGCCACAAAGTCGGCTAAGACCTGAGATTTGATGGCGGTCCTCGGCTTGTACTGGATGTCGAAAGCTGCTAATTCGATGCCCCATTTGGCGACTCGACCCGTTGCGTCGGCATTGTTGATGATTTCCCTTAACGGAGCCTTGCTGACCACCGTAACTGTGTGATCATGGAAGTAATGACGCAGTTTCCTGGCGGCAAAGAATATGCCATAGGCTAACTTCTGGTAGTGGGGATAGCGCTGCTTTGAATCTGAGAATACCTCGCTAATAAAATAGACGGGGCGCTGATCCGGCCATTGCTTTCCCTCTTCCAGGCGCTCAACTACAATGACGACACTGATAACAAAGTTTGTGGCCGACAAATAGAGCAAGAGTGGCTCTCTTTCCTTTGGAGCCGCCAAGATTGGAGCATGCGTCAATGTATACTTCAGCTGAGCTAAGGCTGCTTCTGCTTCCTCCGTCCAGACGAAACTATCCGACTTTTTGAGGAGTTTATACAGAGGCAAAGCTTTATCTCCAAGCCGGCTGATGAAACGGCTGACAGCCGCAGCGGAACCCGTAAGCCGCTGTATGTCCTTCAGACAAGTCGGCTTCTCGATGTTCTGAATCGCCTTTATCTTTTCCAGGTTAACTTCAATTCCCCTTTGGGAAACAATGAAGCTCAGAAGCTTGCCTGCGGGTATACCGAAGACGCATTTTGCCGGATTAAGCTTCATCTGTGTCACATCCCGAATTTTGGCCCTATAAAATTTTCTTTGACAAAACCAAAATTTGGATTTGGATTTGGACCCTTTGATCTTGGCACCTCTATTTTCTTCTACATTTCTAAAACCCCAGGATTTCCCAAAATAGTTGTCTTTTCTTTAAATGCAAAAGGACCTAAACCCTGGCCTTCCAAAGGAGCTATATCAAGGGTGACTTCAAAAATTCCCCAAAAATTCCTGAGTGATCCCCAACTAGAGTAGAACCCATTTATGCAAAAATATTGGGTGACTTGTTAAGAAAAGGGTTGACATTTTCCCTAATTTATTTTCTGCCAAAAATCCCCAAAACCCTAGCTTTCCAAAGGAGGTATGTCAAGACCATCTTCAAAAATTCTGCAAAAATTCATGAAGGACCCCTAACCAGTATGGAACCCAATTATGGAAAAATATTCCATACCTTGTAAAGAAAATATTTGAGTCTTTCCCTGTTTTACTTTCTGGCCGAAACCTTGTTATTTTTGGAAACCCTACTAAACCCTTTTCAAAAATTCTAAAAACCCTAAGGTAGATGCTCATAACCAATCTCTACCTCAGGTAATTTTCCTGGCCAAATATATTTTGGTTTGAAGCCCCAAAACCTGGTTTTGCTTTTTGACCAGAAGTGTTCGATGAAATTTTTGTATAGGACAAGTTTGGATTTTGGAAAAACATTGTTCTGAAAAGTTGTAGTATCGTCATTTTGGCACCAAGTGACGCGATTAGTTTCCAACTTTGTGACCCAGGGTGAGAGAAACATCATGATGCCGATTTCGGCATGGACAGAACCGTGGCCACGGCCGGCAGTGGCATGCCCGGTGGCGCCGCCAGTTTATGGTCGTCGCCGGTCTGCCTCTCCCCGCCGCTCCCCTTTCCCCCAGGCTGCTCCTCCTCTCCCTGGACCACCTCATCGGCCGCGCGTCGCCACCACCCTCCCGTGCACCGTCGACCGCATGCCGACACGCCGCCGAACAGGATCCGCCACGGGACCCCCACCTCACTGTGCCCCTCCACAGGCCGCTGCCCCGCGAATCCCGTCGTTCAGGAGCAGCTCCACCCCGCACAGCACCCCTGCCGCTACACCGTCGACGCGCCGTCCGTCGCTTCCCCTCTGCCCCAGCCTCCACGCGCCACCACCTCGACTCGGACGCACGGACCCCCACCGCCAGCATGCGCCACGCCACCCCGTGCTTATCCACGATGCGCATTTTCCGCTGTCTAGCACCGCCCAGACGCTACACCATCGACGCGCCGTCCGTCGTCAACCCCCTGCCCGGCCACCGCACCTCGACACCTCGCCGCAAGCTTCCTCCGGACCCCACCGTATCGAGCTATAAAAGGAGCCCCTCGGCCGCCCTAAGAAGCACACCAACTCACACTCCCTCTCCACCCCCTACTCCTCCCGGATTGGCCACCGGGGAGCCACCAGTTGCCGGCGGCCACCTCGCCCCCGCCGCTCGGTCGCCGACCGATTCCTCACCCCCAGAGCCACCCCGCCGCCCACACCTCACCCCTTCCCCAATCCAAGCTCCCCGGAGCCCGTAGCCACCTTCACCTTGCCCTAGGACCGCCGGAGTCGACGCTCTCGTCCTCGACGGTGAGAACGCCGGCGACGACCATCCCCTCCCCTCTCTGTTTCTTTTTTTTTTCCTCTCAGGCGCGCGTACCGGTTCGGTAAGTAACACGCTGACCAGTGGGACCCGGTGGTCAGGATTTTAAACATTTCCAAGCGTTTTCTTTTTTTCTCTGTTTTTAGAAAGGGCAGATTTTAGTGCTAAACTTTGGGAGGTCATAACTCCCTCAAAAAAATTCAGAAAAATATGAATGTTTTTGCAGTAGTTTTGTTTTGAAATTCTCTATCCATTGGCACTGGTTTTGAAATATTTGAAGCTTATTTGCTTGGGAAGTAGTTGAGTAGCTATCGGAAGGTTTATAATGCCTATTTTTGAATTCTCTAATAGATTCCGACCATTTCAACGAAGGAGAAGTTGATCCCACACCCGAAGGCAAGCCATCAGCCCCCAACCATCTATTCCAAGTCCTCGATGTTTTATTTGTTGCTTGATTGAGCGGTAGTTGCATCTCATATGTCACCCCTATGCTAATATTTCATGCTTATGATTTCATGCAATTTATTATTGTCACCTTTATTTCATGCAATACTATAAACTCATGTTCCGTGAGTTGAGTTCCGGCCGGCGACTAAATACATGTCGGGCACCGCCCGCGTGGATTGAATCTCGCCTACTTTCAGTACTATTATTCCAAGTAACTTTACTTTCCTGCAATACGATAAACCCATCAAGTGTGGGTTGAGTTCCGGCCGGCGACTAAATACATGTCGGGCTCCGCCCACGTGGATTGAATCTCGTCTACTTTCCGTAGAGTGGGGTGTGCGTATTTATTTACTCAACCCGTGGCTGCTACCGGCCGGAGACATCTCCGTCCTCGCCCGGTTGATTTTGTCATTTCAATTTCTTACTCGACCCGTGGCTGCTACTGGCCGGAGACATCTCCGTCCTCGCCCGGTTGATTTTGTTATTTTTATCTTTACCCAACCTGTGGCTGTCACTGGTCGGAGAAAACTCCGCCATCGCCCGGTTGACCTTATTTTATCTTGCTGAACTACTATGTGATTATTTGATGCTCATGTATATCTTGTGGACTAACGTTTGCTGCTGTCTTATGGCCGAGAATAAAAATTTACTAAAAAGATAACCACCTCCGTCGACTAGATTGAGTCAAATAGTGCCACTCGCCAAACACACCCGCACAACCATGCGTCGTTGAAATGGGAAGACCGTAGCTTAGTAGCCTATCGAACCTCTTTTGATGCTACCCACTTGGCAAGTCTAGTCGGTTACTGCATAGTTGTGGTCGGGGCTAGTCTTGTGAAGGTTCCGGAGCTAGGCGTTGCTCATGAGTCGGGGACGTGCCGGATTCACTTCGTCATAAGACTTAGCCCGAGTGGTAAGTCGGTAGCTATACAAGGAGTGTCTTGGTAGAGCGGACGGCTACGGGGGAATAGGTTTGTGCGGCAGGTACCGGCTGTACAAGCTTAGACCCCAACGTGTGGATAAAAGTTGCAACCTCTCGAGAGTGTCAAATCTAGAATCTAGTATTGTTCCTACCTAAGGAACGGTGTTGGGTCCAGTCACACTAGAGTCAGTCCAGTCGAACACGGAGAAATAAATCCACCAAACGGTCAGAGTTGGCCAAAGCTGAATGAGCTGAAAAGTGGACCATAGTTGGTCAAAGCTAAGCCCAGAAGTGGACCAGAGTTGGTCAAGCTTGAGAACATAAGGGTTGTGGATAGTGTTGTGTGGAAATGAGACTCGTTCTCACAAGCCACGGTTTTCATCACAGGTAAGTAGGTAAGTTAAGTCCAACCGTTAAGCTTGGACTCGCACTTGCACATGCCATGCCATGTAGGATCGTTGGTTACGGTTGATTGTGGATTGATGTCTTGCGAGTACATTCCATGTACTCACCTGGCTTTTCATGTGGCCAGATCCTCCTACCCCCGTCGCCGAGTACCCCTTATACGAGAACTAGATCCGGTATCCAGGCAGAGCCCTGTGGAGTTAGGCCCTCTTCGTCGCACGCTTCCGCCAATCCGCTGACGCCCTCTGATGAAGTCATGTTCGATAAATAATGTACAAACTGTTGTGTGCGCTAGGGCGCAACCTTGTAATGAAACCCTTGTAATATATCGTCGGTTCCCGACCCCTTAATAAAGTGGTTATGTTCTGTTATCAAGTTGTCATATATTCAGTGCTCCTGGGACTGATATATGGGGTAACTCGATCTCCGGATCGGGGTGCCACAGAGCTTGGTATCAGAGCCTAACTGCCTGTAGGGTACCCTAGTTCTAAACGGAGCCTTAGATAGCGAACAATGCTTTGCTTGCTTTTAATTGTTTCTCCATCTGTTTGTGTTTTTCTAACCTTGCAACTCACATTTTTGGCTTCTAACTTTGGTACAGATGAAGTTCGAGATACCCGTAGAAACCCCCGCCTTGAACGTCCCCGGCATGCCGCAATTCCTCCGCGAGATTTGGGCACACCTCTACCCATCCTCCCCTTCTCCGACCTACTGCGTGCTATGCTCCCGTCGTGATGGGACCCACTCGGAGTTTATCGCCACCGTCTACTTGTGCGCCTCACCCGTGGGCCAAGGACACACGTACGCCCTCTCCTCCGGCGTCCACCCCCAGGAGACCCGAGCCATCCAAGAAGCCGCTGCAGATGCCATCGTTCTTCTCCGCACCCACGACCCTATCATGAGGAGGTGCCCCCGCTATGCACACCTCCCTATGTTGGATTGGGGCAACGGAGATGTCCTCTTTCCCAACCCGAGGGATCTCTCTTCAAAACTCACCGCCCTTCTCCGGTACACATCCTACCTCCACCAGTATCTGCACGACACACCTTCTCACGCCAGTATGGCTGCGGTTGAAGCAACAAGAGTGCCAGGAATCGGTCCTTCCCACAAGATCCCTCCGTATTCAACCCACCTTCCCCGTACTCTTGACCAGCTGAGAGCAAGACTCGCTTCCACTCCCGCTCGAGCCACCGCGTTCCGTAGCTCTAGCGCCCCTCCTCGCTTCTTCACTGGATACACTCAGGAACCTCAGGCCCAGTGTCTCCGCGTCGACATCGGCACACCCTTCCCCTCGTACACCCCCATAGCGCTGGGAAGGAGCATCGACGGCATCGACATCATCGCACCTGCTACTCCCCTCGAGATGTAGCTCTAGACGCTAGCCTCTGGAGCAGTAGCGCTTGCATCCTAGCTGTGTATCGTAGTCGACGATCACGTAGTCCGACGTGCACGTGAATAATGTAGGACTAATGGCTTGTCCCTCGTATAATGTTGTGTACCATGTGTCATGTAACCCAACTCTCCATTGTATAAAAATGCCTTGGTTTTATCTCCTGCTTTTATTTGGATCTTCTTGGATGTTGCATTTCTTTCTCCCCTTATGGAAGCTCATGGCACCCGTCAACCCCACCTTCAACCAACCAGGATGAGGCCCAACACAGGTACAAGTGGCAGCCAAGGAACCCCAATCCGCCGTTCAGCCCGACAAGCCGGCATGGACCCAATGCCCCCACAGCCGCCGACTCCACCCCCACAGGAACCAACCCCAAGCCAGCTATTGTTGATGATGGATGAACGCCACCAGCTGCAGATGACTCAGATTATGAGGGAATTTGGCACCTACATGCAAGCACAGAACACCCCTCGCCCGACCCGGTCCAAGTTGCAAGACTTTCAGCGTACTCGGCCACCTCAGTTCTCGCAGGCCACCAACCCTCTCGAAGCAGATGATTGGCTCCGTACCATGGAAAAGAAGTTAGAGATCGCTCGCGTTGATGAGCAAGACAAGGTACCTTTCGTCACTCACTATCTTGAAGGACCAGCCGATGTGTGGTGGGACAATCAGAAAGATATGAGAGGAAATGGAACCACTATCACCTGGACTGAATTCCAAGAAATTTTCCGCAAAGCCTACATACCCTCAAGCCTTATGAAGATGAAGCAGCAGGAGCTCATAGCACTCACCCAGGGCAGCTCCACTGTAAGCGAGTACCTGACCAAGTTCAACGACCTTGCCCGTTATGCCCCAGATGATGTCAACACAGATGAGAAGAAAAAGGACAGATTCCTCCACGGAATGCACCAGGCCATCAAGACTCAGCTCAGCGTCCTACAATTCCCAGATTTTCAAGCCTTGGTAAACACCGCACTGATTTCAGAGAAGGAACACCGCACCATCTATGATTCCCACAAGAAGAAGTTTGAGTCTCGCAAGCGCTAGCCAGAAGAAGCCCACAAGAAGCCACGTACCTGGTCACCCAACTCACAGACCACTGTGCCTCCAACTACCTGGACCCCACCCAGAAAGGAAGGGTACCCCCGCAATGAGTTCTACCACAAGCGTCCACTCGTAGATGACTGCAAGAGGGAAAATTCCTGCTTTAAGTGCGGCAAGAAAGGGCACTACATAGCTGATTGCCCGTTGACCAAGAACAACAATGGCAGTAACAACACTAGCAACCTCAACAACCCTCCCGCCGGAACAATGAAGCCTCCTCAAGTCGCTCGTGTCCACCACATGTCCGCCGAAGAAACCTACGAAGCTTCAGATGTGACGCTTGGTATGTGAACCACCAACGCTACACTTGCAATAATTTTTGTTGACCATGGAACTCCCCACTCCCTCGTCATAAGGTTTCGTTGCAAGGCACCATTTATGTTTTCCCTAGACTTGGACCTAAGCCACGAGTTCACGCGTGAGGAATGTCCCCTTCAAAGTTTGGACAAGCCAGAACGCCACACCCACAGCAGAGTCACAAGGTTAAATAGAGGATAAACCCACCAAAGAGGAGGCCCCCTGCAAATGAGAGGATTCCTTGAGAGCAGAATAACCATACCTATTCCATGAGCAACTCGAATCTCGGGGACGAGATTCATTTTAAGGGGGGAAGGTTTGTCACATCCCGAATTTTGGCCCTATAAAATTTTCTTTGACAAAACCAAAATTTGGATTTGGATTTGGACCCTTTGATCTTGGCACCTCTATTTTCTTCTACATTTCTAAAACCCCAGGATTTCCCAAAATAGTTGTCTTTTCTTTAAATGCAAAAGGACCTAAACCCTGGCCTTCCAAAGGAGCTATATCAAGGGTGACTTCAAAAATTCCCCAAAAATTCCTGAGTGATCCCCAACTAGAGTAGAACCCCTTTATGCAAAAATATTGGGTGACTTGTTAGGAAAAGATTTGACTTTTCCCCCTGATTTATTTTCTGCCGAAAACCCCAAAACCCTAGCTTTTCAAAGGAAGTAGGTCAAAACCATCTTCAAAAATTCTGCAAAAATTCATGAAGGACCCCTAACCAGTATGGAACCCAATTATGGAAAAATATTCCATACCTTGTAAAGAAAATATTTGAGTCTTTCCCTGTTTTACTTTCTGGCCGAAACCTTGTTATTTTTGGAAACCCTACTAAACCCTTTTCAAAAATTCTAAAAACCCTAAGGTAGATGCTCATAACCAATCTCTACCTCAGGTAATTTTCCTGGCCAAATATATTTTGGTTTGAAGCCCCAAAACCTGGTTTTGCTTTTTGACCAGAAGTGTTCGATGAAATTTTTGTATAGGACAAGTTTGGATTTTGGAAAAACATTGTTCTGAAAAGTTGTAGTATCGTCATTTTGGCACCAAGTGACGCGATTAGTTTCCAACTTTGTGACCCAGGGTGAGAGAAACATCATGATGCCGATTTCGGCATGGACAGAACCGTGGCCACGGCCGGTAGTGGCGTGCCCGGTGGCGCCGCCAGTTTATGGTCGTCGCCGGTCTGCCTCTCCCCGCCGCTCCCCTTGCCCCCAGGCTGCTCCTCCTCTCCCTGGACCACCTCATCGGCCGCGCGTCGCCACCACCCTCCCGTGCACCGTCGACCGCATGCCGACACGCCGCCGAACAGGATCCGCCACAGCACCCCTGCCGCTACACCGTCGACGCGCCGTCCGTCGCTTCCCCTCTGCCCCAGCCTCCACGCGCCGCCACCTCGACTCGGACGCACGGACCCCCACCGCCAGCATGCGCCACGCCACCCCGTGCTTATCCACGATGCGCATTTTCCGCTGTCCAGCACCGCCCAGACGCTACACCATCGACGCGCCGTTCGTCGTCAACCCCCTGCCCGGCCACCGCACCTCGACACCTCGCCGCAAGCTCCCTCCGGACCCCACCGTATCGAGCTATAAAAGGAGCCCCTCGGCCGCCCTAAGAAGCACACCAACTCACACTCCCTCTCCACCCCCTACTCCTCCCGGATTGGCCACCGGGGAGCCACCAGTTGCCGGCGGCCACCTCGCCCCCGCCGCTCGGTCGCCGACCGATTCCTCACCCCCAGAGCCACCCCGCCGCCCACACCTCACCCCTTCCCCAATCCAAGCTCCCCGGAGCCCGTAGCCACCTTCACCTTGCCCTAGGACCGCCGGAGTCGACGCTCTCGTCCTCGACGGTGAGAACGCCGGCGACGACCATCCCCTCCCCTCTCTGTTTCTTTTTTTTTCCTCTCAGGCGCGCGTACCGGTTCGGTAAGTAACACGCTGACCAGTGGGACCCGGTGGTCAGGATTTTAAACATTTCCAAGCGTTTTCTTTTTTTCTCTGTTTTTAGAAAGGGCAGATTTTAGTGCTAAACTTTGGGAGGTCATAACTCCCTCAAAAAAATTCAGAAAAATATGAATCTTTTTGCAGTAGTTTTGTTTTGAAATTCTCTATCCATTGGCACTAGTTTTGAAATATTTGAAGCTTATTTGCTTGGGAAGTAGTTGAGTAGCTATCGGAAGGTTTATAATGCCTATTTTTGAATTCTCTAATAGATTCCGACCATTTCAACGAAGGAGAAGTTGATCCCACACCCGAAGGCAAGCCATCAGCCCCCAACCATCTGTTCCAAGTCCTCGATGTTTTATTTGTTGCTTGATTGAGCGGTAGTTGCATCTCATATGTCACCCCTATGCTAATATTTCATGCTTATGATTTCATGCAATTTATTATTGTCACCTTTATTTCATGCAATACGATAAACTCATGTTCCGTGAGTTGAGTTCCGGCCGGCGACTAAATACATGTCGGGCACCGCCCGCGTGGATTGAATCTCGCCTACTTTCAGTACTATTATTCCAAGTAACTTTACTTTCCTGCAATACGATAAACCCATCAAGTGTGGGTTGAGTTCCGGCCGGCGACTAAATACATGTCGGGCTCCGCCCACGTGGATTGAATCTCGTCTACTTTCCATAGAGTGGGGTGTGCGTATTTATTTACTCAACCCGTGGCTGCTACCGGCCGGAGACATCTCCGTCCTCGCCCGGTTGATTTTGTCATTTCAATTTCTTACTCGACCCGTGGCTGCTACTGGCCGGAGACATCTCCGTCCTCGCCCGGTTGATTTTGTTATTTTTATCTTTACCCAACCTATGGCTGTCACTAGTCGGAGAAAACTCCGCCATCGCCCGGTTGACCTTATTTTATCTTGCTGAACTACTATGTGATTATTTGATGCTCATGTATATCTTGTGGACTAACGTTTGCTGCTGTCTTATGGCCGAGAATAAAAATTGACTAAAAAGATAACCACCTCCGTCGACTAGATTGAGTCAAATAGTGCCACTCGCCAAACACACCCGCACAACCATGCGTCGTTGAAGTGGGAAGACCGTAGCTTAGTAGCCTATCGAACCTCTTTTGATGCTACCCACTTGGCAAGTCTAGTCGGTTACTGCATAGTTGTGGTCGGGGCTAGTCTTGTCAAGGTTCCAGAGCTAGGCGTTGCTCATGAGTTGGGGACGTGCCGGATTCACTTCGTCATAAGACTTAGCCCGAGTGGTAAGTCGGTAGCTATACAAGGAGTGTCTTGGTAGAGCGGACGGCTACGGGGGAATAGGTTTGTGCGGCAGGTACCGGCTGTACAAGCTTAGACCCCAACGTGTGGATAAAAGTTGCAACCTCTCGAGAGTGTCAAATCTAGAATCTAGTATTGTTCCTACCTAAGGAACGGTGTTGGGTCCAGTCACACTAGAGTCAGTCCAGTCGAACACGGAGAAATAAATCCACCAAACGGTCAGAGTTGGCCAAAGCTGAATGAGCTGAAAAGTGGACCATAGTTGGTCAAAGCTAAGCCCAGAAGTGGACCAGAGTTGGTCAAGCTTGAGAACATAAGGGTTGTGGATAGTGTTGTGTGGAAATGAGACTCGTTCTCACAAGCCACGGTTTTCATCACAGGTAAGTAGGTAAGTTAAGTCCAACCGTTAAGCTTGGACTCGCACTTGCACATGCCATGCCATGTAGGATCGTTGGTTACGGTTGATTGTGGATTGATGTCTTGCGAGTACATTCCATGTACTCACCTGGCTTTTCATGTGGCCAGATCCTCCTACCCCCGTCACCGAGTACCCCTTATACGAGAACTAGATCCGGTATCCAGGCAGAGCCCTGTGGAGTTAGGCCCTCTTCGTCGCACGCTTCCGCCAATCCGCTGACGCCCTCTGATGAAGTCATGTTCGATAAATAATGTACAAACTGTTGTGTGCGCTAGGGCGCAACCTTGTAATGAAACCCTTGTAATATATCGTCGGTTCCCGACCCCTTAATAAAGTGGTTATGTTCTGTTATCAAGTTGTCATATATTCAGTGCTCCTGGGACTGATATATGGGGTAACTCGATCTCCGGATCGGGGTGCCACAATCTGGTACTCCCTTAGGTTTGCAAAGGATTCCGACAGATCGGCGATGAGATCGCCACGCTTCTTCGACATGACTGCAATGTCGTCAACATAGACGTGAACATTGCGGCCAATTTGTTTGTCCAAACACCGCTGCATACACCTTTGGTAAGTAGCACCGGCATTCTTTAAGCTGAACGGCATTGTGACATAGCAATAATTGCCATACGGCGTAGTGAAGGATGTCTTGATTTGATCTGACTCCTTCATCTTTATCTGATGGTAACCCGAATAAGCGTCCAGGAAACATGGCATCTCTGAGCCGGCGGTTGAATTGATGACCTGATCGATGCGCGGTAAAGCGAACGGATCTTTAGGGTAGGCTTTGTTTAAGCCGGTGAAATCAATGCACATACGCAGCTCCGAGGTGTTCTTCTTTGGGACTAGCACGGGATTTGCCAACCAATCAGTGTGGACAACTTCACGAATGAATTTGGCGGCTGTGAGCCTTAGGATCTCCTTTCCAACCGCCTTGCGCTTCTCAGTTCCGAGCCGACGAAGGCCTTGCTTGACCGGCTTTGCGTCCTTGTTGACTTTTAGGGAGTGCTCGGCAAGTTTCCTCGGGACACCTGGCATATCAGATGGTGACCAGGCAAATATGTCCCGGTTCTCACGGAGAAACTTGACGAGCTCGCCTTCCTATTTGTCGTCGAGATCGGTGCCGATGATGGCCTCCTTTGTCGGATCCTCCTTTGAGAGTTTGATTTTCTTGGTGTCATCCTTTGGCTTGAAGCTTGAGTCGACTTTAGAGGACGGCTTTTCAGTTGCCGGCATCTCATCGGGACCAATTGTTTTCTTGAGGTCCTCCAACTCTTCCCTGCAGATTGCTTGCTCAGCATGGAAGGCATTGGAGGCCTCGCATTCCTTGGCTTTCTTGAAGTCTCCCCTAACTGTGATGACGCCATTGGGTCCCGGCATTTTCAGCATGCTGTAGATGTAGCAGGGCCGAGCCATAAACTTGGCGAAAGCCGGACGTACAAAGATTGCATGGTATGCACTTCTGAAGGGAACCACCTCAAAAGAGACGTCCTCAGTCCGAAGATTATCGGCTTCACCAAAGGTGACCTTCAGGGTAATTTGCCCCATCGAGGAAGCTTGTCGTCCCGGCACAATCCTATGAAACTTCACAGTACTGTGGGTGAGTTGTGACTCGGGAATTCGCATCCTCCTTAACGTTGCGGCGTAAAGTATGTTGATACTACTGCCGCCATCCATGAGCACCTTTGTCAACTTGTACTTGTCGACAATTGGGCTGACGACTAAGGCGTAGGTGCGCTTTGCAGGAACTCTATCCGGGTGATCGCTGCGATCCCATGTGATGGGTGTGTCGGACCAATCCAGATATTGAGGGACTGCGGGCACCGTAGCGTTGAGTTCTCGCCAAGCCGCCTTTTCTTTGCGTGAAGAATCTGTTGCCAGGTTGACGATGAGACTTTCGGCATGCTTAGGGAATTTGCTGCCTTTTTCTTTGGAGGCGGCGTCATCTGACTCTGAAGCAGCTTCCTCCTTCTCTTTGTCGTCCTTCCTGGACTTGCGCTTGTTCCTTGACTTGCCGGCCTTGGGGTCCTTAGCGATGTCTCGATTAATGTGACATTGCTGGAGTGTGTGGGAACTTGTCCCATCTGGCCTTAGATGATGGACACAGGGGTTGTGCTTGATGTCGTCATACTTCACCGTCGGTGGCCGGGATGATTGGTTATTTGCCGGTTTCTTGGCTTGCCATTTGCCATTGCTTGAACCACCCTTTCCAAAGGCGGCAGCGACCTCATGAGAAGGGCCAGCTTGGTCTTCAACCTTGTTTTTCCCGGACTCGCGCCGACGGTTTTCGGCATCCTCCCTATTGTCATCATCAGCGGCGGCGTACTTGTTTGCACAAGCGAGTAAGCCCCCCAAAGTTTCCGACTCGTCGCTGTAGATCATGAAGCGGAAAGTCGTCCCCTTCCTCAGAGATTGTTTGAAAGCGTGGATCGCCTGAGTTTCTGAGACGCCTTCGCAAGCATTCTTGATTTCGCTCCATCGTGAGACGAACTCACGGCTAGACTCGTTCCTTTGCTGCACGCACCGCTGTAAGTCGAAAATCGACTTTGGGCGCTTATATGTGCCCTGGAAGTGCTGGATAAAAACACGCTTCATATCACTCCAGGTATGAACTGTCCTTTCGGGCAGGCCTTCAATCCACATGCGTGCCGTCCCGGTTAACATCAGGGGCAAGAATCGCACTGCCGAGTCGGCGCTGCCTTGATATATGTTGCAGGCACTAACGTAATCTGAGAGCCAGGTCTCAGGATTAGCCGTACCGCTGTACTTCTCAACCATCTTTGTTACGTTTGACAAAGTGGGAGGTAGAATTTGCTCTCTGATTGTTCTGCCAAAACACTTGGGGCCGAGGTATTGGGCATCTCTGGCCGACTTCCTCTCCTCGATTAGGCTTCGAACATCATTGGCTGGTGGCGGCTTAGCAACCGACTTTTCTTGTCTTGATTCTTCCCTGTGACGGCTTTGGCTCGCCCGACTTGCATTACGCGGAGGGCTTGGAGTCCTTTGTCGTCGTGGAGGGGGTATGTATTTGGAAGTGTTGTCTCCCTCTTTGCGCGGTGGAGGCGGCGGTGGAGGTGGCATATGACCTCTGTTTCCCTCCCTTCGGGGTTGATTTTCCCCTTCACGTCGTCGCTCCTGGTGTGTTGGAGCCACCTTTTCCGTGCGACGATCCTCCTTTCGCTCTCGGCTCCGATGCCTTTCCTGACCAGCCTCACGATGGCGTGAAGAACCTGTCCGGGATTCCGCGCCTCTAGGATGCTTGTCCTTCGGGTCCTTGCTGCCTTTGTTGTGACTGCTTGAGCCGGCCGGGTCGTCATCTGGGTCGGCAGGGGCAGCAGCCATTGGCTTGTTAGCGGTTGACTTGCAAAGGCGAGAATCATCAACGAGCCGCCCTGTTTTGACTTGCGAATCATTCTGCTGCTGCTGTGCAACCTCCAGTAGATAAGCCGAATATTTAAGCCTAGCGTCACGATCCAGAGATTTGTCAAACATGACTTCCTGGGCAGCCTCCATATTTTTGGCTGGGGTATTGAAGTAACACAGATTTGTCAACGGGTCACGTCGGTGGTGGTACTTCCTCCAGACTGAATCTACATGGTCGGCTTCCCACTTGCTATGGAAATCCAGCCACTTATGCAGCCCCCTTTTCCCCCTGCTTTCGGATGAACTCCGTTTCCTTGTTTGTGAGCTCAACTTCACGCTCTACTATCTGGGCGGCTTGCTCCTCAAGTAGGGCGCAGCGCTTCTCAATGTCGTCCAGCGATGCGTTTGGAGGGAGTGGTGTCAATAGTTGCCTGCAGCTTGCCATCTTTCTTTCGTGTTCCCTCTGCGCCGCGTCGCCGGTCTTAACGTCAATGTCGTCTCCTCCGGCCGGCCTTCTGTCTGCCCCCTTTGATGGAGCCAGTGGTGGTACGAAATCCACCTTGAGATTTCCGGCTTGCGGAGTTTTTTCTTCGCCATTGGCGGTTTTCGAGGTGTTGGGGTCGGCATTAGGATCCGAGATGTTTCCCATCAAGACCTCGACAGGGCGTCCCAAGCAGGACGCAACCTTCCGACTGAAATCATCGGATTCTCCTTCGGATTCAGGGTCTTGTTCCATAGGAGCAGTGTCCACTGATCCGGCTTCTGAATCTGCCTCCATCTGCAAGGCAGGGAGGATTGACTCAGGTAATGTCGTCGACTCGTTTGAGCCGGATTCTCCAGCCATGCCGACGAAGTGGTAACCCGGCGCTGCCCCCGAGGTTGCGTCATCTTCGGAGTCCTCATCGTCAGCATCAAACGCTAGATCCAGATCAGCTAGCTCCTCAGAGTCCAGATCCGATCCGTCTTCAATGTTGTAGGGGTGGGTGGTGGGCAAACTCGATGCGAAACTGAGATCGTCCAAAGCCTGGGCGGTGAAGCTGACGAAGATGTCAGAGCCGCCGATGGAGATAGTGGACCAGCCGGCGGGATCCTCCTTTGCCGGCGTCTAGAGGCCGTCGTTGAAGACGTGGCCGGCTCCCGATTCGTCGAAGTAGCTCACCATGCCGACCGCGATGCTGTCGCCGACTCCGCCTGCAGCTCCTGGACAGATCGAAACCCCAGAGGTCTCCTGCCCCACGGTGGGCGCCAACTGTTGTGGTATTGTCGAATCTAGCCGCGGCAGGGGTGCCATCGAGCTAGGTAGAGAGAGGGGCTTTGGAGTCCTGGGGTGATCCGGCGACATAGAAGCGAGTTTACCCAGCTTCGGATCTCACGTCGGTGGCGAGATCCTACGTGCTGCTATAATTCACTATATGGCAATATCGCCGAGTTATAGTGGATTGAGGTTGAGATTGTACGTGCCCTTAGGCGTCCCAGGGGCCGGCTTATAAAGGCGTCCAGACCCTGGGCTTACAGGAGGAAAACCTAACCGACTAAGAACTGAGTCCTACTCTAACCCGGCTTGGGGCTTGCCTTGTGGGCTAAGTCTTCTGCAACGCGGGCCGGCTTCTAGAGTCTTCCCCTTAGCCGGATGGGCCTCCCGTGCTTCAGCATACTGGGCCGCCCGGTAAGCCGGATTCGGCTTACCACCACTTTGGGCCACCCTGGTCTGCTGGCTTCTAATCTTCTCTGTGAGGACCCCTGTTCGGCATAACCCCAACAAACTGGATCGCAGCAGCCTTTTCAGCATACGAAGGCCTGCCAGAGGATCCAGAATTTTGAAAAACCGAAGATCCCGCGACCTCTTGAATGTCCTGAGAAATCGCTGGAAATTTTAACCGATTAAAAACTGAAGAAATCGGGATAACTGCCTGATTTGATGACTCAAATTGAAGCCTGTCAAAAACTGATCGACGGGGACGGTTGACCGAGGTCCACTCAGCTTCTAATTCTTGATAATATTTCTTTTCCTCAAATTTCCAATTCGGACCACCTTTTCCCCAAAGAAAGAATGAACATTCAAAGTCTGGCTCAACA
This sequence comes from Puccinellia tenuiflora, assembly GCA_012064385.1. Lineage (NCBI taxonomy): Eukaryota > Viridiplantae > Streptophyta > Magnoliopsida > Poales > Poaceae > Puccinellia > Puccinellia tenuiflora. The sequence goes on from QRDG01000415.1 coordinate 581,511, forward strand.
ATCTTCCCAGAATTATAGATTTGAAAACCCACTGCTAAGGAGGCAACCGAGAAGCTGAAACATCTTTCTTTTAAGAATTTAACTTTGAATTTGGTAGCCAGACCACCAAAACAAGCCTGAAGAGCAAGGCTAACAGTATGGATATCTAACTTGAATTTGGCACGACCAAAGTCCACTACTAGCAGAAATTCTCTTCTTCCTGGACCTTCAGAGAAATTGACAGGATGCCCCAAAGATTTTAAGATAGAGTTGGAGAATTCAATTCCACGGTTAAAATTCAGAGCCGGTGCCAAAACAGGAGACTTAAAAGGTTCCTCCAAACTAATGAACTGAGAACCCACAAAAACTCTAAAATTATCGAAATCCACTTTAGATCCATGATCCACCAACTCATCTGGGGCCATAGGCCGAGCATCAATGATAATGTTATCTTTATTATGAAGAACAAGACGATCTGGAGAAGAATGCTTGAAGAGGAACCCAAATGAATAGGAGACTCCAACTGAATTATCATGCATGCAGAACTTCACTTTCCAAGAACAAGATCGTGGAGAAACATCCAAAGAGGGCTTACTCGGAACTGAATAGATCCACATGGAGACTTCGAGCAGGAAAGAATGGAGACATGGAAGCTTGGAAAGGGAATCAAAACACCAGGCCTTACCACGTCCCCATCTGTTGCAAACTTGCCCACCACTGGCCGACCGTCCGAATGCATGAGGACGATCCAGGACTTGCGATCTTCATTGGTCCAGAGGTGAACCTCGCCATCCAACGCCGAGGAGAGATCAAACAAGGCACCAGAAGAATACTTCACCTTCCAAACCCATTTAGGGGGCAGCATGGCCAGGGGTCCCCGGCTAGACGCCGGGGGAGGGTGGCCGGGGGGGCCCTAGGACGCCAGAGCTCTCCTCTCACCTCTCTCCTCTCACCTCTCTCCTCAAGATGCAAGTTGTGAATCCTTAGGGGGGGATGAAATGTAAATGTCTCCTCCAACCTCCTTCAGTAACTATAGGAGAAGCCGCTCGCTCCCGTGCCACTCCCGAGCGGCACCATGGTGCCCCCACTAAATATCGGCGGTGGCCTCTCCCTCCTAGATTCCCTCTCCTCGCCGCTGACTGCATGTGTAGCCGGGCGAAGCCCGCCCGGCACGGCAATGGCGGGGCCTCTTCTGCGCGGAGCCCTCGATGCTAGGGTTGCAGGAGGTCGTGGGTTTCCGGTGGCACGGGCGACGCATCTCGGTGACGAGGCGGCTCCGAGGGTGGTCGGTCAGGTGCACAAGTGATGATCCACAAGTATAGGGGATATATCGCAGTACTTTCGATAAATAATAGTGTCAAACCCAACAAGGAGTAGAATGTATTGGCTTGTAGATACGGGTAAGGTTTCACTGCAAACACTAACATAACGATTTTTATGAGTTTTCATAGTAACAAATAAATAATGTGCGAGTAAATAAAAGAGAGCAATAATTATTGCAGCAAGTGGCCCAATCCTTTTGATGGCTAAATGCTCTTGAGGACACATGGGAATTATGTCAAGTCACTTTCGCTTCATACCGCTACTTAATGTTAGTTGTTTTGCTAAGTGTTGTGTGGGTGAACCTATGCTAATGAACCGTCCTTACTTGGACTAGAACACACTTGTGATTACACTTCCCTACAAGCTTCCGCAAATGCAATGAAGTATTTAAGAATTAACTAATCACAACCTTAAACTCTGAGATCCTACACTCCCTCATGCACTAGTTTACCAGTGGGGGTTTAGGTTTCTGTCATTCCCGCAACCACCTCACAAGTAAACTAAATACACAATGCATTCCCCTAGGCCCATAAAGGTGAAGTTTCATGTAGTCGACGTTCACACAACACCACTAGAAGAATAGCACCACAACTTAAATATCAAACCATTAAATATTACTCAGCATAATTCCACTACTTGCAACGAGACTTCCCCATGTCCTCAAGAACTAAACTAACTACTCACAAGACATCATATGGATCATAATCAGTGGTGATGAATGAATGATGAACAATCTGGTCATAAAAGTATTTCACCGATAAAACTCAATAGCATTAAGTACACAAGGCAATCAACACCGGAAAAGTGATCCTAATTAACTACAGCAAGTATAACTCTAGATGCAACAGCGGAACGGAGTGGAGCTGTGGATGTGATGGTGCTGTCGGTGAGGATGATGTTGATGATGATCCCGATGAAGCCCGTGACGATGACGATGACAATGGCGACGATCACCCCTCTCCGGGAAGGAACTCCCCCGGCAGATTTCTCCCTGCCGGAGAGCTTTTTCTCTCTCTGTAGTTTCCACCCCTATGGTGGTGGCGGAATATTTCTTCGAAGCGTCCCCCAAGATTTTTAGGTCAGAGGGGTGATATACGCGAAAGGGGGGAGCCGGAGGCGACCCAGGGTCTCTAGTGTCACATCCCGAATTTTGGCCCTTTAAATTTTTCCTTGACACAACCAAAATTTGGATTTAGATTTGGATCTTCTGATCTTGGCACCTCTATTCTCCCCTACATTTCCAAAACCCCCAAGATTCTCAAAATATGTATCTTATCTTTAAATACAAAAAGGGCCTAAACCCTAGCCTTCCAAAGGAAGGGTACCAAGGGTGACTTCAAAATTCCCCAAAAATTCCAGAGTGATCCCCAGCTAGGGTAGAAACCATTTATGCAAAAATATTGGGCGACTTGTTAAGAAAAGATTTGACTTTTTCCCTGATTTGTTTTCTGCCAAAAACCCCAAAACCCTAGGTTTCCAAAGGAAGTATGTCAAGACCACCTTCAAAAATTCCCCAAAAATTCAGGGAGGACCCCTACCCAATATGTAACGCAAATATGCAAAAATATTCCATACTTTGCTAAAGAATTTTTGGAGATTTTCTCTACTTTACCTTCTTCCCTAAACCTTGTTATTTTTGGAAACCCTACTAAACTTTTCCAAAAATTACAAAAACCACAAGGTAGATGCTCTGGACCTATATCTACCTCTGTGAATTTTCCTGGCCAAATAGCTTTCATTTTAAATGCCCAAAACCCATTTTCCCTTCCTGACCAGAAGTGTTCGATGAAATTCTTGTATAGACCAAAGTTTGGATTTTGGGAAAACTTTGTTCTGAAAAGTTGTAGGTTTTGAAGTTTGGCACCAAGTGACATGAGCAGTTTTTCTTGTACAACCTTAAGCTAAGACAAACACCCCGATGCCGACATCGGCATGCCCAGTGGCATGGTCGCCACTAGCATGACCATGCCGGGCGATGCCGCCACTTCCTGGTCGCCACCGGTCTGCCTCTCCCCGCTGCTCCCCTTGCCCCAGGCTTCTCCTCATCTCCATTGACCACCCCATCGGCCACGCGTCGCCGCCATCTTCCCGTACACCGTCGGCCACATGCCGACACGCCGCCGAACAGGAACCGCCGCAGGACCCGTCCCTCACCAGTGACTACACTGCCGCCGTGCCTATCTTCTCCCCGCGAATCCCGTCATCCAGCTCTGCCCTGCAGCTACACCGACGGCGCTCCGCCCGCTACAGCATCGACGCGATGCTCGCCGGCCGCAGACACCCTCCCGCACCAGTGCCCAGCCCCAGCCGTCCCTATCCTCAAGCGTGCGATATCCGTCAACCAGCTCCCCCTGCCACTACACCGACGACGTAAAGCCCGTCGTATCCCCTCTGCCACCGGGCATCTCACCCCGCCACCTCACTGTGTCCTCCCATGCCGACGCCCCCCCCTCGGGCGGCTATAAAAGGGACCCCGGCCATCTTCGAGCACCACACCAGCCTCCTCCCTCACCCAGCCTCCCCCTCCTCGAGTATTGCTTCCCGAAGAGCCCTGCATCGCCGGCGACAAGCACCCCCTCCGCCGCTCAGTCCCTGGCCGATTCCCCTCTCCAGAGCCACCCCTCCACCAATTCGCCACCCCCTCCTCCAATCCAGACCACCAGGGAGCCGTGGCCATCCTCGACGGAGCACGGGATGCCCTGAGTCGCCGTGATCATCCTCGACCGTGGCTCGGCCGCCGCGGTCAACGACGCCGTCGCTACGCCAAGATTCCCCGCCATCTGTGAGCACACCGACGAGCGGCGCCTCGACACCCCGAGCCTCCCTGACCCCTTCCCCTCCCCTCTCCGTCGCCTCGGCCTCCGGAGGACGCCGCCGGTGAGTTCGCCGTGCCGGCGACCGCGTCCTCCCGTTTGTTTCTTTTTTTTCCAGGCGTGCGTACCGGTTTGGCTAATGGGCCGCTGACCAGTGGGCCCGGGCCGTCAGGATTTTAAACTTTTCTGAAACGTTTTCTTTTGTTTTGTTTCTGTTTTGAAAAGGGAAGATTTTGGGGTTAACTTTGGAAGGTCATAACTCTCTCAAAAAAATTCAGAAAAATATGAATCTTTTTGCAGTAGCTTTGTTTTGAAATTTTCTATCCAATGGCACTGGTTTTGAAGGATTTGAAGCTTATTTGCTTGGGAAGTTGTTGAATAGATTTTGGAGGGTTTATAATGCCTATTTTTTATTTTTGAATAGATTCCACCCAACCTTTTGAAGGAGAAGTTGAACCCTCAGCTGAAGGCAAGCCATCAGGCCCCAACCATCTATTCCAAGTTATCGATGCCTTATTTTTTGCTTGTTTGAATGGTAGTGGCATCTCATATGCCACATCACATGCCTATTATTTCATGCTTATGATTTTAGGCAAATTATTATTGTCACCTTTATTTCCTGTAATACGATAAACTCATGTTCCGTGAGTTGAGTTCCGGTACCCCGTCTAAATAAACGCTGGGTCCTCCCCAAGTGGATTGAAGCGGCTACTTTTCTGTAGAGTGGTGGCATTGCGTTGGATGGTACCATGCACCACTCCCCATTCCGGCGACGATGGACTGGGGGAACCGCCGCAGTCAATGGAATGGAGGAACGGGATCGCGTGGACGCCTCCACTAACTTTTGTAGTCGACCTGTGGTTGTTACTGGCCAGAGGCATCTCTGCCATTGCCCGGTTGACGCTAACCAATTGTGCTATTTTATTTCCTTTTACTCAACTTGTGGCTGTCACTGGCCGGAGGCATCTTCGCCATCGCCCGGTTGATTTTGTTATCTTATTTTCTTTACTCGACCTGTGGCTGTCACTGGTCGGAGGGAACTCCACCATCGCCCGGTTGAATTGCTCTTTTATTTTCCTTATCAACCAGTGGTGGCATCACGTCGCCCGGTTGACTTTACTTTACCTTACTAAACTGCTATGAGATTATTTTATGCTCATGTATATCTTGTGGACTAACGTTCGTTGCTGTCTTGTGGTTGAGAACAAAACTGACTAAAAGATAATCACCTCCGTCGACTAGATTGAGTCTTATAGTGCCACTCGCCAAACACACCCGCACAACCATGCGTCGTTGAAATGGGCAAACCGTAGCTTAGTAGCCTATCGAGCCTCTTTTGATGCTACCCACTTGGCAAGTCTAGTCGGATACTGCATAGTTGTGGTCGGGGCTAGTCTTGTGAAGGTTCCGGAGCTAGGCGTTGCTCATGAGTTGGGGACATGCCGGATTCACTTCGTCATAAGACTTAGCCCGAGTGGTAAGTCGATAGCTATACAAGGAGTGTCTTGGTAGAGCGGACGGCTACGGGGGTATAGGTTTGTGCTGTCACCATGATGGGTATAGTACTTCGGTACCGGTGGATAAAAGTTGCAACCTCTCGAGAGTGTCAAATCTAGAATCTAGTATTGTTCCTACTTAAGAAACGGTGTTGGGTCCAGTCACACTAGAGTCAGTCCAGTCGAACACGGAGAAAAAAATCTTCTAAGTGGTCAGATTTGGCTAAAGTTGAATGAGCTGAAAGTGGTACATAGTTGGTCAAAAGCTGAGTCTCGAGTTAGGCTAGAGTTGGTCAAGGCTTGAGGTCTGAAGTGTTGTGAATATTGTTGTGTGGAAATGAGACTCGTTCTCATAAACCACGGCTTTCGTCACAGGTTGTCGGCAAAGTGGAAACCAGGGTACCACGGGCCGGCCTGCCAGGGCCCACAAGATTCTTCAGAAGATTTCGCTAAAGACCAGGCTCTTCAAGCCTGGCGAGCCTCGCGAGGGACCTCTCCTCCTCGCCAAGGGTATTTCCCTCGGCGAGGGACCTCTCCTCGAGAGGGCATCTCGGATTCCACCTGCAAATTCTGCTAAGGACCAAGCCGAAAGGCTCGGCGAGGCCTTTTGCCTCGCGAGGCTTCCTTCCTCTCGAAGCCAGCTCTGCCTCCGCGGCAGAGCGCACATGGGCTCTGCATCCTCCGCAGAGTGACGACCGCGCCAGCGCGCGGTGACAGCAGCGCCAGAGTTGTCATTCTTATGTATAAAGGAGTCAACAAAGCTGCACCCATCAAAGGAGCCCCAAGGATTGCCACTTTGATGATAAGGGAACCGTCTGCAGCTACCCTCCAAAGGCGACGTCACCGTGGGACACATCCCGCCTCAGCAGCGCCAGCCCACCGTCCTGTTTGGACGGTGGCTTTTCAGCTTTGGTGACGCTGCCCCCTGCCGTGGACCGCGTCCATGGACTTTACCTTTATGGTGGACTCTACCTTTATTGTGCACCGCACCTCCTCCTTCGTCGCCATGTGGTAGCCCTTCCCGCCAAGATGTTTTGGGGGAAGAGGCCCCAGACGCCAATAAAAGGAGGGGGAGCACGTTCGGGCAAGTGGTTGGTTCCAAGATTCACAAGCCCAAACCCTAGATCTGAGTTCTGCAAGGTTAGCAGTAGCCATTGTTAGCCACCCAGAGCTCGCCAAGCTCGCCCTGTACTGAAACCTCTCCAAGCAAGTGCAATACAACTCGAAGCAGGACGTAGGGGTTTTACCTCACCTAGAGGGCCCTGAACCTGGGTAATACCGTGTGTCCCTCTCTGCAGTGCACCATCGCCGAGGCATGTTGAGGGTTGTTTGATTCCGTGTTCAGCCCCTTACTCGATCCTTCGTGAGACACACCCAGTTCCTGGGACAGTTCTCCGACATTTGGCCCGCCAGGTAGGGGGCTGAGGCGCATCTTCAACCTCGACACCGCCATGGCCAGCATCTCTCGCGCCGAACGTCTCGCTCGCCGGACGGCCAGCGCCGCCACCGCTCCCGCTGGCAACCCGGGCGGCCGCCCGCGCGGAAGTGCTGCTCCGGAGTGCCACGTCGACCCCGAGCCCCGCATCGAGCACCCGGAGGACGACGACATCGACCACGCTGAGGACGACCTCGGCGAAGAGGAGGCCTCCACCCTGCACCCGCCGCGGGACCGTGCTGCTTCCTCGCTAGGCCGCCCTGCACCCAACCCAGCGACTGCGCTTCTCATGGCGCAGGAGCTGCTGCAGTACCGTCCCACGCCGGAGGCCCAGGAGGCCCAGCTCAATCGCCTCTCCGAGCTCGTTGGCGCCGCTCGCGTCGCCGCTCCTGCACCATCCTGTTCGCTGGTCCTCTCTGCACGCACAGGTGACGTGGCGCACGGCGCACCGCATGCACCTCCTCGTCACCCCGCGCCCGCTCCCACTCCAGCTCCACCGCAACCTGCTCCAGCCGGGGCTCCTCCTCACGACAACCGCGCCGCGTCGCACGCGTCGTCACGCACGACTGCCAAATCGTGCAGCGAGCCCCGGAGGACGCACGCGTGAGCATCGAGCGCCACCAGGATCGCCACAACCGCGCCATCCATGACTGTAACACCCCGAAAATTCGTCCCTAATTTTTGCGGTGATTTCTGACACCTGAAAAACTTTTTCTCTTTTCCTAAAATGTTTCTTCAAATCTTTTGAGGATGATTTGACTTTGGAATTGCTCTCTCAGAATTTTACCGGTGATCCACGAACCACTCCAACACCCGTGATAATTTTTATGCTTAGGTTTTCTCTCGAAAACCCTAGCCCTATTTATCGAAGCTTTAAAAACCCTTCTCTCCACCTACCAAAGGGAAGCCTATTTCCATAGCCGGAGAAATTACACTAAAAATACTAGAGGACTCCCGTATCCATATAAAGACAACCCATGCAAAAATATGGCATACTTCAATACAATATTTCCAAGTTTATCCATATTCTCCGTTATGCCATTTTCAATCCCGAATTTATCTGGACACCTTCCACTCATCCAAAAATTCTGCAATTTTGGTGAGGTGCATGATTTGACCTCCTGAACATTTCACTCCATTGGCCCAACCTCATTTGAGCAATATTTGAGGTACTTCCTTTGTAATGCCTTTTCATGCCTACTTGCAATTTCCAAAGCCACCCTTAGCTACAAAATTTAGTTGGCATTGCCACTTTGCCAAATTGACCAACTCCCTTATATAACCACATATCCAGAATATCAGTTCAAGATCATTTGAATAAAAAAAATTGGCATGCCCATGCCATTTGGGCATTTTTGGACACCAATTTATTTGACCAAGCTCCAAGCCTCCATTTGATCTAAAACTCCACATACATACTACATACCCCTGTTCTAACCCACTGTGAATTTCGGGGATTTTTCTGAGATGTGCAAGGCCCCTGTCATTTCATCGAACACCTGGCACACCCTTAGTTTTCAGAAAATTTTGTTTTGCGAAGTGTGGAGTTTTTCAGTGTGGACAGTTTGGTTGTCTTGGTCTTGTCCTTGTGAACCTAGTGGTGCAATCCTTTTTCAGTTTAGAGCTCCGAGTCACCGGGAACGCGACGATGCCGCTCGCGTCGCGCTCTGGACGTCCAGGACGCGCGCTTTGGCAGGACCTAATTCCGCTTACAACCATGGTCGGTGCCTAATACCTTGCAGCAGTACCACCTCGTGCGCCACTGCGAATCCAGCACGGCTGCTTCATCCCCTCCCCCTCCTTATCTCCCCCCTGTAGCTGGAGAACGTCAGCCGTGACCTCGGCCGGCCATCAATGGCCAAACCGGCCCCGACCTACCTCCTCCTCCTCTCCGGCTATTTAAGCCACCCCAAGCAGCCCGGAGCAAATGCTAGACACTCCTCTCCATTCCCTCTCCCCTGCCCTTCCATTCGGAGCCGCGAGTGAGGGAAAGCATCCAGAGTTTTCCCCCCCAAAGCCACCATGGCCGAAGCTCAGCCGAGCTTGCTGGCGTCTCGGTCAAGCCCCCCTGTAGCCCTAGACCATCTCCACGGGTGTGGCAGGGCAGCACGACCTCGCTGCCGTCCTCGGCTGGCCGCGAAGCCCTCTGACGCAGCTGGCCGGCGCCTCCCCGTGCGCTCCCGTGCGTGCTCGTGCGGAGGAGGACGCCAACCATGCCCCGCCTCCGGTTCCTCCTCCCACGGCCGCGGCACGCCACCACGGACCCGTCCCCGCCGCCGGCCGGTCTCCAGGCGTGCTCCTTGGCCACTCCGGCTGGTCCCTGCCCGCTCCCGATCGGGACAGGGGAAGGAGACGACTAGGGGATCGATCCCCTCTGTTCCTTCTTTTGTTTTTTTTCCAGCGAACCGTTTTGGCCCATCCAGCGCACCGGAGCAGGCCGGCCTGCCAGTGGCCCGGCCGGGCGCAGCAGCGCTCTGGCACGCATGCGGCCCATCGGCGGCCCATGACATTTTTGTTTGCGGATCTGTTTCCTCTTTTTCCTGCTGCAGGAATTTTCAAACGGCAATATCCTTTGAACCGTAAGTCCGTTTTCGGTGATTCAACTTTCTAAATTTGTATCTCGACGAGCTCTAACCAGTGGTACTAATTCCAACTTGTTCCAAAATAGTGATATTGGGTGCCCTTGTGTGAGTGCAATCCGGAGTCCGGATAAAAGCGGCTATTGCTGCCCTACGCCGCGGAACCAACCCAACCTCTCCAAGCCCGATGGATCCCGTCTTCGAAGGCAAGCTAACCCCTTGCTATGAGCAGTCCCGTAAAGTTGTTTGTTATTCGCTTATTGTCATGCCAAGGGTTATTTTTGTCTGCGTTTGGTATTTATATTATGTCGGTCTGTTAATGTTGCCTTGTTTTGTACTTCATCTATATATGCATTAGATTGATGTATGAATTATCTGTGCGCCTCGCACTTGCGTGGTTTTGACAACTAAATAACAAAAACATGCGTTCGATTGTTTGCTTCTTCTTCAACGCCGAGGCTAGGTGCGGACAAATGTCGGCCCGTGATCCTCGGAGTTGGGGGCATTTGCCAAAGAGTTATTTGCTTCTTGTCCCTCCGTCAAATATGGTTGGCATAGACCACCCGGACTGCGACGCTTGGGAGCTGACTTTCCAATTGATTCTTTTGCCGAGATTGCTGACACCACGTCGAGGGAACCCTCGAGTGGAATGGATGCTCTCTCATTCTTATGATTGCTTTTCGGTTAGTTTTGGAGACTATATGCCCAACTCCCCACTTCCTGGTCAACGGTCGGACGATAACGCCGCCAAAGACTTGCGCGTGGAGGAACGGATGCGTAACAGACTCCGCCTGTGCTATATTATTATACTAACCCCCGAGTGACACCGGCCGGGTTGCCCGCCACAGTCACCCGGGTATGCTTATTATTATTCCGTGACTCTAACCCCTGAGTGACACCGGCCGGGTCTCCCGCCACCGTCACCCGGGTATTCTTGTTATTCTGTGACACTAACCCCCGTGTGACACCGGCCGGGTTGCCCGCCACAGTCACCCGGGTATTATTATTGTGATGTGGTTATTTATTCATGCAAGTGTTAGGCATGTTCTAGGCTATGTTTGTTTGTGCTTGTTTGTGTTGCTAATGCCTTGTTGGTTGTGATTATTGTGTTGAACTAATCCTTTGTTGGTTGGGCATGTGAATGCTGAAACTTGATTAAATGAAACACCCCTCCAAACAACGATGAGGTCTATTCATAGTGCCACTAATCTAAACCCTTGAACGCACTACCACTGTCGCCCCAAATGGGAGAGCCTTAACCTATGTAACCTATCAAGCCTCCTTGGATGCTACCCTCTTGGCAAGTCTAGTCGGTTACTGCATAGTTGTGGTCGGGGCTAGTCTTGCGAAGGTTCCGGAGCTAGGCGTTGCTCATTCGTTGGGGACGTGCCGGATTCACTTCGTCATAAGACTTAGCCCGAGTGGTAAGTCGGTAGTTATACAAGGAGTGTCCTGGTAGCGTGAACGGTTATGTAAGTGTATCTTGCCTTAGCTAAGTAAGGTGCATTTAGATGAGTGGTAACTGCAAACTCTCGAGAGTCTCAACCTAGCAAGCTAGCCTCGTTCCTGGGATATGGAACACCAGTTCAGTGTCGGTCACACTATTGTCTTTGTCGTGTCCGGAGGTTTAACTTAAGATATGTTTGAAAGAAGTGATGAACGACCTGACCTCACTTAATAAACAATAAGATGGTGCAGGGAACGTTACTTGAGATAAGGAAATATGATAAGGCCAGTGGGCCTAGCAGTGGTGACATATGAGATTAGCCCCGTGAGGCTAAAGGCCAGTGAGCCTAGCTGCGGTGATATGATTGGTTGTGTTATTTACCAACTGGTACACTCGTCTACTCGTCACAGGTAAGCTCGTTGTATGATTGCCGGTGCACGATCCAACCCCACCTGGCTTGGACTCTACACTGGTAATACCCCAATGTTTGCTTATGCCATGTTTTGCTCGTGATGCCATGCTACTTTTATGCCATGTACCTAGAGTAGACTCTTGCCATGTGTAGAATTTTATTTCAAATGTATATCTTGCTGCATGATTGTTGGGTTGTTTGTAGTGAGGGGAAATACTTGCTGAGTGCATAATAATGTACTCACGGGCCTTGTGATTGTGGCCAGATTTTGGCGAGGATTCATCTTCAACCTTAGCGAGGATTTGGAGCAAGAGCGTGCTAGGATCAGTAGCCCAGCCAGATGCCTGTCGAGTGGAGTCGCACCAAGCCGTTGCCATAGCCGTCTTCCGCTGCCAGTTAAACTCTGTCCTGAGCCATGCTTGGCTTGATATTTTGTCATGCCTTGATGGCCTTGTAAACCATTTGTAGCCCTTTGGGCCTGATTGTGTAATGATATTTTCGCTATGTTGCATTGTCGTAACGTGCGTCCAGATATCCTGGGCTGGCGCACGGGGCGACCACCTCTCTGGCGATATGTGTCAGAGGGGGGTGCCACAGAGCATGGTATCAGAGCACCAGGCTGGCTGTAGACTACCCTAGCATGGAAAACCCCGCCCTACTTTTGCCCGACAGTGAGCCCGATGGATTTAACCCATCTCCGCCTAACCGGCATGGCTCGTGTCGGTCAACAGTATGGTGCAGTAGGACCTGTCCCAATCTTCCCCAACAAGACGAGCCGGTTTCTTCCATGAGAAGAAGCCGACCTTACCCAGTGAACCTGAGACCCAGTCCTAGTTGCTTTATAACCCACCCTCACCTGCAATCCTGGGCAACCCAGCCCTCTTGAAGCAGGATCCCGCAAAGGAATCCCGCGTTCTTATCTCATCCTACACCCAGAGACAAATAATCCGATGACGAACCCCAAGGCCGTCCTGGAAACCACTGCCGAGGATCATGGCGGATTTCCACTGATGCTTTGGAAGGCCGTCTGTGTTCTCCTTGGTAGGCCTGCTCGCCCTCGATATGTGGTGTTCGAGAACTCACTCTCGCCTGCCGGAAGTGAATTTCGAGCAGACGTGCATATCGGCTCGTGTCCGTTGGGGACAAGCCAGCCTTACTTGATCCAAGGTTGGACCATGCCCACTCTTCCTCAAGCCATCCAGGTAGCAGCCTGGGAAGGTCTTGTCCGCCTGCGGTACTCAGAACTGGCAATGGCGAAAAGTCGAGCTTTCCACCTTCTCCCAGCCAGACCCCAGTCTGGTGCGGAGGCTATCCAAACTTCTGTTAAAGAAGAGGTCGACCCTGCCGTTATTACCCTGGTCACCTACGGGGCTGCAATGACAAAGTTTTGCCATTCACTGAGGGACGAACTCTTCACCACAAGGCGCAACCTTGGTCGTGCTCGCATGCAACTGCGTCGAGCAGGGAACCTACCTAACCTCGACCTTGGGCCAGCTCAGAGTACAGGACTCCCGTTTCCAGGTGATTTGCCGGGATCCAGTCTTAATGCCTCTGGGACACAAGCACTAGCCGCAGCCCAGCAGCACCTCCAAGCAAGAGGTATAATCCTCGAAGGCGTGCCTGCAATTCCCCACCCCGCGGGAGAGGGAGATGTGGACACCACTCTTCGTCTCGGCCACACTCCACCGACTACCAGAGGCCGCCAAGCGGAGTAGAACCCATGTTTAGCCAGCCTGAGTGGCGCCTTTATGTTGGTAGGTGAGAATCAGCGAGGTTGTTTGTTTTTCTTGTATTGGCTTGTAATGCTAGTTTGTTGTTTGTTTTCTGGTTGATGTCGAATCAACTCGTAATAAAACTTGGTGTTCTGATTCCCTTGTTAACCACTTGGTTGACGTGTGACGGAATATCATGTCCTTTCCTTCAGTTGAAAAGTTTTGGAGAAATGACAGATCACATAAAACGGAAGTAGTATATGTGAACCCAGATGCATATACCCGCTTGTAAAATTAATTCAAACCTTGAATGGGACTATTTCGAGTAAGAAAAGTATTTTTGCGTGTGTTGCACAAGTTAGCCATTAAGTGGGAGTATGTACTCCGCGGTACCACGCTCGCTTATTACAGACTCGTGTGTAGGTTGGGAAAATAACCTGCTTGTTGCTATACATGGTTCATCACTTGGATGTTTTGTGTGTCGCATACAGGTGGAGAAATTTTTTTTTTTGCTATGTTATGTTAATGATGGTTTGATTGTGCTGGCTTATTCGGTATGGTTGAAATGATTATGCCATACCACTGCAAATGATTTTTGGGAATAGCCCTACCCCACGGTGTCTGTGAGCCAGTTATCGGTGGCACAGACATTTTCTTTTAAAAGAAACCCGGTTATTTTTTTCAAAACCTGTGTATGCATGGAAATGGATATACAGTTTTTCTAAAATAAAACCGTAAACTGGTATTTTCCCAAGCTAGTGGTAATAGTTTGCCTAAAATAAATCTTTGGTTGTTGGTTGATAGTTTGGTTGTAGATCTTGTTTGATCTTGCCATGGTTATGCCTGTTTGAGCAAAAACTTTAGATTCAATTTTTATAAACCTGCTAGTAGATCCTATGTTGATTGATTGAGTGAGCCCCTGCCATGCCATCTTTTAGATGCATTGAGTGTGGTAGAAATACCATACTTTCAAAAGAATATCGGATTTTAATAAAACCTTGTTAAGTGGCGATCCTTTCGTAGGTCAAACCATAGAATTTCGTAGAAAAAGTTTTAATTGGGGTATAAATGGATCGTTCAAGATTTACCTTGTATAACTCCCTGAATCTCGGGACGAGATTCTTTTTAAGGGGGGAAGGTTTGTAACACCCCGAAAATTCGTCCCTAATTTTTGCGGTGATTTCTGACACCTAAAAAACTTTTTCTCTTTTCCTAAAATGTTTCTTCAAATCTTTTGAGGATGATTTGACTTTGGAATTGCTCTCTCAGAATTTTCCCGGTGATCCACGAACCACTCCAACACCCGTGATAATTTTTATGCTTAGGTTTTCTCTCGAAAACCCTAGCCCTATTTATCGAAGCTTTAAAAACCCTTCTCTCCACCTACCAAAGGGAAGCCTATTTCCATAGCCAGAGAAATTACACTAAAAATACTAGAGGACTCCCGTATCCATATAAAGACAACCCATGCAAAAATATGGCATACTTCAATACAATATTTCCAAGTTTATCCATATTCTCCGTTATGCCATTTTCAATCCCGAATTTATCTGGACACCTTCCACTCATCCAAAAATTCTGCAATTTTGGTGAGGTGCATGATTTGACCTCCTGAACATTTCACTCCATTGGCCCAACCTCATTTGAGCAATATTTGAGGTACTTCCTTTGTAATGCCTTTTCATGCCTACTTGCAATTTCCAAAGCCACCCTTAGCTACAAAATTTAGTTGGCATTGCCACTTTGCCAAATTGACCAACTCCCTTATATAACCACATATCCAGAATATCAGGTCAAGATCATTTGAATAAAAACAATTGGCATGCCCATGCCATTTGGGCATTTTTGGACACCAATTTATTTGACCAAGCTCCAGGCCTCCATTTGATCTAAAACTCCACATACATACTACATACCCCTGTTCTAACCCACTGTGAATTTCGGGGATTTTTCTGAGATGTGCAAGGCCCCTGTCATTTCATCGAACACCTGGCACACCCTTAGTTTTCAGAAAATTTTGTTTTGCGAAGTGTGGAGTTTTTCAGTGTGGACAGTTTGGTTGTCTTGGTCTTGTCCTTGTGAACCTAGTGGTGCAATCCTTTTTCAGTTTAGAGCTCCGAGTCACCGGGAACGCGACGATGCCGCTCGCGTCGCGCTCTGGACGTCCGGGACGCGCGCTTTGGCAGGACCTAATTCCGCTTACAACCATGGTCGGTGCCTAATACCTTGCAGCAGTACCACCTCGTGCGCCACTGTGAATCCAGCACGGCTGCCTCATCCCCTCCCCCTCCTTATCTCCCCCTGTAGCTGGAGAACGTCAGCCGTGACCTCGGCCGGCCATCAATGGCCAAACCGGCCCCGACCTACCTCCTCCTCCTCTCCGGCTATTTAAGCCACCCTAAGCAGCCCGGAGCAAATGCTAGACACTCCTCTCCATTCCCTCTCCCCTGCCCTTCCATTCGGAGCCGCGAGTGAGGGAAAGCATCCAGAGTTTTCCCCTCCAAAGCCTCCATGGCCGAAGCTCAGCCGAGCTTGCTGGCGTCTCGGTCAAGCCCCCCTGCAGCCCTAGACCATCTCCACGGGTGTGGCAGGGCAGCACGACCTCGCTGCCGTCCTCGGCTGGCCGCGAAGCCCTCTGCCGCAGCTGGCCGGCGCCTCCCCGTGCGCTCCCGTGCGTGCTCGTGCGGAGGAGGACGCCAACCGTGCCCCGCCTCCGGTTCCTCCTCCCACGGCCGCGGCACGCCACCACGGACCCGTCCCCGCCGCCGGCCGGTCTCCAGGCGTGCTCCTTGGCCGCTCCGGCTGGTCCCTGCCCGCTCCCGATCGGGACAGGGGAAGGAGACGACCAGGGGATCGATCCCCTCTGTTCCTCCTTTTGTTTTTTTTTCCAGCGAACCGTTTTGGCCCATCCAGCGCACCGGAGCAGGCCGGCCTGCCAGTGGCCCGGCCGGGCGCAGCAGCGCTCTGGCACGCATGCGGCCCATCGGCGGCCCATGACGTTTTTGTTTGCGGATCTGTTTCCTCTTTTTCCTGCTGCAGGAATTTTCAAACGGCAATATCCTTTGAACCGTAAGTCCGTTTTCGGTGATTCAACTTTCTAAATTTGTATCTCGACGAGCTCTAACCAGTGGTACTAATTCCAACTTGTTCCAAAATAGTGATATTGGGTGCCCTTGTGTGAGTGCAATCCGGAGTCCGGATAAAAGCGGCTATCGCTGCCCTACGCCGCGGAACCAACCCAACCTCTCCAAGCCCGATGGATCCCGTCTTCGAAGGCAAGCTAACCCCTTGCTATGAGCAGTCCCGTAAAGTTGTTTGTTATTCGCTTATTGTCATGCCAAGGGTTATATTTGTCTGCGTTTGGTATTTATATTATGTCGGTCTGTTAATGTTGCCTTGTTTTGTACTTCATCTATATATGCATTAGATTGATGTATGAATTATCTGTGCGCCTCGCACTTGCGTGGCTTTGACAACTAAATAACAAAAACATGCGTTGATTGTTTGCTTCTTCTTCAACGCCGAGGCTAGGTGCGGACAAATGTCGGCCCGTGATCCTCGGAGTTGGGGGCATTTGCCAAAGAGTTATTTGCTTCTTGTCCCTCCGTCAAATATGGTTGGCATAGACCACCCGGACTGCGACGCTTGGGAGCTGACTTTCCAATTGATTCTTTTGCCGAGATTGCTGACACCACGTCGAGGGAACCCTCGAGTGGAATGGATGCTCTCTCATTCTTATGATTGCTTTTCGGTTTAGTTTTGGAGACTATATGCCCAACTCCCCACTTCCTGGTCAACGGTCGGACGATAACGCCGCCAAAGACTTGCGCGTGGAGGAACGGATGCGTAACAGACTCCGCCTGTGCCTATATTATTATACTAACCCCCGAGTGACACCGGCCGGGTTGCCCGCCACAGTCACCCGGGTATGCTTATTATTATTCCGTGACTCTAACCCCTGAGTGACACCGGCCGGGTCTCCCGCCACCGTCACCCTGGGTATTCTTGTTATTCTGTGACACTAACCCCCGTGTGACACCGGCCGGGTTGCCCGCCACAGTCACCCGGGTATTATTATTGTGATGTGGTTATTTATTCATGCAAGTGTTAGGCATGTTCTAGGCTATGTTTGTTTGTGCTTGTTTGTGTTGCTAATGCCTTGTTGGTTGTGATTATTGTGTTGAACTAATCCTTTGTTGGTTGGGCATGTGAATGCTGAAACTTGATTAAATGAAACACCCCTCCAAACAACGATGAGGTCTATTCATAGTGCCACTAATCTGAACCCTTGAACGCACTACCACTGTCGCCCCAAATGGGAGAGCCTTAACCTATGTAACCTATCAAGCCTCCTTGGATGCTACCCTCTTGGCAAGTCTAGTCGGTTACTGCATAGTTGTGGTCGGGGCTAGTCTTGCGAAGGTTCCGGAGCTAGGCGTTGCTCATTCGTTGGGGACGTGCCGGATTCACTTCGTCATAAGACTTAGCCCGAGTGGTAAGTCGGTAGTTATACAAGGAGTGTCCTGGTAGCGTGAACGGTTATGTAAGTGTATCTTGCCTTAGCTAAGTAAGGTGCATTTAGATGAGTGGTAACTGCAAACTCTCGAGAGTCTCAACCTAGCAAGCTAGCCTCGTTCCTGGGATATGGAACACCAGTTCAGTGTCGGTCACACTATTGTCTTTGTCGTGTCCGGAGGTTTAACTTAAGATATGTTTGAAAGAAGTGATGAACGACCTGACCTCACTTAATAAACAATAAGATGGTGCAGGGAACGTTACTTGAGATAAGGAAATATGATAAGGCCAGTGGGCCTAGCAGTGGTGACATATGAAATTAGCCCCGTGAGGCTAAAGGCCAGTGAGCCTAGCTGGGGTGATATGATTGGTTGTGTTATTTACCAACTGGTACACTCGTCTACTCGTCACAGGTAAGCTCGTTGTATGATTGCCGGTGCACGATCCAACCCCACCTGGCTTGGACTCTACACTGGTAATACCCCATTGTTTGCTTATGCCATGTTTTGCTTGTGATGCCATGCTACTTTTATGCCATGTACCTAGAGTAGACTCTTGCCATGTGTAGAATTTTATTTCAAATGTATATCTTGCTGCATGATTGTTGGATTGTTTGTAGTGAGGGGAAATACTTGCTGAGTGCATAATAATGTACTCACGGGCCTTGTGATTGTGGCCAGATTTTGGCGAGGATTCATCTTCCACCTTAGCGAGGATTTGGAGCAAGAGCGTGCTAGGATCAGTAGCCCAGCCAGATGCCTGTGGAGTGGAGCCGCTCCAAGCCGTTGCCATAGCCGTCTTCCGCTGCCAGTTAAACTCTGTCCTGAGCCATGCTTGGCTTGATATTTTGTCATGCCTTGATGGCCTTGTAAACCATTTGTAGCCCTTTGGGCCTGATTGTGTAATGATATTTTCGCTATGTTGCATTGTCGTAACGTGCGTCCAGATATCCTGGGCTGGCGCACGGGGCGACCACCTCTCTGGCGATATGTGTCAGAGGGGGGTGCCACAGAGCATGGTATCAGAGCACCAGGCTGGCTGTAGACTACCCTAGCATGGAAAACCCCGCCCTACTTTTGCCCGACAGTGAGCCCGATGGATTTAACCCATCTCCGCCTAACCGGCATGGCTCGTGTCGGTCAACAGTATGGTGCAGTAGGACCTGTCCCAATCTTCCCCAACAAGACGAGCCGGTTTCTTCCATGAGAAGAAGCCGACCTTACCCAGTGAACCTGAGACCCGTCCTAGTTGCTTTATAACCCACCCTCGCCTGCAATCCTGGGCAACCCAGCCCTCTTGAAGCAGGATCCCGCAAAGGAATCCCGCGTTCTTATCTCATCCTACACCCAGAGACAAATAATCCGATGGCGAACCCCAAGGCCGTCCTGGAAACCACTGCCGAGGATCATGGCAGATTTCCACTGATGCTTTGGAAGGCCGTATGTGTTCTCCTTGGTAGGCCTGCTCGCCCTCGATATGTGGTGTTCGAGAACTCACTCTCGCCTGCCGGAAGTGAATTTCGAGCAGACGTGCATATCGGCTCGTGTCCGTTGGGGACAAGCCAGCCTTACTTGATCCAAGGTTGGACCATGCCCACTCTTCCTCAAGCCATCCAGGTAGCAGCCTGGGAAGGTCTTGTCCGCCTGCGGTACTCAGAACCGGCAATGGCGAAAAGTCGAGCTTTCCACCTTCTCCCAGCTAGACCCCAGTCTGGTGCGGAGGCTGTCCAAACTTCCGTTAGAGAAGAGGTCGACCCTGCCGTTATTACCCTGGTCACTTACGGGGCTGCAATGACAAAGTTTTGCCATTCTCTGAGGGATGAACTCTTCACCACAAGGCGCAACCTTGGTCGTGCCCGCATGCAACTGCGTCGAGCAGGGAACCTACCTAACCTCGACCTTGGGCCAGCTCAGAGTACAGGACTCCCGTTCCCAGGTGATTTGCCGGGATCCAGTCTTGATGCCTCTGGGACACAAGCACTAGCCCCAGCCCAGCAGCACCTCCAAGCAAGAGGTATAATCCTCGAAGGCGTGCCTGTAATTCCCCACCCCGCGGGAGAGGGAGATGTGGACACCACTCTTCGTCTCGGCCACACTCCACCGACTACCAGAGGCCGCCAACGGAGTAGAACCCATGTTTAGCCAGCCTGAGTGGCGCCTTTATGTTGGTAGGTGAGAATCAGCGAGGTTGTTTGTTTTTCTTGTATTGGCTTGTAATGCTAGTTTGTTGTTTGTTTTCTGGTTGATGTCGAATCAACTCGTAATAAAACTTGGTGTTCTGATTCCCTTGTTAACCACTTGGTTGACGTGTGACGGAATATCATGTCCTTTCCTTCAGTTGAAATTTTTGGAGAAATGACAGATCACATAAAACGGAAGCAGTATATGTGAACCCAGACGCATATACCCGCTTGTAAAATTAATTCAAACCTTGAATGGGACTATTTCGAGTAAGAAAAGTATTTTTGCGTGTGTTGCACAAGTTAGCCATTAAGTGGGAGTATGTACTCCGCGGTACCACGCTCACTTATTACAGACTCGTGTGTAGGTTGGGAAAATAACCTGCTTGTTGCTATACATGGTTCATCACTTGGATGTTTTGTGTGTCGCATACAGGTGGAGAAATTTTTTTTTTTGCTATGTTATGTTAATGATGGTTTGATTGTGCTGGCTTATTCGGTATGGTTGAAATGATTATGCCATACCACTGCAAATGATTTTTGGGAATAGCCCTACCCCACAGTGTCTGTGAGCCAGTTATCGGTGGCACAGACATTTTCTTTTAAAAGAAACCCGGTTATTTTTTTTTTCAAAACCTGTATATGCATGGAAATGGATATACAGTTTTTCTAAAATAAAACCGTAAACTGGTATTTTCCCAAGCTGGTGGTAATAGTTTGCCTAAAATAAATCTTTGGTTGTTGGTTGATAGTTTGGTTGTAGATCTTGTTTGATCTTGCCATGGTTATGCCTGTTTGAGCAAAAACTTTAGATTCAATTTTTATAAACCTGCTAGTAGATCCTATGTTGATTGATTGAGTGAGCCCCTGCCATGCCATCTTTTAGATGCATTGAGTGTGGTAGAAATACCATACTTTCAAAAGAATATCGGATTTTAATAAAACCTTGTTAAGTGGCGATCCTTTCGTAGGTCAAACCATAGAATTCATAGAAAAAGTTTTAATTGGGGTATAAATGGATCGTTCAAGATTTACCTTGTATAACTCCCTGAATCTCGGGACGAGATTCTTTTTAAGGGGGGAAGGTTTGTAACACCCCGAAAATTCGTCCCTAATTTTTGCGGTGATTTCTGACACCTAAAAACTTTTTCTCTTTTCCTAAAATGTTTCTTCAAATCTTTTGAGGATGATTTGACTTTGGAATTGCTCTCTCAGAATTTTCCCGGTGATCCACGAACCACTCCAACACCCGTGATAATTTTTATGCTTAGGTTTTCTCTCGAAAACCCTAGCCCTATTTATCGAAGCTTTAAAAACCCTTCTCTCCACCTACCAAAGGGAAGCCTATTTCCATAGCCAGAGAAATTACACAAAAAATACTAGAGGACTCCCGTATCCATATAAAGACAACCCATGCAAAAATATGGCATACTTCAATACAATATTTCCAAGTTTATCCATATTCTCCGTTATGCCATTTTCAATCCCGAATTTATCTGGACACCTTCCACTCATCCAAAAATTCTGCAATTTTGGTGAGGTGCATGATTTGACCTCCTGAACATTTCACTCCATTGGCCCAACCTCATTTGAGCAATATTTGAGGTACTTCCTTTGTAATGCCTTTTCATGCCTACTTGCAATTTCCAAAGCCACCCTTAGCTACAAAATTTAGTTGGCATTGCCACTTTGCCAAATTGACCAACTCCCTTATATAACCACATATCCAGAATATCAGGTCAAGATCATTTGAATAAAAACAATTGGCATGCCCATGCCATTTGGGCATTTTTGGACACCAATTTATTTGACCAAGCTCCAGGCCTCCATTTGATCTAAAACTCCACATACATACTACATACCCCTGTTCTAACCCACTGTGAATTTCGGGGATTTTTCTGAGATGTGCAAGGCCCCTGTCATTTCATCGAACACCTGGCACACCCTTAGTTTTCAGAAAATTTTGTTTTGCGAAGTGTGGAGTTTTTCAGTGTGGACAGTTTGGTTGTCTTGGTCTTGTCCTTGTGAACCTAGTGGTGCAATCCTTTTCAGTTTAGAGCTCCGAGTCACCGGGAACGCGACGATGCCGCTCGCGTCGCGCTCTGGACGTCCGGGACGCGCGCTTTGGCAGGACCTAATTCCGCTTACAACCATGGTCGGTGCCTAATACCTTGCAGCAGTACCACCTCGTGCGCCACTGTGACTCCAGCGCGGCTGCCTCATCCCCTCCCCCTCCTTATCTTCCCCCTGTAGCTGGAGAACGTCAGCCGTGACCTCGGCCGGCCATCAATGGCCAAACCGGCCCCGACCTACCTCCTCCTCCTCTCCGGCTATTTAAGCCACCCCAAGCAGCCCGGAGCAAATGCTAGACACTCCTCTCCATTCCCTCTCCCCTGCCCTTCCCTTCGGAGCCGCGAGTGAGGGAAAGCATCCAGAGTTTCCCCCCCAAAGCCACCATGGCCGAAGCTCAGCCGAGCTTGCTGGCGTCTCGGTCAAGCCCCCCCTGCAGCCCTAGACCATCTCCACGGGTGTGGCAGGGCAGCACGACCTCGCTGCCGTCCTCGGCTGGCCGCGAAGCCCTCTGCCGCAGCTGGCCGGCGCCTCCCCGTGCGCTCCCGTGCGTGCTCGTGCGGAGGAGGACGCCAACCGTGCCCCGCCTCCGGTTCCTCCTCCCACGGCCGCGGCACGCCACCACGGACCCGTCCCCGCCGCCGGCCGGTCTCCAGGCGTGCTCCTTGGCCGCTCCGGCTGGTCCCTGCCCGCTCCCGATCGGGACAGGGGAAGGAGACGACCAGGGGATCGATCCCCTCTGTTCCTCCTTTTGTTTTTTTTCCAGCGAACCGTTTTGGCCCATCCAGCGCACCGGAGCAGGCCGGCCTGCCAGTGGCCCGGCCGGGCGCAGCAGCGCTCTGGCACGCATGCGGCCCATCGGCGGCCCCATACGTTTTTGTTTGCGGATCTGTTCTTTCCTCCTCTTTTTCCTGCTGCAGGAATTTCAAACGGCAATATCCTTTGAACTCGTAAGTCCTGTTTTATCAGGTGATTCAACTTTCTAAATTTGTATCTCGACGAGCTCTAACCAGTGATACTATTCCAACTTGTTCCAAAATAGTGGATATTGGGTGCCCTTGTGTGAGTGCAATCCGGAGTCCGGATAAAAGCGGCTATCGCTGCCCGACACCGCGGAACCAACCCAACCTCTCCAAGCCCGATGGATCCGTCTTCGAAGGCAAGCTAACCCCTTGCTATGAGCAGTCCCGTAAAGTTGTTTGTTATTCGCTTATTGTCATGCCAAGGGTTATATTTTGTCTGCGTTTGGTATTTATATTATGTCGGTCTGTTAATGTTGCCTTGTTTTGTACTTCATCCATATATGCATTAGATTGATGTATGAATTATCTGTGCGCCTCGCACTTGCGTGGCTTTGACAACTAAATAACAAAAACATGCGTTGATTGTTTGCTTCTTCTTCAACGCCGAGGCTAGGTGCGGACAAATGTCGGCCCGTGATCCTCGGAGTTGGGGGCATTTGCCAAAAGTTATTTGCTTCTTGTCCCTCCGTCAAATATGGTTGGCGTAGACCACCCGGACTGCGACGCTTGGGAGCTGACTTTCCATTGATTCTTTTGCCGAGATTGCTGACACCACGTCGAGGGAACCCTCGAGTGGAATGGATGCTCTCTCATTCTTATGATTGCTTTTCGGTTTAGTTTTGGAGACTATATGCCCAACTCCCCACNCTCGCGTCGCGCTCTGAACGTCCGGGACGCGCGCTTTGGCAAGACCTAAACTCCCGTTACTGCAGTGGTCGGTGCCTAACCCTTCTGCTGCAGTGTGCCTCGTGCGCCACTGTTCTTCCAGCACGACGGCCTTATCTCCTCCCCATTCATGGCTTGGAGGGAAGCTGGTGCACCGGTGGCCGTCATGCTTCAATGGCCAAACCGGCCACCACCTACTTCTCCTCCTCTGGCCTATATAAAGCCACCCCTGGCAGCCCGAGCCTCCCCTCCCTCGCTGTACCTCACTCTGGAACCTCGGCTACTTTAATTGGGGATAGACCTCGAGTTCGGCCGAATCGACCGAGAACGTCGCCGCAGTTCCTCGGAACCTCGCGAGCAACGTAGAGCGTCTTCGTCCAGTTAAATTAGTTTGGGAGGATCCCCTTGATCTCCTCTACCTCCCGGTGCCCTCTTTCTGTCGAATGGTGGCTTCAATCGACGACGCCATCCGCGTCCGCCCTGGCTGCCGTGGCCGTGCTGGCCAAGCTCGGGGGAGGCCGCACCCGTGGCTCTCCCCTCCCGCTCGAGGCTGTCCCTGGGCGCGGTGGGGCGCGGCGTGCCCGTCCTGGCCGTCGGCGTCTGCCATGTGCCCCCCAACCGCCGGCGGACGGCGACGTCCGTGCTAGCTCTTGTGCGGGAGCTCGAAGACGATGCACGTACAGGAAAGATGAACTGGATCGATCGATCCCTCTGTTCGTTATCTTTTTTTTCTCTGAACCGTTTTCTGGCCTGATCCAGCAGGCAGCCCAGCGGTGGCAGCCATTTGCGGCCCAGCTCGGCCCACCCGGGCGCTGGCGCCAGCGCGCGCAGCGCAGCACGGCCGTAGCCCATCTGCGGCCCGTGCGGATTTTTTTTCTCCGCGAAACCCTTTTCTTTTTCTCTGCTGGACCGAATTTCAAACGCCCACAACTTTTGAACCGTAAGTCCGTTTTCAGTGATTCAAATTTCTAAATCTTCGTCTCGACGAGCTCTAACCAGTGGTACTAATTCCAACTTGTTCCAAATAGTGATATTGGGTGCCCTTGTGTGAGTGCAATCCGGAGTCCGGGTAAAAGCGGCTATTGCTGCCTACGCCACGGAATCGTCCCGACCTTTCCAAGCCCAGCGGATCCCCGTCTTCGCAGGCAAGCTAACCCCTTGCTATGAGCAGTCCCGCAAAGTTGTTTGTTATCGCTTAGTGTTTATATTTGTCTGCGTTTTGGTATTTATATTATGTCGGTCTATTATTTATTGCCATGTGTTTATTCATCATCCATGTATGCATTAGATTGATGTATGAATTATCTGTGCGCCTCGCACTTGCGTGGCTTTGACAACTAAATAACAAAAACATGCGTTGATTGTTTTGCTTCTTCTTCAACGCCGAGGCTAGGTGCGGACAAATGTCGGCCCGTGATCCTCGGGGTTGGGGGCATTTGCCAAAAGAGTTATTTGCTTCTTGTCCCTCCGTCAAATATGTTGGCTTAGACCACCCGGACTGCGACGCTGGGAGCTGACTTTCCATTTGGTTCTTTTGCCAAGATTGCTGACACCACGTCGAGATAACCCTCGAGTGGAATGGATGCTTTCTTTCTTATGAATGCTTTTCGGTTATTGTTTGGAGGCTACATGCCTCACCAACCTTGTAATTGATTTATGGTGACAACCGGCTGGAGGAACCGCCACAGTCATCTGTTTGAAACACTATGTTATAATCTGTGGTCGATCTGTGATGACGCTTGTTGGTGGACTCGCCACGATAGTCACCCGGTCGACGCTAACCAACTAGTTGATCTGTGATGACGCTTGTTGGCGGACTCGCCACGATAGTCACCCGGTTGACGCTAACCACTTGCTATTTTATTTTCTACTCGACCATGGCTGCTACTGGACGGAGACATCTCCGCCCTCGCCCGGTTGACTGTATTGTTTATTCTTTTCTCACCTGAGGCTGGCACCGGCCGGAGGCATCTCCGCCACAGTCGCCCGGTTGATGCAAACTATCTATTGCTTGAAATATTGTGTTGCTAATGTTTTGATTGTTTAGTGGATATTATTATGTTTGTGGTTAAAGTGTTGGACTAATCTTTTGTTGCTTGGGCATGTGAATGCTGAAACTTGATTAAATGAAACACCCCTCCAAACAGCGATAAGGTCTATTCATAGTGCCACTAATCTGAACCCTTGAACGCGATACCACCGTTGTCCCATGGAAACCGTGACCTAGTAGGTTGTTGAGCCCCTTTGTGCCATCCGTTGGGCGCAGTCGTTCGGTTGTGCTGTCCGAGGGGAGGGGTCGACAGGCACGGGTTCGACTGCGATTAAGGAGTCCGGAGCTAGGAATACCCGGTAGCGCCGGGGGATGTGCCGGATTTACTTGCCGTTGTACCATGCGTATAGGGTGGGGCAGGAGGGTGTCTTAGCAAGTGGACCGTCACGAGAATGTATTTTGCTTAGTACGACTTTGGTGTGGTAAACCTGAGGTGTCGGCTGAGTGGGGTGCATTCTGATAGGTGGTAAAGCAACTCTCGAGAGTACCACCTAGCAGCTAGCCCCGTTCCTGGGATATGGACAACAGTTCAGTGTCAGTCACACTGTGTGTCTTTGTCGTGTCCGGAGGTTAAAACTAAGGCTTGTCTGAAAGAAGTAATGAACGACCTGATTACACTAAATGAACAAATAAGATGATGCAGGGAATATTGTCTTGAGATGTTGATGGTAAACTGTGTTATGGGATAACGGGTGATCGTTGGAAGCCTAGAGTTAGGCCTGAGCCAACATCAACCGTGCATGCCCAGGTGGAAAGATGAGGCCAGTGGGCCTAGCAGTAACCACAGGTGCTGTTGTGTATTGTTTGGGTACCAACTGGTACACTCGTCTACTCGTCACAGGTAAGCTCGTTGTATGATTGCCGGTGCACGATCCAACCCCACCTGGCTTGGACTCTACACTGGTAATACCCCATTGTTTGCTTATGCCATGTTTTGCTTGTGATGCCATGCTACTTTTATGCCATGTACCTAGAGCAGACTCTTGCCATGTGTAGAATTTTATTTCAAATGTATATCTTGCTTACATGATGTTGGACTGTTGTAGGGAGGGGAAATACTTGCTGAGTGCACAATAATGTACTCACGGGCCTTGTGATTGTGGCCAGATTTTAGCGAGGATTCATCTTCCACCTCAGCGAGGATTTGGAGCAAGAGCGTGCTAGGATCAGTAGCCCAGCCAGATGCCTGTGGAGTGGAGCCGCTCCAAGCCGTTGCCATAGCCGTCTTCCGCTGCCAGTTAAACTCTGTCCTGGGCCATGCTTGGCTTGATATTTGTCATGCCTTGCTGGCCTTGTAAACCATTTCTAGCCCTTTGGGCCTGATTGTGTAATGATATTTTCGCTATGTTGCATTGTCGTAACGTGCGTTCAGATATCCTGGGCTGGCGCACGGGGCGACTACCTCTCTGGCGATATGTGTCAGAAGGGGGTGCCACATAGAGCATGGTATCAGAGCACCAGGCTGGCTTGTAGACTACCCTAGCATGGAAGCCCGCCTTACTTTTGCCCGACAATGACCCGATGGATTTAAACCCATCTCCGCCAAACCGGCATGGCTCGTGTCGGTCAATAGTATGGTGCAGTAGGACCTGTCCCCAATCTTTCCCAGCAGACGAGCCGGTTTCTTCCATGAGAAGAAGCCGACCTTACCCAGTGAACCCGGAGACCCAGTCCTAGGTGCTTTATAACCCACCCTCGCCCGCTCTCTGGCAACCCAACTCCTTTTAAAGTAGAATCCCATAAGAGGAACCTCGCATCCTTATCCCCACCAAAATCTAGAAACCCAAGAAAATCCGATGGCGACCTTAATGCCATCTTGGAAACCACTGCCGAGGAGCATTCGAGCTTCGATTGCTTCTCTGGAGGGCCGTCAGCCATATCCTTGGTAGCTCCGTTCGCCCAGTGTATGTGGTGTTCCAGAGCTCACTCTCGTCGTCCGGAGATGAATTCCGGGCCGATGTGTGAGGATCAGCCCGTGTCCTCGGGGCACGAATCAGCCCTACCTGATTCAAGGTGGCCGCATGCCCACTCTGGGGCTAGCCATCCAGGTAGCAGCCTGGGAATGCCTCGTTCGTCTTCGGTCCTCCGAACCCATGCTAGCTGAAACTCGAGAGTTCTACTACCTTCCGGCCAGACCACGACCCCGTGGGGAAATGATCCAAGCCGACGTCTCGAAGGAGCCTGACCCAGCACTAATCAACCAAGTTGCTTACGCCATCGCAATGACGAACCTCAACAACCTCTTGATGGAGGAGCTCGTGGCTACAAGGAGGAACCTCAGCCGTGCCCGCCTACACCAATACCTAGGGGAAAGCACACCTACACTCTCCCGCAGGCTAGCCCGAAGTAGCAGACCTCCACTTCCAGATCCCGGCCCGTCCCGATGAATCCCCGAGCAGGTTCCGATCCTCGAAGGTGTTCCTGTATCCTCCGACCTTGCGGAAGAAGGGGACGTGGACACCACTCTCCGGCTTGGCCGCACTCCACCATCTGTGAAGGACCGCCAAGCGGAGTAAGATCTGTTTAGTTTAGCCGGAGTGGCGCTTATGAGATGTTAGATGAGAGTTTGTGAGACTGTTTGTAATTCCTATGCTTGCTTGTACGTGTGTTTGTGTTGTGTCGAGTGTTTAATAGCCGTTGCGTGCTTGTTATCTGGTATGATTGAAATGATTGTTCCATGTTGTTTCAAGTTTTTAGGGCCATAAAAGTGAAGCATTACTTTCTAAAATGATATTTTCCCCGAGTAGCAAGTTCTACCATCTGTGTGATAGTGCCTCTGCAATTCTCTCTGCTGCAAGAACAAATCTGTGACAGCTCAGGGGAGATCTCAGGAATGCAAATGTGGATCCAAATCAGCAGTGAAGACAAGTTTGATACATCAGCAGAGTTCAGTACATAAGGTAAATTTCAGAAACAGGGGATACAAGTTCTACTCCCACATACAACACTACCACTACTCCAGTGCAGATATAGAAGAACACCCCAGGAAGAAGTCCTACTCCTTCTCGTGCTCAGTGGCCCCACCTGAAGATGAGCCAGGCTCACCCGTAGCCGTGTCGCGAGCTGCGCGACGACGGCGGACAGCTCGAGCTCCCAGCTCGTCCCCCACCAGAGGAGCAGCCGCAGCAGCCACCGGGAGCGCCCGCCAGTCTCTCACCGGAGCCACCAGAAACTCGTCCACCGCCGCCGCAGCACCCCCGACAACACCATACCACCAATCGTGCAGGTGACAGGCTAACCAGACCGCCGCCATGAGCAGAATCACCAGCAGCCCCCCGATGGTCAGCCCTAGCCACAACACGCAGAACAGGTGCTCGAGGAAGCCAGCTTGCTCCGGACCGTGAGAGAAATCACAAAGGAATTGAGAGAAGAAGTTCATGGTTGCGATAAAGAAGAGAATCACAGCAGCCGCAATTTATAGTCGCGAGCTCGGAGGCCGCGCGCAGCTCAGTCTCGCGCGGGAAGGGAGAGGAATCCCGCGCAATACTCGGCCAAGTTGGCGCGAAACCACCAAGGTGCCCAAAGCCGCGATGGCCGCTGCGCCGATGGACCGCACGCGCAGCAGTGCCGCAGAGGAGTGCTTCGCGCACTCGGAGACGGCCAGGTACGAGGGAAGATGCTGCGAGGAAGAAGAAGTTGGAAAGGAAGAGAGAGACTAGTAGGTGGACCCGGTCCCACATGACAGCCAGCAAGAAAATAGCCCCTGTGTGCCTCTATCCTTTCTCCACAGATCAGTCCCTCGTCTCTCCTCTGTTCATAGGGAAAGTTTTTGCCAAAATAATTTTGGGGATGGCCCTACCCCACGGTATCTGTGAGCCAATTATTGGCGACACGGATATTTTCTTTAGAAAGAAACCCTGTTACTTTTCAAAACCTGTGTATACATGAAAATGTATATACAGCTTTTCTAAAATAAAAACCCTAGATAGGGGATATGATTGGCATGTCCCTAATCTGCTGGTTTTGCAAAATTTGGTTGTTGGTTGATGATCTGTGTGTGGATCTTGTTTGATCTTACCATGTTTGTATCTGGTTGAGCAAAAACCTTAGATTTAATTTAATAAACATGCTAGTAGACCCTATGTTGATTGGTTGTGTGAGCCACTGCCATGCCATCCTTAGAATGCATCGAGGGTGATAGAAATATCGTACTGAGTGTTAACCGTTTTGGATGATAAACTCTAATGTTTGTAGAAAAAGTTTTAAAATATTTTAAATATAGGGGTAGGTTAAACCATACGAGAAATATCTTGTATAACCCCGGGAATCTCAATTAGTCTCCGAATCTCGGGACGAGATTCTTTTTAAGGGGGGAAGGTTTGTAACACCCCAGAATTTCGTCCCTAATTTTAGTGGTGTTTTCCGACACCTGAATTTTTTTCTAAGTGTTCCTCCAAAACTTTTGAGAATGATT
Organism: Puccinellia tenuiflora; assembly: GCA_012064385.1. Taxonomy (NCBI): domain Eukaryota; kingdom Viridiplantae; phylum Streptophyta; class Magnoliopsida; order Poales; family Poaceae; genus Puccinellia; species Puccinellia tenuiflora. The sequence goes on from QRDG01000415.1 coordinate 611,623, forward strand.
TGACTTGGGAATTGCTCTCTCAAAATTTCCCCGGTGTCCCCGAACCACTCCAGCACCCGTGGTAATTTTTATGCTTAGGTTTTCTCTCGAAAACCCTAGCCCTGTTTATCGAACCTCTAAAACCCTTTACTCCACCTACCAAAGAAAAGCCTGTTTCCAAAGCTGGAAAAATTCCACCAAAAATACCAGAGGCTCCCCTCCTCATACAAAGACAATCCATCCAAAAATATTGCATACTCCAATGCAATATTTCCAAGTTTATCCATATTCTCCATTATGCCATTTCCAATTCAGAAATCATCTGGACACCTTCCACTCATCCAAAAATTCTGCCATTTTGGTGAGGTGCATGATTTGACCTCCTGAACATTTCACTCCATTGGTCCAACCTCATTTGAGCAATATTTGAGGTACTTCCTTTGTAATGCCCTAATTATGCCTAATTGTGATTTCCAAAGCAACCCCTAGCTACAAAATTCATTTGGCATTGCCACTTTGCCAGATTGACCAACTCCCTTATATAACCACATATCCAGAATACCAGGTCAAGATCATTTGAATAAAAACAATTGGCATGCCCATGCCATTTGGGCATTTTTGGACACCAATTTATTTGACCAAGCTCCAGGCCTCCATTTGATCTAAGATTCCACATACATACTACATACCCCTGTCCTAACCTACTGTAAATTTTGGGGATTTTTCTGAGAGGTGCAAAGCCCCTGTCATTTCGTCGAACACCTGGCACACCCTTAGTTTTCAGAAAATTTTGTTTTGCGAAGTGTGCAGTTTTTCAGTGTGGACAGTTTGGTTGTCTTGGTCTTGTCCTTGTGAACCTAGTGGTGCAATCCTTTTTCAATTTAGAGCTCCGAGTCACCGGGAACGCGACGATGCCGCTCGCGTCGCGCTCTGAACGTCCGGGACGCGCGCTTTGGCAAGACCTAAACTCCCGTTACTGCAGTGGTCGGTGCCTAACCCTTCTGCTGCAGTGTGCCTCGTGCGCCACTGTTCTTCCAGCACGACGGCCTTATCTCCTCCCCATTCATGGCTTGGAGGGAAGCTGGTGCACCGGTGGCCGTCATGCTTCAATGGCCAAACCGGCCACCACCTACTTCTCCTCCTCTGGCCTATATAAAGCCACCCCTGGCAGCCCGAGCCTCCCCTCCCTCGCTGTACCTCACTCTGGAACCTCTCGGCTACTTTAATTGGAGGATAGACCTCGAGTTCGGCCGAATCGACCGAGAACGTCGCCGCAGTTCCTCGGAACCTCGCGAGCAACGTAGAGCGTCTTCGTCCAGTTAAATTAGTTTGGGAGGATCCCCTTGATCTCCTCTACCTCCCGGTGCCCTCTTTCTGTCGAATGGTGGCTTCAATCGACGACGCCATCCGCGTCCGCCCTGGCTGCCGTGGCCGTGCTGGCCAAGCTCGGGGGAGGCCGCACCCGTGGCTCTCCCCTCCCGCTCGAGGCTGTCCCTGGGCGCGGTGGGGCGCGGCGTGCCCGTCCTGGCCGTCGGCGTCTGCCATGTGCCCCCCAACCGCCGGCGGACGGCGACGTCCGTGCTAGCTCTTGTGCGGGAGCTCGAAGACGATGCACGTACAGGAAAGATGAACTGGATCGATCGATCCCTCTGTTCGTTATCTTTTTTTTCTCTGAACCGTTTTCTGGCCTGATCCAGCAGGCAGCCCAGCGGTGGCAGCCATTTGCGGCCCAGCTCGGCCCACCCGGGCGCTGGCGCCAGCGCGCGCAGCGCAGCACGGCCGTAGCCCATCTGCGGCCCGTGCGGATTTTTTTTCCGCGAAACCCTTTTCTTTTTCTCTGCTGGACCGAATTTCAAACGCCCACAACTTTTGAACCGTAAGTCCGTTTTCAGTGATTCAAATTTCTAAATCTTCGTCTCGACGAGCTCTAACCAGTGGTACTAATTCCAACTTGTTCCAAATAGTGATATTGGGTGCCCTTGTGTGAGTGCAATCCGGAGTCCGGGTAAAAGCGGCTATTGCTGCCTACGCCACGGAATCGTCCCGACCTTTCCAAGCCCAGCGGATCCCCGTCTTCGCAGGCAAGCTAACCCCTTGCTATGAGCAGTCCCGCAAAGTTGTTTGTTATTCGCTTAGTGTCATGCCAAGGGTTATATTTGTCTGCGTTTGGTATTTATATTATGTCGGTCTATTATTTATTGCCATGTGTTATTCATCATCCATGTATGCATTAGATTGATGTATGAATTATCTGTGCGCCTCGCACTTGCGTGGCTTTGACAACTAAATAACAAAAACATGCGTTGATTGTTTGCTTCTTCTTCAACGCCGAGGCTAGGTGCGGACAAATGTCGGCCCGTGATCCTCGGGGTTGGGGGCATTTGCCAAAAGAGTTATTTGCTTCTTGTCCCTCCGTCAAATATGGTTGGCTTAGACCACCCGGACTGCGACGCTTGGGAGCTGACTTTCCATTTGGTTCTTTTTGCCAAGATTGCTGACACCACGTCGAGATAACCCTCGAGTGGAATGGATGCTTTCTTTCTTATGAATGCTTTTCGGTTCATTGTTTGGAGGCTACATGCCTCACCAACCTTGTAATTGATCTATGGTGACCCCGGCTGGAGGAACCGCCACAGTCATCTGTTTGAAACACTATGTTATAATCTGTGGTCGATCTGTGATGACGCTTGTTGGTGGACTCGCCACGATAGTCACCCGGTCGACGCTAACCAACTAGTTGATCGGTGATGGCGCTTGTTGGCGGACTCGCGATGATAGTCACCCGGTTGACGCTAACCACTTGCTATTTTATTTTCTTACTCGACCCATGGCTGCTACTGGACGGAGACATCTCCGCCCTCGCCCGGTTGACTGTATTGTTTTATTCTTTTCTCAACCTGAGGCTAGCACCGACCGGAGGCATCTCCGCCACAGTCGCCCGGTTGATGCAAACTATCTATTGCTTGAAATATTGTGTTGCTAATGTTTTGATTGTTTAGTGGGATATTATTATGTTTGTGGTTAAAGTGTTGGACTAATCTTTTGTTGCTTGGGCATGTGAATGCTGAAACTTGATTAAATGAAACACCCCTCCAAACAGCGATAAGGTCTATTCATAGTGCCACTAATCTGAACCCTTGAACGCGATACCACCGTTGTCCCATGGAAACCGTGACCTAGTAGGTTGTTGAGCCCCTTTTGTGCCATCCGTTGGGCGCAGTCGTTCGGTTGTGCTGTCCGAGGGGAGGGGTCGACAGGCACGGGTTCGACTGCGATAAGGAGTCCGGAGCTAGGCATACCCGGTAGCGCCGGGGGATGTGCCGGATTTACTTGCCCGTTGTACCATGCGTATAGGGTGGGGCAGGAGGGTGTCTTAGCAAGTGGACCGTCACGAGAATGTATTTTGCTTAGTACGACTTTGGGTGTGGTAAACCTGAGGTGTCGGCTGAGTGGGGTGCATTCTGATAGGTGGTAAAGCAAACTCTCGAGAGCACCAACCTAGCCAGCTAGCCCTGTTCCTGGGATATGGAACAACAGTTCAGTGTCAGTCACACTGTGTGTCTTTGTCGTGTCCGGAGGTTAAAACTAAGGCTTGTCTGAAAGAAGTAATGAACGACCTGATTACACTAAATGAACAAATAAGATGATGCAGGGAATATTGTCTTGAGATGTTGATGGTAAACTGTGTTATGGGATAACGGGGTGATCGTTGGAAGCCTAGAGTTAGGCCTGAGCCAACATCAACCGTGCATGCCCAGGGTGGAAAGATGAGGCCAGTGGGCCTAGCAGTAACCACAGGTGCTGTTGTGTATTGTTTGGGTACCAACTGGTACACTCGTCTACTCGTCACAGGTAAGCTCGTTGTATGATTGCCGGTGCACGATCCAACCCCACCTGGCTTGGACTCTACACTGGTAATACCCCATTGTTTGCTTATGCCATGTTTTGCTTGTGATGCCATGCTACTTTTATGCCATGTACCTAGAGCAGACTCTAGCCATGTGTAGAATTTTATTTCAAATGTATATCTTGCTGCATGATGGTTGGACTGTTGTAGGGAGGGGAAATACTTGCTGAGTGCACAATAATGTACTCACGGGCCTTGTGATTGTGGCCAGATTTTAGCGAGGATTCATCTTCCACCTCAGCGAGGATTTGGAGCAAGAGCGTGCTAGGATCAGTAGCCCAGCCAGATGCCTGTGGAGTGGAGCCGCTCCAAGCCGTTGCCATAGCCGTCTTCCGCTGCCAGTTAAACTCTGTCCTGAGCCATGCTTGGCTTGATATTTTGTCATGCCTTGCTGGCCTTGTAAACCATTTGTAGCCCTTTGGGCCTGATTGTGTAATGATATTTTCGCTATGTTGCATTGTCGTAACGTGCGTTCAGATATCCTGGGCTGGCGCACGGGGCGACTACCTCTCTGGCGATATGTGTCAGAAGGGGGTGCCACAGAGCATGGTATCAGAGCACCAGGCTGGCTGTAGACTACCCTAGCATGGAAAGCCCCGCCTTACTTTTGCCCGACAATGACCCGATGGATTTAACCCATCTCCGCCAAACCGGCATGGCTCGTGTCGGTCAATAGTATGGTGCAGTAGGACCTGTCCCAATCTTTCCCAGCAAGACGAGCCGGTTTCTTCCATGAGAAGAAGCCGACCTTACCCAGTGAACCCGAGACCCAGTCCTAGTTGCTTTATAACCCACCCTCGCCAGCTCTCTGGCAACCCCACTCCTTTAAAGTAGAATCCCATAGAGGAACCTCGCATCCTTATCCCCACCAAAAATCTAGAAACCCAAGAAAAATCCGATGGCGACCCTTAATGCCATCTTGGAAACCACTGCCGAGGAGCATTCGAGCTTTCGATTGCTTCTCTGGAGGGCCGTCAGCCATATCCTTGGTAGCTCCGTTCGCCCAGTGTATGTGGTGTTCCAGAGCTCACTCTCGTCGTCCGGAGATGAATTCCGGGCCGATGTGAGGATCAGCCTGTGTCCTCGGGGCACGAATCAGCCCTACCTGATTCAAGGTGGCCGGATGCCCACTCTGGGGCTAGCCATCCAGGTAGCAGCCTGGGAATGCCTCGTTCGTCTTCGGTCCTCCGAACCCATGCTAGCTGAAACTCGAGAGTTCTACTACCTTCCGGCCAGACCACGACCCCGTGGGGAAATGATCCAAGCCGACGTCTCGAAGGAGCCTGACCCAGCACTAATCAACCAAGTTGCTTACGCCATCGCAATGACGAACCTCAACAACCTCTTGATGGAGGAGCTCGTGGCTACAAGGAGGAACCTCAGCCGTGCCCGCCTACACCAATACCTAGGGGAAAGCACACCTACACTCTCCCGCAGGCTAGCCCGAAGTAGCAGACCTCCACTTCCAGATCCCGGCCCATCCCGACGAATCCCCGAGCAGGTTCCGATCCTCGAAGGTGTTCCTGTATCCTTCGACCTTGCGGAAGAAGGGGACGTGGACACCACTCTCCGGCTTGGCCGCACTCCACCATCTGTGAAGGGCCGCCAAGCGGAGTAAGATCTGTTTAGTTTAGCCGGAGTGGCGCTTATGAGATGTTAGATGAGAGTTTGTGAGACTGTTTGTAATTCCTATGCTTGCTTGTATGTGTGTTTGTGTTGTGTCGAGTGTTTAATAGCCGTTGCGTGCTTGTTATCTGGTATGATTGAAATAATTGTTCCATGTTGTTTCAAGTTTTTAGGGCCATAAAAGTGAAGCATTACTTTCTAAAATGATATTTTCCCCGAGTAGCAAGTTCTACCATCTGTGTGATAGTGCCTCTGCAATTCTCTCTGCTGCAAGAACAAATCTGTGACAGCTCAGGGGAGATCTCAGGAATGCAAATGTGGATCCAAATCAGCAGTGAAGACAAGTTTGATACATCAGCAGAGTTCAGTACATAAGGTAAATTTCAGAAACAGGGGATACAAGTTCTACTCCCACATACAACACTCCCACTACCTCAGTACAGATATAGAAGAACACCCTAGGAAGAAGTCCTACTCCTTCTCGTGCTCAGTGGCCCCACCTGAGGATGAGCCAGGCTCACTCGTAGCCGTATCGCGAGCTGCGCGACGACGGCGGACAGCTCGAGCTCCCAGCTCGTCCCCCACCAGAGGAGCAGCCGCAGCAGCCACCGGGAGCGCCCGCCAGTCTCTCACCGGAGCCACCAGAAACTCGTCCACCGCCGCCGCAGCACCCCCGACAACACCATACCACCAATCGTGCAGGTGACAGGCTAACCAGACCGCCGCCATGAGCAGAATCACCAGCAGCCCCCCGATGGTCAGCCCCAGCCACAACACGCAGAACAGGTGCTCGAGGAAGCCAGCTTGCTCCGGACCGTGAGAGAAATCACAAAGGAATTGAGAGAAGAAGTTCATGGTTGCGATAAAGAAGAGAATCACAGCAGCCGCAATTTATAGTCGCGAGCTCGGAGGCCGCGCGCAGCTCAGTCTCGCGCGGGAAGGGAGAGGAATCCCGCGCAATACTCGGCCAAGTTGGCGCGAAACCACCGAGGTGCCCAAAGCCGCGATGGCCGCTGCGCCGATGGACCGCACGCGCAGCAGTGCCGGAGAGGAGTGCTTCGCGCACTCGGAGACGGCCAGGTACGAGGGAATATGCTGCGAGGAAGAAGAAGTTGGAAAGGAAGAGAGAGACTAGTAGGTGGACCCGGTCCCACATGACAGCCAGCAAGAAAATAGCCCCTGTGTGCCTCTATCCTTTCTCCACAGATCAGTCCCTCGTCTCTCCTCTGTTCATAGGGAAAGTTTTTGCCAAAATAATTTTGGGGATGGCCCTACCCCACGGTATCTGTGAGCCAATTATTGGCGACACAGATATTTTCTTTAGAAAGAAACCCTGTTACTTTTCAAAACCTGTGTATACATGAAAATGTATATACAGCTTTTCTAAAATAAAAACCCTAGATAGGGGATATGATTGGCATGTCCCTAATCTGCTGGTTTTGCAAAATTTGGTTGTTGGTTGATGATCTGTGTGTGGATCTTGTTTGATCTTACCATGTTTGTATCTGGTTGAGCAAAAACCTTAGATTTAATTTAATAAACATGCTAGTAGACCCTATGTTGATTGGTTGTGTGAGCCACTGCCATGCCATCCTTAGAATGCATCGAGGGTGATAGAAATATCGTACTGAGTGTTAACCGTTTTGGATGATAAACTCTAATGTTTGTAGAAAAAGTTTTAAAATATTTTAAATATAGGGGTAGGTTAAACCATACGAGAAATATCTTGTATAACCCCGGGAATCTCTATTAGTCTCCGAATCTCGGGACGAGATTCTTTTAAGGGGGGAAGGTTTGTAACACCCCAGAATTTCGTCCCTAATTTTAGTGGTGTTTTCCGACACCTGAATTTTTTTCTAAGTGTTCCTCCAAAACTTTTGAGAATGATTTGACTTGGGAATTGCTCTCTCAAAATTTCCCCGGTGTCCCCGAACCACTCCAGCACCCGTGGTAATTTTTATGCTTAGGTTTTCTCTCGAAAACCCTAGCCCTGTTTATCGAACCTCTAAAACCCTTTACTCCACCTACCAAAGAAAAGCCTGTTTCCAAAGCTGGAAAAATTCCACCAAAAATACCAGAGGCTCCCCTCCTCATACAAAGACAATCCATCCAAAAATATTGCATACTCCAATGCAATATTTCCAAGTTTATCCATATTCTCCATTATGCCATTTCCAATTCAGAAATCATCTGGACACCTTCCACTCATCCAAAAATTCTGCCATTTTGGTGAGGTGCATGATTTGACCTCCTGAACATTTCACTCCATTGGTCCAACCTCATTTGAGCAATATTTGAGGTACTTCCTTTGTAATGCCCTAATTATGCCTAATTGTGATTTCCAAAGCAACCCCTAGCTACAAAATTCATTTGGCATTGCCACTTTGCCAGATTGACCAACTCCCTTATATAACCACATATCCAGAATACCAGGTCAAGATCATTTGAATAAAAACAATTGGCATGCCCATGCCATTTGGGCATTTTTGGACACCAATTTATTTGACCAAGCTCCAGGCCTCCATTTGATCTAAGATTCCACATACATACTACATACCCCTGTCCTAACCTACTGTAAATTTTGGGGATTTTTCTGAGAGGTGCAAAGCCCCTGTCATTTCGTCGAACACCTGGCACACCCTTAGTTTTCAGAAAATTTTGTTTTGAAGAAGTGTGCAGTTTTTCAGTGTGGACAGTTTGGTTGTCTTGGTCTTGTCCTTGTGAACCTAGTGGTGCAATCCTTTTTCAATTTAGAGCTCCGAGTCACCGGGAACGCGACGATGCCGCTCGCGTCGCGCTCTGAACGTCCGGGACGCGCGCTTTGGCAAGACCTAAACTCCCGTTACTGTAGTGGTCGGTGCCTAACCCTTCTGCTGCAGTGTGCCTCGTGCGCCACTGTGCCTCCAGCACGACGGCCTTATCTCCTCCCCATTCATGGCTTGGAGGGAAGCTAGTGCACCGGTGGCCGTCATGCTTCAATGGCCAAACCGGCCACCACCTACTTCTCCTCCTCTGGCCTATATAAAGCCACCCCTGGCAGCCCGAGCCTCCCCTCCCTCGCTGTACCTCACTCTGGAACCTCTCGGCTACTTTAATTGGAGGATAGACCTCGAGTTCGGCCGAATCGACCGAGAATGTCGCCGCAGTTCCTCGGAACCTCGCGAGCAACGTAGAGCGTCTTCGTCCAGTTAAATTAGTTTGGGAGGATCTCCTTGATCTCCTCTACCTCCTGGTGCCCTCTTTCTGTCGAATGGTGGCTTCAATCGACGACTCCATCCGTGTCCGCCCTGGCTGCCGTGGCCGTGCTGGCCAAGCTCGGGGGAGGCCGCACCCGTGGCTCTCCCCTCCCGCTCGAGGCTGTCCCTAGGCGTGGTGGGGCGCGGCGTGCCCGTCCTGGCCGTCGGCGTCTGCCATGTGCCCCCCAACCGCCGGCGGACGGCGACGTCCGTGCTAGCTCTTGTGCGGGAGCTCGAAGACGATGCACGTACAGGAAAGATGAACTGGATCGATCGATCCCTCTGTTCGTTATCTTTTTTTTCTCTGAACCGTTTTCTGGCCTGATCCAGCAGGCAGCCCAGCGGTGGCAGCCATTTGCGGCCCAGCTCGGCCCACCCGGGCGCTGGCGCCAGCGCGCGCAGCGCAGCACGGCCGTAGCCCATCTGCGGCCCGTGCGGATTTTTTTTTCCGCGAAACCCTTTTCTTTTTCTCTGCTGGACCGAATTTCAAACGCCCACAACTTTTGAACCGTAAGTCCGTTTTCAGTGATTCAAATTTCTAAATCTTCGTCTCGACGAGCTCTAACCAGTGGTACTAATTCCAACTTGTTCCAAATAGTGATATTGGGTGCCCTTGTGTGAGTGCAATCCGGAGTCCGGGTAAAAGCGGCTATTGCTGCCTACGCCACGGAATCGTCCCGACCTTTCCAAGCCCAGCGGATCCCCGTCTTCACAGGCAAGCTAACCCCTTGCTATGAGCAGTCCCGCAAAGTTGTTTGTTATTCGCTTAGTGTTTATATTTGTCTGTGTTTGGTATTTATATTATGTCGGTCTATTATTTATTGCCATGTGTTATTCATCATCCATGTATGCATTAGATTGATGTATGAATTATCTGTGCGCCTCGTACTTGCGTGGCTTTGACAACTAAATAACAAAAACATGCGTTGATTGTTTGCTTCTTCTTCAACGCCGAGGCTAGGTGCGGACAAATGTCGGCCCGTGATCCTCGGGGTTGGGGGCATTTGCCAAAAGAGTTATTTGCTTCTTGTCCCTCCGTCAAATATGGTTGGCATAGACCACCCGGACTGCGACGCTTGGGAGCTGACTTTCCATTTGGTTCTTTTGCCAAGATTGCTGACACCACGTCGAGATAACCCTCGAGTGGAATGGATGCTTTCTTTCTTATGAATGCTTTTCGGTTCATTGTTTGGAGGCTACATGCCTCACCAACCTTGTAATTGATTTATGGTGACACCGGCTGGAGGAACCGCCACAGTCATCTGTTTGAAACACTATGTTATAATCTGTGGTCGATCTGTGATGACGCTTGTTGGCGGACTCGCCACGATAGTCACCCGGTCGACGCTAACCAACTAGTTGATCTGTGATGACGCTTGTTGGCGGACTCGCCACGATAGTCACCCGGTTGACGCTAACCACTTGCTATTTTATTTTCTTACTCGACCCGTGGCTGCTACTGGACGGAGACATCTCCGCCCTCGCCCGGTTGACTGTATTGTTTTATTCTTTTCTCAACCTGAGGCTGGCACCGGCCGGAGGCATCTCCGCCACAGTCGCCCGGTTGATGCAAACTATCTATTGCTTGAAATATTGTGTTGCTAATGTTTTGATTGTTTAGTGGGATATTATTATGTTTGTGGTTAAAGTGTTGGACTAATCTTTTGTTGCTTGGGCATGTGAATGCTGAAACTTGATTAAATGAAACACCCCTCCAAACAGCGATAAGGTCTATTCATAGTGCCACTAATCTGAACCCTTGAACGCGATACCACCGTTGTCCCATGGAAACCGTGACCTAGTAGGTTGTTGAGCCCCTTTTGTGCCATCCGTTGGGCGCAGTCGTTCGGTTGTGCTGTCCGAGGGGAGGGGTCGACAGGCACGGGTTCGACTGCGATAAGGAGTCCGGAGCTAGGCATACCCGGTAGCGCCGGGGGATGTGCCGGATTTACTTGCCCGTTGTACCATGCGTATAGGGTGGGGCAGGAGGGTGTCTTAGCAAGTGGACCGTCACGAGAATGTATTTTGCTTAGTACGACTTTGGGTGTGGTAAACCTGAGGTGTCGGCTGAGTGGGGTGCATTCTGATAGGTGGTAAAGCAAACTCTCGAGAGCACCAACCTAGCCAGCTAGCCCTGTTCCTGGGATATGGAACAACAGTTCAGTGTCAGTCACACTGTGTGTCTTTGTCGTGTCCGGAGGTTAAAACTAAGGCTTGTCTGAAAGAAGTAATGAACGACCTGATTACACTAAATGAACAAATAAGATGATGCAGGGAATATTGTCTTGAGATGTTGATGGTAAACTGTGTTATGGGATAACGGGGTGATCGTTGGAAGCCTAGAGTTAGGCCTGAGCCAACATCAACCGTGCATGCCCAGGGTGGAAAGATGAGGCCAGTGGGCCTAGCAGTAACCACAGGTGCTGTTGTGTATTGTTTGGGTACCAACTGGTACACTCGTCTACTCGTCACAGGTAAGCTCGTTGTATGATTGCCGGTGCACGATCCAACCCCACCTGGCTTGGACTCTACACTGGTAATACCCCATTGTTTGCTTATGCCATGTTTTGCTTGTGATGCCATGCTACTTTTATGCCATGTACCTAGAGCAGACTCTTGCCATGTGTAGAATTTTATTTCAAATGTATATCTTGCTGCATGATGGTTGGACTGTTGTAGGGAGGGGAAATACTTGCTGAGTGCACAATAATGTACTCACGGGCCTTGTGATTGTGGCCAGATTTTAGCGAGGATTCATCTTCCACCTCAGCGAGGATTTGGAGCAAGAGCGTGCTAGGATCAGTAGCCCAGCCAGATGCCTGTGGAGTGGAGCCGCTCCAAGCCATTGCCATAGTCGTCTTCCGCTGCCAGTTAAACTCTGTCCTGAGCCATGCTTGGCTTGATATTTTGTCATGCCTTGCTGGCCTTGTAAACCATTTGTAGCCCTTTGGGCCTGATTGTGTAATGATATTTTCGCTATGTTGCATTGTCGTAACGTGCGTCCAGATATCCTGGGCTGGCGCACGGGGCGACCACCTCTCTGGCGATATGTGTCAGAAGGGGGTGCCACACAAATCGGAAAAGTGCGTCTTCATTGCATACCCTAAGGAAACTATTGGGTATACCTTCTACCACAGAACCGAAGGCAAGATTTTCGTTGCCAAGAATGGTTCCTTTCTAGAGAAGGAGTTTCTCTCGAAAGAAGTGAGTGGAAGGAAAATAGAGCTTGACGAGGTTATTGAACCTGTTCTTGAGATGCCGAGTAGCGCAGAACTGGAAGTTGTTCCAGAACAGCCATCGCCACCTAAAGAAGGAGCAAATGATGTTGATCATGCTGTTCCAGTCAAGGCTACTATAGAACCTCGCAGATCAACGAGGGAACGTATCGCTCCTGATCGGTACGACCCCGTCATGAATGTCATGTTGTTAGACAATGATGAACCTGCGAATTATGAGGAAGCAATGATGAGCCCAGACTCCGATAAATGGCTAGGAGCCATGAAATCCGAAATGGAATCCATGTATGAAAACTAAGTATGGACTTTGGTAGACTTACCTAACGACCGTAAGGCCGTTGAGAACAAATGGATATTCAAGAGAAAGACAGACGCTGACGGAAACGTCACCGTGTATAAGCTCGACTTGTCGCAAAGGGTTTCCGACAAATTCAAGGAGTTGACTACAATGAGACATTCTCACCCGTAGCGATGCTGAAATCTGTTCGGATTATGTTAGCAATTGCCGCATATTATGACTATGAAATTTGGCAAATGGATGTGAAGACCGCGTTCCTTAATGGTCATATTAAGGAAGAGTTGTACATGGTACAGCCCGAAGGTTTTATTGATCCAAAGGATGCTAACAAGGTATGCAAACTTCAGAGATCCATCTATGGACTGAAGCAAGCATCGCGGAGTTGGAATCTCCGGTTTGATGAAGTGATCAAAGGGTTTGGATTTGTCCAAACTTATGGAGAAGCCTGTATTTAGAAGAAAGTGAGTGGGAGTTCAGTTGCATTTCTAATACTATATGTGGATGACATATTATTGATTGGAAATGATGTTACACTACTTGAAAGTGTAAAGTCTTATTTGAATAAGAGTTTTTCAATGAAAGACCTTGGTGAAGCGGCGTACATTTTAGGCATAAAGATCTATAGAGATAGGTCAAAGCGCCTAATTGGGCTTTCACAAAGTACATACCTTGACAAGGTTCTGAAGAAGTTCAGAATGGAAAATTCAAAGAAGGGGTTCTTACCAATGTTGCAAGGAAAGGTTCTGAGTAAGACTCAGAGTCCTGTTACGGCAGAAGATAGAGAGACAATGAACAAAGTTCCTTATAGCATCCAAACGCTTGCAAGCATATGACTAAGTGGCTAGTCATAAGGGATCCTATTCTATGGAACGAGTAAAGAGAACTTGTCGGTAACGAGATTAATCAGATATGGAGATATCGGTGGATTGAATCTCGGACAAGTAATATATCGTGAAACAAAAGGAATCGTATATGGATTAATTGAATCCCGGACATTGTGGTTCGACTAGTAAAGTACTTCGTCGAATATGTAGGAATTAATATGGGCATCCCGGTCCCGCTATTAATATGACATATTCGCGAACCCGCAGAGTCACACACTTAACGTTCGATGTAGTTAGGGTTCGAGATAAATGATGGTGAGAACGAATATTGATTCGGAGTCCCGGATGGGATCCCGGACGTCACGAGGAGTTCTGGAGTGGTCCGGAGAATAAGATTCATATAAGGAAAGTTGTTTCCGGAGGTTAAGAAAGGTTCGGGAATTTATCGGTAAAGTACCGGAATGTTCTAAAAGGTTCTAGAGGGGTCTAGAAGTGGGGCCCATAGGAGTATGGGGCCCACAAGGCATGAAGGGGTAGTGGGCTGGCCTATTGGGCCAGCCGCACCACTCCCTCAATGGCCCATGCGGGCCAAGCTTCTAGAAGGGGGGGGGGCGGCCTAAACCATAGAGGGTTGCTTGGGGGGCAAGCCTCCCCACCCTTGCCGCCGGCCCTAGATGGGGTGGGGCGCAGCCCCCCTTGGCCCCCTATATAAGGAGGGGTAGGGGAGGGGGTGCGGCACCCAAGTACCACCCCATAGGTGCCCTAGCCGCACCACCCCCCACCCTTGCCGCCGCCTCCCTCCTCCTCCTCCTCTCTCCCCGACACCGCTTGGCGAAGCCCTGTCGGATCTCCACCATACACACCACGCCACCGTCGTCGTGCTGCTGATCTCGCGAACCTCTCCACCACCTCTTGCGGGATCAAGAACGTGGAGTCTTCATCGAGCTGTACGTGTGGATCTCTCGGAGGCGTTGCTCGTGCGGCGCTTGGATAATACATCTCCTCGCGACTAGACGAGTCTAGTTGCGGGGATCGACTAGCCAACCCCTGCCTCGACAAAACACTCACGGTTTTCTTCGAGGGTGAGATTCGATCTCCTTCTTGCTACCAACCTCTCGTAGATCGGATCTAGATGTTGGGTTTATTCCGCTTTCTTTGCGTAGGAAATTTTTTGTTTTCTATGCTGCGACCCTTCATTATTGATATGATCATGTCTATGCATTCTCGAACCCTTAGGGTCACACACTTAACGTTCCGATGAAATTAGGTTTTGCGATGAATTAAATGATGAAACGAACGAATGGTGATTCGGAGTCTCGAATGGGATCCCGAACGTCACGAGAGGTTCCGAAGGAGTCCGGAGAATAAGATTCATATATGGAAAGTGGTTTCCGGAGGTTTCAGAAAAGTTCCGGAAATTATTTACAAGGTACCGGAAGGTTCCGGAATGTTCTAGAAGGTTCTAGAAGCGGGACCACCATATTGTATGGGCCCACATGGACCAAAGGGGTGCAGCCACCACATGGTGTGCCGCACCACCCATTGGCCCACATGGGCAATGCGGCTAGGAAAGGGGGGGAACCCACTCCTAGTTGGACTAGGAGTTGGGCCTCCACCCCTTTAGGAAAGGGGCCCAAGGAGGAGTCCTAGTTGGACTCCAACTTGGGGGGCAAGCAAGGGGGGGCCGGCCGGCCCCTGCCCTAACCCTAGCCCGGCCACCTATATAAGGTGGGGGTGGGGAGGGTGCGGCACACCCTAAGGGAGCAGCCGCCTCAAGTCCCCTGCCGCACCACCTCCTCCCACCTAACCCTAGCCGCACCCCTCTCTCCCCGGAGGGCTGCGCCACCACCACCTCCACACCAAGAGCTGCCGCACCTCCCTAACCCTAGGGTGCTGCGCCACCTCCTCCTCTCCCTCTCCTCTTGCTTGGCTTGGCGAAGCCCTACGCATGGAGATCGTCATCGTCACCGGCACTACCATCGTGCTGCTGAGATCATCAAGGCCACGTCCTCTCGCTTGCGGGATCAAGGAGTTGACGTCTTCATCGAGCCGTACGTGTGGACACCGCGGAGGTGCTGCCCATTGCTGCACTTCACCGGATTGGATCTAGAGGATAATCATCTCCTCGCGACTAGACGAGTCTAGTTGCGGGGATCGACTAGCCAACCCCTGCACCGACAAAACGCGTTTGTTGATCTTCAAGGGTAAGATATTGGATCTCACCTTCGCTATCTTCATCTAGTAGATCTAGATCCTTGGGGTTTATTTCGCTTGCCGGGTAGGAATTTTTTTTTGTTTTCTATGCTGCGACCCCATCAATAAGCACATAAAGAGGATCATTAAATTTATTTTGGAATTCATTAGCATGTTTCCCTCTTTCAAGATAATTTTTAAGATCAATATCAAGTTTAATATCATGGTTGCAACAAATATTTGGAACTAAAGCTAATTGCAAACCACATAAGTATTTCTCAACATAAGAAAATTTCTCCTCCATGGGGTAACTAGGAGAATTTAAGAACAAAGTAGGACTCTCATGAGTAAGAGTACCATCACAAACAACAAGTATATCATTTTTATCCTCACATAAATTTGTAACAACTTCTAAACATTGAGGATTATCAATAAGCATAGGACCATCTTCTAAAGCATTATCATGTAGCATATTTAAACAACACTCCTCATTATCATCAATAAGTTCACTAGTAGCATCATTAAAAAGTAAAGGAGCATTATTAGTTTCATCATAATAGCATGGGTTATCATAAATAACAAAATATTTTTGAGTTTGAGTGCTACTATCAAATGTTGATGGTGAAGTTGGGAGATCCAACTCTTCCCCAAGCTTAGGTTGGAACATATCCATTTCAATCTCCTCTTCACATTCTTCCTCTTCCAAGCTTATGTTTTCATCATCCTCTTCCTGCAAAATATTAATCCTCTTCCTGCAAAATATTAGAGCTTTCTTGGGCAGCTCTCTTTCTTGTGTCAACAACATAGATATTTTCATTAAATTCAATTATACAGAGATTAAGGAGATTGGCAATAAAAACTTTAAATTGAGAAGCTATAGGGCAGGTTTCATGTTAATCCATGAAGGTGTATAATTCATAGGCTGCCATAAAAATAACAAATTGCTCTACTTCTTCCATCCCTAAATGAGCATAATTCCCTGTATGATAAGTGGCAATAACATGTTCTTTATTGGAAGGGCATTGGAATTCAAAGTGTCTGTAGTATTCAGAGCAACAAGTTTCTTCCTTATGATAATTAAGCAGCCTACTAGCAATTTCATTTAGAAGCTCTATGAAGCCTCCTAATTTTTTCCCTTCATATGATTCTCTAAATTTAGCAGCAATCATGGCGTTTTTATAACATTTTTCCATTTTCTAATTTTTTTGGGTTTTTGATATAAGGATAAAGTGAATGCAAAGCTGAAAGTAAATCTAAGAAAAACTCACAGCCAAACAAGTTAAAGAGGTAAACCTCCCCAAGCTTAGATGATTGCAAGATATAAAACAAGATAAAATAAATCCAAAGTCTAGTACACACAAGAATAATAACTTAAGCGCTACGTGATTTCTACTACACACTTCTATTCTTGTAGACTTGTTGGACCTCCAAGCACAGAGGTTTGTAGGACAACGGCAAATTTCCCTTAAGTGAGTAACCCAATGTTTATCAAATCCACGTGAGGTAGAGGTCAAAGATATCCTCTCAAGCAACCCTGCAATTAAGATACAAGAAGTCTCTTGTGTCCCCAACACACCTAATACAATTGTCAGTTGTATAGGTGCACTAGTTCGGCGAAGAGATGGTAAAATGCAAGTGATATGGATGGTAAAACGTGATTTTGTAATTCTGTAATAAATATGGCAGCAAGCAAACAAGTGAGAAAAGTGACTAAAAACGGTGTATCAATGCTTGGAAACAAGGCCTAGGCTTCATACTTTCACTAGTGACTACTCTCAACATCATTAACATAATTAAACACATGATAGTTCCCACAAAAATATATGCATGGTAGACGTTACTCGGAGATAATTCTTTTGTGGATCAAATAGGATGAGAATTGTGTAGCGAAAAGCACACCTTAAAGTTCGTATTCCACATCTATGGACACTTCATGCTGTCACTATCCGCATCCAAAGATAGTACTAACAAACACCACAACCTATTTCTTGAATAGTCTCTTTCTTCAATAACACAAGCATCAAGAAACCTCATGATCTATTCAATCCAACAAATAAAGAACAAACTCATGATGAAGATCCTTCCAATCTATTATCCATAGAGTCACACACGGCACCCATCCTGTCACCGAGGTACCATGATCACAACGGTGGCTCCGGAAATTGTACTAAATAACACCACTTGAGCAACATCATATCCATTACACATAGGGAAACATCATGTATTCAACTACACTAACAAAGCTCATGATCACAACGAAGATCATATCATGGGAGAGAGAGATAACCACATAGCTACTTGTATAAGCCTCAGCCCCGGTGAGGGACTACTCCCTCCTCATCGCGGGAAGCAGCGGTGTTGATGGAGATGGCCCCGGTGGTCGATCCCCGTCCCGGCAGGGTGCCGGAACAGGACCTTCTGAACCCCCAAAACTTGACGGCGATGGCGGTGGAGCTCTGTATAGTATTTGGGAAAATCCTTCGGGGATTAGGGTTTTGCGTCGGATGTGATTTTATAGGCATCGGAGGCGGCCGAGGGGTGCCCCACAGGACAGGGGCGGGTCCCACCCATGGGTGGGCCCTAGGCCGCGGCAGGGGGCCGCCCCTGGCCTGTGTGGGTCCCCTGGAGTCGCCCTTTCTCATTTCTTCAATAAAAAATCTCCGTAAATTTTCGTCCAATTCCGAGAATATTTCCAGAAGTAACTTTCTGCAACAATTTCAGCGCAAAAACAGGGAACTGGCACTGGGCATCTTGTCAATAGGTTAGTCCAATAAAATGCCTTAAAATGATATAACAAGATGGAAAAAACATGTGACAATAACATAAAACAAGCATGAATCACTCAAAAATTATAGATACGTTTGAGACGTATCAGCATCCCCAAGCTTAACTCCTACTCGTCCTCGAGTAGGTAAGTGATAACAAAATAATTTTTGATTAGACATGCAACCAACATAATCTTGATCAAGATAGTAATGCAAAGCACATGATGTGAATAAGGTGATCCAAAACAATTGCCTATAGTTGACATTAAGCAAACAATGATTAACAAACGCTAGCTAACAAATGCTAGAAACTTTTCATGAATAAGTGCGTTGGAGACATGGAACCATACATAAGGTTTAAAAATAAGAATTTCAAATTATGTCTCCAATGTAAAGTATCAATCATTCTTCAAAGCATCTAATTAGTTATCCATGGAATAGCCAAGCTCAAGTCAAGTGTCCTAATCCATCTACTTCACAAATCAACTGTTTCGAAGTCTACTCAACTAGTGCAAGTAAGAAGTGGCCTTGGAACCATGATGTTATGGCAAATAGAACAATGGTGAAGGTTTGGAAGGTCAAAAGAAAGGCTCAAACAGTGGAGAAGGTAACCACAAGACAGAAGGAAGTCCCGTAGTTGACACTGTATGAGGAGTAGTGATTGCCATGCAACGGATGCACATAGAGCTATAAGTGTATGAAAGCTCTCCAATAGAACTAGTGGGGGTGCATCCAACTTGCTTGCTCATGAAGACCTAGAGCTCACTTGAGGAGGCTCATCCTTGGAATATACAAGCCAAGTTCTATAAAGTTAATTCCCCACATAGTTATACTACTAAAACAACATGAGAACTCTTTATAATAAAATGTAGGTGCTACTAGCACAAGTCTCCGACGATCTAATCTCGCACCGAGCATTCTCGAGCGATCTTTGTTTCTTGTTGTTTCTGTCTGCCAGGTTTTAGCCATGTCTTCGGGGAACTCCTACCAATGTTCCTCCATGGATGACGATGATGATGAGCTTGAGGGGCTCAGCCCCACGTCCCCATGGAAGAGGAACAGGAAGAGGAAGGACTACTCCGACGACGACGACACAGAGGAAGAGGATGATGAAGAAGAATACAAGGCAATCGTCGACTTCACGCCCCTGGCAACAGCACCTCCATCGCCTATTGCTGTAGCCAATGTGGGGGTGAACCGCTCTCTTGGCAACAAGAGGAAGACGACGCGCATTCAAACTGGAGGGAAGGTTCCCAGGCTCTCGCTTGCAAGCAAAAACGTGGCTTCTACTCTTATTGACAGGGAATCCCGGCGCACCACTCAAAGGAATTATCCTGGTGAGTGGGATCGCAAGATCCCCAACAAGAAGGTATCAAGTCCCGAGTGGAGGACTAGCAAGGAGACAGTTGAGAAGAACCTTATGGAGAAACTAGGAGAAGCTGCAAAATAATTTGAGAAAGCCTATAACCTCATGATGAAGATCGTTGGAGACCTTGAAGATCATTATTATGAAGGCAATAAGAAAGAAGAGAGGAAGTTCTAGCAAGACGTCAAGCTTGGGGGAGTTTCACCTAGTCTCTCTTTATTAGTCTCTTTTATCTATCTAGTCAAGGAGTGTTTTTATTTTATCGTTTAGTTATCAATTTCGTTTAGGCTTGTGTGAGCTCATAGAGCATTATCATGTATCCCTATCTTGTGGTTTATCAATGAATATTAAAGTATGGTGTCATCCATGGTTCTCTTGTTTTGGAGATTTATGGGTAACACTCATGCAAATGAGCGTGACATATTTAGAGGGTTCAGTCACATCTTGCCTTGGACTTAAATTAACTTGAGTATGTTGGACAACTATAGAATTATATCATCAAAATATCAAATAATAAACATGAACCATTATGATTAATATTATGATGATAGTGGCTTGATAAATGTTTAAGGTTGGGAGTTAGCCCATATGTGCTGTCACATGCAAAGCTTTCAACATGTTCCATCATTTATTCAGTTGATATCATGTACTTTTGTTTATGGATGCCTATCATGGTGAAATAATGTGGAAATAGAGTAAGTTTAAATGATTTTGTATAAATGGTTAGAGAGAAACCTGGGCCGCTAATCTAAGCCATGCATCATTCATGGCGGAAATTTACTTACATGCTATTTTGAACTTTCTGTGATACACCCTACAATAAAAAGCTATATCAAGTGGTAAATAAAAAGGGTGTTGAGGGGGTTCATTATGTTTGTTTGTCTTGTTGTTTTGATATGGGCTTGATCCATATCATGGGACAAGAGGTACCCCAGTTGAGGCTCTTGATAATACCATTATTACTTACAATGATAGATAACTTAAAATTGCTTTATTTCCCAAGATGAGTAATCATGGTGTAGGTACTTGTATTCAAGGGCATGAGACATCTAACTTTTACTTTATCAAGGCCACTACTCATGTTTTCTTTCACATTTAACTCTAATCATTCAAATGCTTGCCATAAAGAGCAAAAGCATGGGAAAAGGAGTATGATTCAGTTGTCCAACATACAATAGTTATTTGCTTTCAAAAGTAAGGGGTGATTGCTAGAGCTTCTACTTTGTTGCCCTCATGTGTATGAGTTTTAGCTCATCAATCTGACATTGCAATTGAATATGATGATGATACAATGCCCGTATTTATTTATCAACCATAAGTCCATCGATGCATGTAATGATCTATGTCCTTATTTACTCGAGAACGAGTAAAGGTTTAAGCTTGGGGGAGTTGATACGTGCATTTTATATCATCATTTTTTATACCTTATATTATCATATGGGAATGTTATATGCACTGTTATATCAATGTTTTGCATGTTTTAGATGATTTATGGGACTTTCATACAAAGTCCCTATTTTTGGTATTTAATATCTGGGAGGCAGAATACCCCCCTTTTCTTGTCTTTATTGTTTCAGGAGTTTCGCGAACCCAAATAATTAAAGGAAAAATACCATGGCAGTTTTTCTTCGGAAGAAGGGCAATGGAAAGAAGACCGAAGAGAGGAAGGCCACGAGGCCCAAATGGGGTGGGCCCACGTGGCCAGGTACATGGGCCACGTGGGACCCACCAAACAGGGCCTCAGGCACTTCCTCGCCCGTGGCTTTTTATGCACGCCTTCGTCTTCCCTGAAAAAGGACGCCCTAATTTCCCCCGAATTATCTGAGGCCATGGTGGCGGCGGAGCTCATGATTCTCTTCAAAGGGGGTCAGATCCTGCTGCTCCGGAGCTCTGAAAAGGGGGGAAATCACCGCCATCATCATCACCTCTCCTCCTTGGTGTGGGAGGAGGCCTCTACATCAACACCATCACCAAGACCATCACCATCTCCACCGTCATCTCCGTGATCCACTCCGTTCCCCTCATAGTTTGAGAGTTGCTATACCCTAGATCATTGTCTTGTGCTCCTATTCATGTTTGTGATTGGGTACTTGTCATTATTTGGTGGTGAAGTATTTATTTCAGATTGTGTTGTACCCTTTATGCCACTGATTATGATCATGTTTGCACGTTGTGAGTAGATCCCATATGTTTCCTGAGGGCATAGGATGAATTGGCAATGATTTATATATAACATGTGTTGGTATTTTGTCAAGAGTTTATCTTCTATGTGATTCTATGATGGTGTTGTGCGAACGTCGACTGCACAACACTTCACCTATAAGGGCTCATAGGAGAACAACGTAGTGTAATGAATTGAGGAAGACTTGGGAGGACAAGTAAGCCTAAGACGGAGTCATGCAGTTATATTATGTGGGTAGTAGTGTCGGGGACCTTAGAGTGTAATTCTATGGTGGGACTTTGTGTCTTAATAATTCTTGTGCAGCCATTTAATTGGCTACATGATCCATCATAAGGGGTTGTATATTATTTGTTTAGCTATGCCTAGTTATGGCTCCGCCCCAAGAAGATTAAAACTTGACAAGATATGTAACGTGTTGTTTAATAAATTTCTATGCCTAGTGATATCCATGCCTAGCTTTCCACATATAAGTTACACACCATTTGAGCTTGTCCTCTTGCCACATAGAGGATTGGGCTTTCATCTGTTACTATTTACTTTCGACATTTTTATTATCTTTGCAATCATACAACTGAAAATACCAAAAACATTTGCATCTTTCATTGCTTTATTTATCATTCTTTCTAACCAATACCTTCAGCTCCTCGTGGGTTCGACAACCTTTTCTAATTGAAAGGTACTACAATTGATCTCCTGCACTTGGGAGTCATCACATAGCACATAATATGTAAAGTGATAAAAACGAAGTTCAACGAAGACGACCTTATGATAGTCGATAAAGATGAGGGGATGCCTTGGGCATCCCCAAGCTTTGACTCTTTGATAGTTCTTGATATTCAGAGGGGGTTCCATGGGGGAATCCTCAAGCTTGATCTCTGATCCATCCTCGATTTCTTCATGCTCCTCTCCTTTGGAATTTAAAAACTCCCTTCACACAAAACTTCTCATAATTTGATTAGAGGGTTAGTGCTCATAAATTAAAATGCACATGTGTTCAACTCATGACAAATTGAAAACAAACTTCATTGGGCATTAGCTACTGTTTACTAAGCCTTAATGTGGAACTCTACCCCTAGAGTATCACATATGACGATGGTAAAGAGACAAATGCAAAATAAAAGCAGAATCTGTCAAAATCTGAACAGTCTGTAAAAATCGAATTTTTCGAGGAACTTATGCAGCTCAAATAAAAAAACATAAACTAAAGAAAGATAGATAAAGCCATCAGTCTTGCTTTTAAAAATTATCAGAAAAATATAAAATTCTGGCGATTTTAGGATTTTCGTGCAACAGGCGCACAAAATCTGTTTTTGGACAGCAACACAAGACCTCGCACTTTCAATGCATTAGAGGCTAAACTTGGCACAAAAAACCAAAAGAAAAAGATACAATGAAGTTGCTACAGAGGAAACAACTTCATGACTCAAGAAAAATAAAAAATAAACTAAAAGTAAAAATGGGTTGTCTCCCAACAAGCGCTTTTCTTTTAATCCTTTTAGCTAGGCATGATAATTTTAATGATGCTCTCATAAGAATAAGAGTTGGAACGCAAAAGAGAGCATGATGAAGAAAATATCAAACACATTTAAGTCTAACTCTCTTCCTATGCATAGGCATCTTGTAATAAAATAAATCATGGAGCATAAAGCATTATGCATAGAAAGACAAAGCAAGTGCAACATTAAAACCTTCAACATAAAGAGGGGAAACTTCATAAAATGAAAATTTATATAACCACGCTTCCCTCTCTCATAATAACTTTCAGTAGAATCATAGGAAAACTCAATAACATAACCATCACATAAAGCATTTTTCTCATGATTCATATGCATAAAAGTATTATTATTACTCTCCACATAAGCAAAATCTTTATTATTAGTAGCATTGAGAGTAAAACTATCATAGCCATAATTTTAATCATCATAAATAGGAGGCATATAATAATCATAATAAACTTTTTCCTCAATAGTAGGTGGACTGAAAAGATCACATTCATCATTATAATCATCATATATTGGAGGCAAAGTATCATCAAAGAAAATTTCCTCCTTCAAGCTTGGGGGACTAAAAAGATCATATTCATCAAAACCGGCATCCCCAAGCTTGGAATTTTCCATAGCATTAGCAACAATGGCATTCAGAGAAATCATGCTAATAACATTGCTACTAGCATGATTGTTATGCAAATAAAGTTCCATAGGTTTTTTAATTTTCTCTTCAAAAGCATCATGACCAATTTCAAGATAAATTTTATAAAGCTCTCTAATTTTGTTGTTGTTTTCCATTAAGCCTAACTAGTGAAATAAAAAACAAGAAACAAAAAGATTTAATTGCAAGATCTAAAGAAGATACCTTTAAGCGCTCACCTCCCCGGCAACGGCGCCAGAAATTAGCTTAGTTGCCGGAGGATGTGAGTGTCGTTTACCTTACCTCCCCGGCAACGGCGCCAGAAATTAGCTTGATGTCTACTACACACTTCTATTCTTGTAGACTTGTTGGGCCTCAAGCCCAGAGGTTTGTAGGACAGCGGGCAAATTTCCCTTAAGTGAGTAACCCAAGGTTTATCGAATCCACGTGAGGTAGAGGTCAAAATATCCCTCTCAAGCAACCCTGCAATTAAGATATAAGAAGTCTCTTGTGTCCCCAACACACCTAATACAATTGTCAGTTGTATAGGTGCACTAGTTCGGCGAAGAGATGGTAAAATGCAAGTGATATGGATGGTAAAAGGTGATTTTGTAATTCTGTAATAAAAATGGCAGCAAGCAAACAAGTGAGAAAAGTGACTAAAAACGGTGTATCAATGCTTGGAAACAAGGCCTAGGCTTCATACTTTCACTAGTGACTACTCTCAACATCATTAACATAATTAAACACATGATAGTTCCCACAAAAATACATGCATGGTAGACAAAGGTGTAAATGGTGTTTCAATGCTTGGAAATAAGGCCTAGGGATCATACTTTCACTAGTGGACACTCTCAACAATAATAATATAATTGAATACATAAATATTTTCTTTTCATTATGCTACTCTGAATTATTCTCTTGTTGGATAACGAACATCAATCCACTACGTAGGGCTATAAAAGCACACCTTAAAGTTGCATTCCACATCTAGGGAACCCCACACTGTCAACTTGAGCCCCCTAAATAGTACTAGACAAACACCACAATTTCATAGAGACATCGAACACAAATAATAACTCATGATAAGTATTCCTGTAATCTTTAGCCTAACAGCCACACACAGTGCGCATACTGTCAACTTCGCACCATGGGACAAAGGTGACTCCGGAAATTACATTAATAAAACCACTTGAGTAGCATAATTCATAAGATAACGAAGAGTAACATCTATGGATTCAACTAGATTACAAAGTTCATGATCACATAAAGATCACACCATGGGAGAGAGAGATAATAGCTACCGGCATGAGCCCTCAGCCCCGAGGGAGACTACTCCCTCCTCATCATGGAGACGGTGGAGATGTCGTTGGGGGAGATGGAGACCACCCCGGCAGCGCCCCGCCGGAGTTTTCCCCCTCCAATCTGCAGCTTCAGGTCTCTGTTTCGTGGTTTCTGTGTTTCGGCGGCGCTCCCTTTTGGAAAACGTCGGGGGACTATTTTTATAGGCGTTTTTAGGTCAAGACGGAGGCGTGGGGACGAAGATCGACGGCATCGGAGCCTCGAGGCCCAAAAGAGGGGTCCCCACACGGCCAAGGAATCTGGCCGCGTGGGACCACCTATTTTGGTCCTCAGGCCTCCTCTCATGCGCTTCCTTGACTCCCAAGCTTTGTTCCTTCCAAAAAATGATGCTCGTAAATTTTCAGGTCATTTGGACGTCGTTTGGGTACGTGTAACATCAAAATATAGAAAATAGGGTTTTCTGCCAGTGCAGGGTTAATTCCAGAAAAATAGGAAAACTGTGAAATCTTCCCAAAATCATTATAAAACAATGATATAACCCTTATATGATGCAAATATGATTGAAATATGAGTAATATAATACAAAGTTCATGTATGCATTTTACATGCATCACATGGTTATGCCGGATAAGGACCTAGCCTGGGACGATATAGAAGCAGCCCAGGCCGACATCCCAGCGCTTGGGCCGACATAGAAAGGGCCAGGACGGCATACAGTCCCAGGCCGACGTACCAGTCGCTGAACCGACATAAGCCTATGTAGGATTCCCTAACCCGGTTGGGCCGATTCTCCCTTGACGGATCATCCAGGCCGGCATCCCAGCACTTGGGCCGACATAGAAAGGGCCAGGCCAGCATACAGTCCCAGGCCGACATAACCTATGTCGGCTGACCAGGTTATCCCGGCCGGCTCACTCTCCGCTACCGTAGCCAGGCCGGCATACGCAGCACTTCATCACCCCATGACCGACATAGTTGCCCATCGATGGCACAGACTATGTCGGTTCTCTTCATCAACTACTCTCCATCAATGCCGGGTCTTGGGACTCCCATGGCTCAGACTGGCATCGCTGCCCGCTCCCCCTCGCCAGCTACCTCACCTCCCTATGTCGGTCTTGGGACGCTCCTAGCTCAGACTGGCATCGTTCGCTGCCAGGCAGACAGATATTTCCAGGAGGAGACAAGCGCCACTGTAGCCATGCCGGGCTACTGTGCATGCATAGTACAACACTATTGGGAATAGTGCGACGAGACCCCAGTAGTCATCTCAGCTATAGTACACTGAGCAGTGTTAGTTGGGCTCCCCTTGCCCCCTGGGCTCCCCTTTATAAGGAGCACCAGGGGATCGATCGCCTTAGGCACGGGAGGCCTCATCCCCCCCCCCCCCCCCCCCCGCTCCATACGAGCTCTTCTTCCTCCGCCCGAGACACAGCTCAAGGAGCAACCATGTACCTCACATATACATCACCATATACAATCAGACAAGCAGGAGTAGGGGTTTTACCTCCTCACGAGGGCCCTGAACCTGGGTAAATCACGTGTGTGCTTGTGTATTCCGTGTGCGTAATTCTACACACCATCCCTCCCCGGTTCCAACAGCGTCCATTGGCCCCAACTTAAGCTATCCTATGGCATCTGTTTGTTCACCACTACGACAGTTGGCGCCCACCGTGGGGCTGATAGTGGCGCTGGCTGGGTTCCATCCGGACGGGACCTTCTTCATCAACTCCGGCGAGCTTCTCGGGCCGGGTTTCGCAGTTCGGCTCTCGGGACGGCTTCATCAACCTCTTCATCATCGATGCCGGTGCGGCGTTTTCGCCGTCTCCCGTGAGGCCCGGGGGCTTAACATCGACCTGGCCTCCGCGCGCTCACTCCTTCTTCGTCACCGGCGTCGTGCCTGCGCCCGGGACTGCGGCGTCTGTGCCGTCTCTCCCGCTCAGCCCGGTGGTTCTACATCGACACTGTCACCGTTGTCCTGCCCCGTGTCGACCGCGTCCGTGTGTATCTGGCGCGCACTGCATGTGTGCACGCCTGCGAGCAGCTCTTGGTTGAGGAAGGAAAGAGCAAGCCGAGTCAGAGGTATGTCGGCCACCTAAGGAAGTGGTGTCATTGCCGAATCAGGTAGAGAAGTAAGAAGCTATAAAGAAAAGCTTGTGTCGGCTTTGAGACGCAGGCCGAGTTAATGAATAGAAGAAAAAAAGAAAGATGGATCCCGGCTGATTAGAATGTGTCGGTTGAAAAAAGTCAGCTGCTGCGATAGAAAGTGTCAGCAGCATTATGTCGATCGTTACATGCATGTCGGCTGAGTGTGCATGCCGAGTAAAAGAAGGACTCAGATTGAGTCATGTGCCGATAAAAGCCTGGCCGAGTAAGATGATTACTCGGCTGAGTCTTGTGGTACCGACATAAATATCATGTCGGCTAGGTGCCAGTTAAAAAAAGGGGGGGAGACGATATGTATATGTCGGCTGGAAATGGGCCAGCTGAGATAGCTTGGCCGAGATAAAAACTGGCATATAACTGCCGAGATAAATTGCCGACATGGACAGTATGTCGGCCAAGAGAAAATCTGGCATACTGTTGCCGACAATTGTCTACCAAATCTGGTGTATGTCGGCTCTGTTTGGTTGGCCGACTGGGCAAAACCCAGCTTTTCCCATGCAGGTCTCGCTCGTCTTCGACTCCGTTTGGACGCCCGGGCCTGGGCAAACCTGCGCTTCTCCGTTCAAGTCCGCATCAACAATGCAATGTAAGTAATTACTGTGTATGCTTTTGCAACAAGCATAAGAGGATAACCTCAAAAGTTACTCGGGGACTGCCCCTTCCTATCTTGCTTAGATGTTTTCCCCGGGAACGAGATGTCTTGACCCGGGGACTAGCCGGCCAGTCAGTTTTATGTTTTCTCCTAGATAATAAAAGTAACTCGGGGACTCGGTTGAGACCGAGTCTGCATCTCCATGCATAGTTTTGATGCTAGAGTTAATTTCGTCTGGCAATAGAGTTGCTGTTAAGGTTAAATACTCATTATGAATATGCCTGGACTAACACTGTATGGTGGTATCGGTATTACCGAATGAGAATTCATCACCTAGATTAGGGGTGGCACCCGCCGGGTTCGGGGCCGGGTCTGCCCACCCCCCATACCCTCCCCATTTAATTTGTCGGGTCTCATCTTTTACCAAACCCGCGACCCGGACGGGTTCGGGTCCCCGACGGGTACCCACCACGGGAGCGACGCTGGCGTATGCGGGGAAGAATACGATGGGATATTGGGATGGGGTTGGTGGGAATGGACGCGTGTGACGCGTGTGTTGTCTCCAGGGCTCCAGATTCCATCGCGTGAATGTGATTTATGGGTGGACGTGTGGTTAGGCATAGGATTATTAGGGATGGGATTAGGGCTTAGAGCGGGTCTGCGGGTATGTGGGTACGGGTTTGCCACCCCCAAACCCACCCCATTAGACCTGGCGGGTCTAACTTTTCACCAAACCCTCCCCATTTAAGGCGGGTACCCGTCGGGTTTGCGGGTTTCGGGGCCCCATTGCCATCCGGAACCTAGATCATGGTTATATCAGTTATCTCGGATCGCCCAAAATATCACGGCATCCTATAATCTATCTCAAATCACCGTTTATGTCGGCTTGCCAAATATCATGGCATCATCCGTTATTTCATATTGCCAAGTATCATGGCATCGACAAGTACGTCGGATCACCACATATCTCGGTTCGCCATGTATGCCGGCAAAGCCGGTGGACTTCATGTCTAGGATTCCAGCAAAAATCTGGTGGACCCCGTGTCCATAATCCGACATAGCCCATGCAGGCAATATGTCGATAAGACATAGCCCATGTTGGCAACATGTCGATTCAGCGCATGCAGGCTTCACAGAAAATACGACATAGCCCATGCAGGTAATATGTCGATGAGACATAGCCCATGTTAGCAACATGTCGATTCAGCTCATGCAGGCTTCACAGAAAATCCGACATAACCCATGCAGGCAATATGTCGATGAGACATAGCCCATGTTGGCAACATGTCGATTCAGCCCATGCAGGCTTCACAAAAAATCCGACATAGCCCATGCAGACAATATGTCGATGAGACATAGCCCATGTTAGCAACATGTCGATTCAGCCCATGCAGGCTTCACAGAAAATCTGACATAGCCCATGCAGGCAATATGTCGATGAGAAAATGCCCAAGATGGCTAAAAACCGACGTATGATGACGCCCATGCAGGCTATAAATCGGTACAGCTCAAGCTGCCGATATAAGATTCTGTCATTTGACAAACGCCCATGAAGGCAATATGTCAAAGCAGTCCATGCAGGCAAGTTGTTGGTTCAGCTAAATGCTGCCGACATAACATTTCGGTAAATGCCCAAGAAGGCTAAAAACCGATATATGATAGTGCCCATGCAGGCCGTATGGTAATCGGTTTGCGACATATGGATTGAGACGGCATAAGGTATGTCAGTGAACAGTTAAGGTCTTGTTGTTGGGGAAACCTGCCGTGGCCCTTCATCCGAGGCTGCAGGACCGCGCCAGCTTCGGGGACTAATGTCGGGGGGCGACCCCCGGATAGGGTCAAGGTAAGGAGCCAAGTATAGTCCCGGAGTGGACCGGGTCAAGGTTGACCGACATAATATGGACCGGCATGGTCGAGATAGTCATGTTGGAGTAAACCGACATGTATTGACCGACATACAGAGGGTATGTCGAATTATCTTCACAGTTCCTCGTATGTGCCGGGGAGAACATTCCGAGTCAAGACTATCTGGCATGGTTATGCCGGATAAGGACCTAGCGCTTGGGCCGACATAGAAAGGGCCAGGCCGGCATACAGTCCCAGGCCGACGTACTAGTCGCTGAGGCGACATAAGGCTATGTCGGATTCCCTAAACCGATTGGGCCGATTCTCCCTTGACGGATCATCCAGGCCGGCATCCTAGTGCTTGGGCCGACATAGAAAGGGCCAGGCCGGCATACAGTCCCAGGCCGACATAACCTATGTCGGCTGACCAGGTTATCCCGGCCGGCTCACTCTCCGCTACCGTGCCCAGGCCGGCATACGCAGCACTTCATCACCCCATGACCGACATAGTTGCCCATCGATGGCACAGACTATGTCGGTTCTCTTCATCAACTACTCTCCATCGATGCCGGGTCTTGGGACGCCCATGGCTCAGACCGGCATCACTGCCCGTTCCCCCTCGCCAACTACCTCGCCTCCCTATGTCGGTCTTGGGACGCTCCTAGCTCAGACTGGCATCGTTCGCTGCCAGACAGACATATATTTCCAGGAGGAGACAAGCGCCACTGTAGCCAAGCCGGGCTACTGTGCATGCATAGTACAACACTATTGAGAATAGTGCGACAAGACCCCAGTAGTCATTTCAGCTATAATACACTGAGCAGTGTTAGTGGGGCTCCCCTTGTCCCCTGGGCTCCCCTTTATAAGGAGCACCAGGGGGATCGATCGCCTCAGGCACGGGAGGCCTCATTCCCCCCCCCCCCCCCCCCCCCCCCCCCCCCCCCCCCGCTCCATATGAGCTCTTCTTCCTCCGCCCGAGACACAGCTCAAGGAGCAACCATGTACCTCACATATACATCACCATATACAATCAGACAAGCAGGAGTAGGGGTTTTACCTCCTCACGAGGGCCCTGAACCTGGGTAAATCACGTGTGTGCTTGTGTATTCCGTGTGCGTAATTCTACGCACCATCCCTCCCCGGTTCCAACAGCGTCCATCGGCCCCAACTTAAGGGATCCTATGCCATCTGTTTGTTCACCACGATGACAAAGCAA
The DNA here is from genome assembly GCA_012064385.1 of Puccinellia tenuiflora. Lineage (NCBI taxonomy): Eukaryota > Viridiplantae > Streptophyta > Magnoliopsida > Poales > Poaceae > Puccinellia > Puccinellia tenuiflora. The sequence continues at coordinate 642,480 of QRDG01000415.1, forward strand.
GATGTTGTGGCCTAGTAGACTTGTGTTCAGTTCAGCGCCTCACATAAAAAGGCGAATCTGCTAGAAACCAGAACCAGCCCACTTGAATGGCTTGAGATACCGGATTCAACACGAGGTTGAAATAAAGGCCACGCCTTAGTAGACTTGTGTTGAGTTCAGGTCTCTACTAAAGACTTCATAAGGATGCGAACCTTTTCGAAGGTCGGCCTTCTTTTAGTGATTCTAAAATAAATTACTTTGATTGTACAATATTTCGCCAAACCATCTAGTATGTCGATTGTGTTTGAATCCTATGTTATATGTCTATCCATATGTGTTTAAACCGTGCTGGTTTACAATTTCTAGTAGTGCATCATACAAGCTATACCGAAGTACCGAACACATATTAGTAGTGCATTATACACGGAGTGAGGCGTTCTGGAGGCTGGGATCCAGGGATCACGTTTTTTGAAAATTTTAAATCTGTATTTGAAGTTTCAAAATAAGAAAATAAATCATACAAGTAATGATATGATCTACAAGTGTGTAAATCTGAAATTCGTTACATTTTAGGATATGGAAAAATTACAAATGGATAGATCTGAGTTGGTGAACACTACTCATTTTGAAAAAATTGTAATTTTGTTTGTGTAGCATAAATTAATACGAATTTTGCATTGAGGTTTTGCACACCGGTGAAGTTTGATATTATCCACAGATTTTTATTTCGAATTTTTTCAAACTTAAAATGTTTATTTTGATTGGTTATAGAAACTCCATGTAGCTCGGGCTCCATTTAGATTTTCTGATCATACAAGTTATATTGAATACATCGTTAGCACTTGAATTTATAGTTACACACAAGGTTCAGATTTTAATGAAAATTTCAAAGTTTCGGTTGGCGCCGTAATAATTGTAAACTCAAAATTTCAGGCCATATTTCCTTACAATGTATTGAATTATGACAAATCAAAATTCGAAATAATTTTGAGATCTTTGAAATTTTCGATATTTGGGTGAGGTCCAATTTTCCATGTTACCAAAACTTTAAGCCTTGGTTGCACACATGATCATCGAAAATACTTAGTCGAATATGGTTCTAAGTGAATCCAAATCTCAAAAGATCTCAAAACTGTTATTTCAAAGTTAAAAAGATACAGGTGGATAATGCCTTGATACTTGCTCGTGAAAAATATCAAGAAAAAAAATACTATTATATGTGAGAGAAACGTTTTGCCTCCCGAGCTCACATGCTCCTGATTTTTTTAAACAATAGTAAACATTGAAAAAAATCTGAAAACAACAGGAGAAAAACATACACAAGTTGTCAACGAGAGTGTGTCACCGGAATGGTTCTCACGTGATCAAAATTATTCGAGATTATGGCGAAGTTTCAGGATTTTATATAGCAGACATATGATGTCCCGACATCATTAAAATATGCTTTAACAATGACGGAATAGTTTCAGGTATTTTAATAAAGAGGACATATGATATCCAGAGTTATTAAAATAAGTACTCCCTCCATCCATAAAAGATGTAACAAGTTTCTCTATATACGGATGTATCTAGATGTATTTCACTTCTAGATACATCCATATCTAGAGAAATTTGTGACATCTTTTTGTGGATGGAGGTAGTATAATTTTTTTTGGAATCATTCCGAGATCTTATAGGAGGAATTTTGGAAGCCGGAATTTATTAGATAAATAAACGGTGGAAAAATAAATAGCCAGAATGGTCTCATGGGCTGCATGGCGGCCGAAAGGACCTCCGGATCCGCATGGGCCCATGGCCTATTAGTGGGCCGGCCGGCTTGGGCTCCTAGGGGCACACACCCCCATTGGTTTGGGGGGGGGGGGGGGCAGCTGACCCACGTAGGGTAGATGGCGGTGGGTAGGGTGGGTGGGCCTCAACCCCCACACCCGACGCCCACCTAAGGGGTGGACGACGATGGCTAGGGCTAGTGTGGGGCTCGGTCACATCCGGCCCCACCCCATGGCAGCGGCGGCACATGGGAAGAGGGGTTTGTCCCTCCTCCTATATATACCCCCACTCCTCCCATTGGGAGACACACAAATTGGATGTGAGTTCGAGGCTTCCTCTTCTTGGGTCCATTATTTCTCTCTCTCTCTCTCTCTCTCTCTCTCTCTCTCTCTCTCTCTCCCCCGTATGTTGGATCTCCAGTTCTCCACCTGTCATACACCGATAACGACTAAGTTCTGGACGACGGAGTCCTGCTGAGATATAGCTAGCGTATGTGTGCAAGCTCTCGGAGGGATCGTTGATTTGATCCTCGCTGGATTGGATCCAGAAGGCTATCCGTGGGATCGGGAGTAACATTCTTACAATTAGGTTTAGCTAGTTGTGAGAATCTTCAACGAGCCACGCTGACATCTTCTCCAATGCATCCTTCCGCTTCATTGCGTTGGTATTATAATCTAGATATGTCTTGTACGATGCTTGTTTCTTCATAGATAGATATTGGCAAGTTACGTGTAAGACGGAATTTTAAATTTCCGGTCGCGTAACCCTTCACAAAGCGGCTAGCTATTCACGGTGATCTCGGGCACGTCTCTATGCGTGGTCAAAAAGATGAAAGAGGATGCCAAGATGTTGAGCGCTGACCTCTCAGATATGTTAGCGACGGTGAGACCATGGCATGTGGTGAACCAACAACGCATCTTGCGTGCAATGGGTATTGTACCGCCGGAGACCAGATCAGAGGCGATGGCGGAGACCACACCGTAGGCGATGACGGAGACCACATCGGAGGCAACGGAGGAGACGTCAACCACTTGATTTTTATGTATTTCATGTTTGGTCGCCCATGGAGGCGCTTTTGAAGCCGAAACTGGTTGGACTTTCCATTTGCTAAAAAATTGATAAAAAAATGTATTGAGAGGTCCATTGTGGTAGCCCTGGTGTGGGCGTCCGGCCCCAATAGCCCGACAACCTATACCGACGCTCTCAATAAAACTTGTACACCACACTTATCGGACACTCTATTGGAAGCGTCGGTGGAGATGCTCTTAGCTCATTTGTTATCATATCTTTTTATGAAAAATGGCCTCTGAGCCGAAACTAATTTCATATCTGGGAGCGAAACTAATTTCATTCTGGACTTTGGGCTCGGCGCTAAGGAGGACGGCGCAGACATTGTGCAACATGATGCTAGGCGACTGCGGCGCCGAACCTTGGTCGGGGCCGAGGAGGGTGACGCCGACCCCTTGTACCAATCTAGTGTCAAAATTAGTTGGCGCCAAGCTACATGCTTTCGGCGCCGGCCTGTTCGGTGCTGATCACAGGGTTGGTTATGCAAATAGTTTCGCAGTGGCCACACGAGGGATTAGTTCGGCTGAAGGATTTTTTTTTTGAAAAAGAAACAAAAAAACTTTGATAACATCAATAAAGTTCCCAAAAAGATCTATTAAATGTGAACTAAGTTCTATTATTTTCGGATCTAGAAAATCCTAAGGGCGTCTCCAATGTGGGAATAAGACTGGGTCATAAGAGCAAACGTGTGCTTAATACCCGGTCATATACATTGTGACACCAGGTCATAGGCTTAAAAACTTACTACCCGGGCACAGCCATACTACCCGTCCACAAGCATTTGAAAACAATATAAACACTATTGCACTGACACATTTGTACTATTTGCATGCGATACTTGGCCAAAATAACTTGCTTGGTTCAGCTCGCGCGAAGGAAAGGAGTCTCAGGATGGGAAAAAACTGCAAGGTGGGGTCTACCTTAAGCCCAAGACGCGATAAACATTGTACATGTTTCAGCTGGGTACGAGAAAACTAAGTGTGACCCATCTTATGCCTTTCTTTGACATAGACATTGGAGACGCCCTAAGGGCCTCTTTGATTTAGAGGATAGTAAAATCAAATGAATTGGGAAGACATAGGAATGGGAAAGGATGGCAGGTGTAAACCTTGCCTCTTTCCTTGTGCAAAAGGAATTAAAACATGAGGTGTGAGTGGATTTTTTTGTTTCCTGTGCTTCTTGCCTTGAAATTGAGATATGTAGGAAAAATTCCTTTGGTTTTCCCTTTCACAATTCCTGTGAATCAAACGTGTGAACAGTAACATTTTAGGAAAATTTTCCAACCCTTCGCGTTTCCTCCGTATTTCCTTCAAATCAAAGCAGCCCTAAATCGTTATCCGAACAATCCCGTGGAATGGGCCTCGGACCATCGCACCTTGCATCCAATCGGACCATATAAAACACCATCTATCCCCATTCCCCAACCAGCCGAGAAAGCCCTAACACTTCCCCTTCACTCCTCCCTGCGCTCTACGGCGGAAGAAAGAACACCCCCACTGATCCTATCATCTTCGTCGAGTTCAAGGTACGTACGGATCTATTTTTCTTGCCTATCTCTACTGCCAGCTAGTACCCTCGTTCCTATTCATGGTGTTCTCCGATCTCTAGATCCTACTGTCAGTGTCAGTGTCAGGTACGATGGTGCCAAATGGAGGGTTGCCGCGTGGGATTTGGGGCTCATCTCATGTATTTGTTCGATCTTAGGGTTGGTTCGATTCAGAATGTTACAATTGTTCATCTTTTTACCGGCGGGCAAAATTATTCACCTACAGAACGACGGAAGATAGTAGTATTAGATATTACTTCTTGTTATTATGTGTCCTTGCCACAGAATCTAACAAGATAAACAAAGATAGTCCAAATATTTATGTGTATTGGTCAAACTTTGAAGATCTACTACCTGTTGGGACCGTTGGCGTCTTTTGTGTATTTTTCTACAGCCTATATAAAAGCTGGACGAAAGCATCTGATTTCAATTTTAGTCTGTGGTGGAAATTAAGAGGGCTGCATATTCTGTTTTCTCAATTAGATTAATACATTGTAGCAACTCTGAAGAGTGTGCTACCTTTTGTAACATCAGTCCAAGCCGATTAGGAATTCGCCTGTTTTCGGTTCTATTTCAGTTGAAATTGCTGGTCAGTTAACTGAGAATTGCATATTCACTTCAATGTACAGAACTGAGTGGACCATGTAATTTTGTTCATTGTTTCGAACTTAACTTTGAATGCTAGGCTTAGTATGTACATATTTATGCCTCGTCTTAAGCCTCGTAGCTCTATCCTAGTTTTATTGCTCTTTCTTTGTGCTGTCTCTGTCTAATGGTTAGGCTTACTGTGGCCTTGCGCCATTGTGTTTTATTTTGTAAGCTCGTGTCCCCAGCATTTTGTGTATATGCTCCTCCTGGCTTTATTAATTTAAAGCCGGGCATTTATATGCCTTTTATCTATAGTATGTATTTATATGCAGTAAATTTCTTTTATTGCTTCTACTATTCTTAGATAACCAGTTCTTGCTTCTACTATAGCCTAATAAAATCAATTTTGTCTAAAAATTGCTGTATGCTCGTTCAGAATGCAGCTCTTTGTGAAGAGCCCCACCGGCAGGACAATCTGCCTCAAGGTCCACCCATCAGATACCCTTTATACTGTCAAGGCAAAGATTCAGGAACAACACCGCCTTTTCTTTGATGGAGTGCAGCTATAGGACAACCTTACACTGGCTGATTATGGAATCCAGCATCAATCCACGATTGACCTCCAAGAAAGTATGCAAATTTATGTAATGGAGACGCTAGCAGGCAGGACCATCACTCTTCAGGTCGACAGCTTGGATACCATTGGCAATGTGAAGTCCAAGATTCGGGAGAATGAGGGCTTTCCCAAGGGACGGCAGTGCCTTATCTTATCTTTGCCAACAAACAGCTGGAGGACAACAGCACATTGGCAGATCTCAACATTTGCAAGGAGTCCACTCTTCTCCCTGTCCTGCACCCTGCTAATCCAGGAGGTAGGATGCCCATCTTCGTGCGTATGGAGAGTGGAAAGAGGATCCGTCTTAAGGTTGAGAGCTCTGATACCATCGACGATGTCAAGGTGAAGATCTATGAGGTCGACGGCACTCGCCCGGTACAGCAACGCATTATCTATAACGGTAATCAGCTGCTGGATGACCGCACTGTTGCAGACTATGACATTCAGAAGGAAGATACCCTCTATCTGGTATCCTGCCTTTGTGGTTGTTGAGATGGATGTTATGGTCTTTGGGAGTTTTCCTTCTTTCCAGTAGTGGCAGTAAAACTATCGTGTCTAGTACGTTAATGTCTTCGGTACATTAAACAAGAAAAAAGCGTGAGATCTTGTTATATGAAGTGCTGCTGGGCCGGTCTGTCTTGGCATCAGTTGATTGAGAAATATAGTTAGCAGTGACTTGCATCAGTGTCCTTGCTCTAGTACCTGTCTATTTCCTCGTGATTCCTCGCTCTCTTGATCGAAGAATTGCAGTCCTTGCTCCAGTACCTAGTCTTTTATCAGTAAAAATAACTGTTTTGCAGTCTTCTTTCATTCTTCCTGTTAATATGTTACCGGTAAAACTATAATTTGGTACCATCGTTATGTACTGTACTGGGTTAAGATCTTGACACGCAGCTTACAAAACATGCTAGGCGATCGACCTGTGAGACATGCGATTTCCAACAACTAATAACAAATATAATGCTTCCGCTGCCTGTAGAGTGTAGAACGTCCTGATCAAATCCTTCCTAGCTAGCGGTCTACTACTTATATGAAAAAATTGCTATAATCATTAATTGTGACGATAGTAATTAAGTATTATTAGCAATACGTGGATGTAATATTTCGGTGGTGTGTTCAAATTTTTACTACCTTCTAGTGTTTCATGTGCGCTTATAGAGTTGATGAATTAAATACTTGCTCGTTGTTGATATATCACTTAAGTTTAGAACATGTTAATTTATTGATTCATACTTTGTATACCCATTGTTTTGTTGTAAATACTCCCTCCATCCCAAAAAGGATGTCATTTTTTTGTGACTTGATACATTCAGCGTACGCATTTTTTTATAAATACTTTGTATACTATTTAGTGACTAGATATATTCAAATATAGATAAAGAAATGACATCCTTTTTAGGACAGCGGTAGTACATTTTTTTGTACACTTGTATCTTGTACGATTAAATTGTACGCATGAGTAGTGTGGTATAACATTAGGGTCTTTAATCATGGATTTGTTGATAAATATTCCTCGTATATGCATACAGTAAATGCCCATTTCCGATCAACATGTACGAATTTGATATAGTCGGAAATAATCCAATATTCGAATCAGCGTATATATGTCCGCTATTTGTGCCCCGCTTCTACAGGATTAAATCAAGAGGAAATACACTAGCTAGCAAGCACCTCGAAGATAAATATTAATCAAATCGGGAAGCCGCACACCAGCTTGGCGCTGCAGTTCATTTTCATCTGGACGTCAAAACGTGCTACTAGTACACTGAATTAAAATTGGTTTGCCTCAAAGAAAAAAATTAAAACTTGTTAAGCCATCAGTGATCTGATCCGAAATTTTAAGCCGTAGTTGCGTTCACACGTTATTCCCATATGTTAATACCAATGATCATCTTATTATATTCTTATTTACAGTATATTTATTGGGCTAGCTGCACCGATGACCTCTTCTGCACGGCTTAAAATTTCGGATTCAAGCCATCACAAAGTTTGTAAAATCCGTGACGAAATCATCGGCGAACCTCTTCTGCACGGCGTCGTCCAGCAAGAAGTCCCTCCATTTCTTCCCTTCCCCCTCACATCCCTCCGCCATCGCCGTGGCCACGGCGGCGCTCACGTCCGCGCGCCCGAACCACCCGTCGCCGTCGCGCCGCGCGACCTCCACCCCGACGCGGAGGTCCCGCGCGAACAGCGCGGCGTTCAGGTACTGGTCGCCCTTCATCGGCAGCAGCACGAGCCGGCAGCCGGCGACGAGCCCCTCCACGACGGAGCTCAGCCCGGCGTGGTTCACAAAGCACCCCACGCTCCGGTGCCGCAGGATGTGCTGCTGCTGCACCCACCCGGTGTGCACCACGCCCCTCCCCTTCGTCCTCTCGGCGAACCCCGGCGGCGTGCACCTCTCGAGCTCCGCCTCGACGTCCGCGCCCCTGGGGAAGTTGAGCACGGCCAGGAACGGCCGGTTGGTGGACTCTAGTCCGAGCAGGAGCTCCGTCGCGGCGGCCGCCGGGAGGAACGTCTCGCTCCCGAAGGAGGCGAACACGACGGCGTCGTCCGGGAAGGAGGAGAGCCAGTGCGCCCACCGCTCCTCGAGCTCGCCCTGCGGCGGCTCCGGCACGCCCGGGCCGGCGACGAGCACCGGTTTGCCGAGCTGGGCGGCGAGGTAGCGGATGTAAGGGCCTTCCATCTCGAAGCACGTCTTGATGACGAGGGCGTCGCTGGCCTGGACGCCGGCGAGGACGCGGTCGTACACGCACGGCTCGCCGTGGAAGCTGGTGAACACGTAGGTGAAGTCGGCGGCCTGGTACGGCGGGACAGTGGCGAGGGAGGACGACGGCGGGAAGCCCTCGGGCGCCGACGCGAGGTCCTCGGCGGACGGGACGGCGCCGACGCGGCGGCGCGCGGGGACTATCAGGTAGGCGCCGGAGACGGCGGAGAAGACGGAGAACCGGAGCGTCTTGACGCCGAGCGGGGCGGCGACCTCGGTGATCCACGGGGTGGCGAAGTCGAACAGCACGGCGTCGGGGCGGAGCTCCGCGAGCAGGGCGGCCACCTGCGGCCTGGTGCCGTCGACGGCGACTTTGAGCAGCTCGGCTCCGTCCGCCGAGACCTCGGCCGTGCTCTCGGCGCCGTCGGGAAGGCCCGGCACCCGCGGGAGGCGCAGCGGCGCCACCGCCACCGCGCCGGCCGCCGACGGACCGAGCATGGCCTCGACGCGAGGCACGTTCGCGGCGGCCGACAGCAGCGTGACCCGCATCCCGTGGCCGGAGGAGACGAGCTTGCGCGCCAGCTGCACGAACGGGCTGATGTGGCCGAAGGCGAGGAAGGGGAACATCACGACGTGCACGCCGTCGCCGGACATGGTGACTGGCTGATGTGGCCGAAGCTTGCTTGATTGTTGGACGTACGTACCGGTACCGGTGGTGGCTGATGTAAGCGGTTTTCTTGTGATTTAGCAGCTGCTGTGGGAGTGGGGGTTTTATTGGCAATTCACTGTTCGTGTGTTGCAGCGGCTCACCACGTGGTCTGCCTCCATACCTACTTCTTCTTTCGGTGTGATTATGACTGTACAGATGGAGCTCCTTTCAGTCATGACAGGGCTTCCTTAGAGCAAGGAAGGCCAGCCCGCATGGAGTCATCTTACAGCCATAGCCATATAATGGGCTGGCTATTAGACTGGCTGCTGGGTTGGTTTTTAAAGATTCAATTATTTAATGCTTACATGTATATATCATCTGTTGTGATCCACTATAAGATGTATCTTTGTAGTCATTGTAAGAAACATACCTATATATCATTCAGGCCACAAGGATGTACCAAGGCAATTGCGTAAAGAATCATACAAACGTAATATGATCTCCAGCAAACAAGGCGTAAAACAAACCGATCAGACATAGCACCATTACAGTGACACTTAAACATTACATGAGTCGATAAGAAGTATTAACCAAACATAATACGATCTTTGACAAACAATAAAAATAAGACGACAGTTTTGATCATAATGAGCACCAAACTGATGGCACATAGAACCATGCCATCCAGGCCTGATGCCATCGACACTTTAGAAGAAAGTATTAACCAAACAAAATACTAAATGTGATCGCGTGCAATAGTTGGAACTTCAGTAGAAACGTGCAGCTAACCATTTGCATCACAATCTTCAGCCTCTGTTTGGAATCACCACATCATAGCATAATCCTGAAATAAAATTACATGTCAGATATCATGTTGATCCTCAATGTTACAGGAAAAAAAGAATATGAAGATGCAAATATCGATATCCCAATTATGATGGCTATTTTGAAACTTATGCCAAATATGTTCGACCAAATCAGTTTTAAGTTGGGTATGTTGTGGACGAGCACGGATAGTAGCTTTCCTACGCAGCACATCAGCGAAACACAGATTACCACCAACATTTACTTCAGGTGGTAGAGCAAATGAAGCCCCTGGATTCACATTCAAATCAATATGAATGGTAGCCTGCTCCTTCTCATCTTCAACTATCATATTGTGAATAATCACACAAGCTAGCATGATCCGTCCAACACTCTTTCTTTGCCATAGTCGTGTAGGCCGACGAATAATGGTAAAACGTGACTGCAATACCCCAAAAGCACACTCGACATCCTTCCTTGCCCCTTCTTGGTGCTTGGCAAACAACTTATGCTTATCTGTTTGGGGGAAGTGGTATAGTCTTCATGAAGGCAGCCCATTCTGGGTATACACCATCAGCAAGGTAGTAACCTGTGTTATACTCGTTTCCATTGACTGAAAATTGAACTTGAGGGGCCTCCCCTTTCAATGCATCAAAGAATAGTGGGGACTGGTTGAGCACATTAAGGTCGTTGTTTGACCCAGCAATACCAAAGAAAGCATGCCAAATACGAAGGTCCTGGGAAGCAACAACTTCTAGGACCATTGTTGGCACTCCATAATCACCACGGGTGAATTGCCCCCTCCATGCCAAAGGACACTTCTCCCATCGCCAGTGCATGCAATCGATACTACCTAGCATTCCAGGAAAACCACATGACTCATTAACCTGAAGTATGCGCTCGACATCCTCTTGTGTGGGGCGTCGCAAGTACTCCCCGCTGAACACCTCAATCACCCCACGTGCAAACTTGTCCAAGCATTCTAATGCGGTGCACTTCCCAATCTTCAAGTACTCATCCAGAGCATCTGCAGGGGTGCCATAAGCTAGCATGCGCATAGCTGCTGTACACTTTTGCTATGGTGAGAGCCCTATTCGACCAGCACAATCAGCCCTATAAGTGAAATAGGGAGACCACTGACCAAGGGCATTCACAATGCGGAGGAAGAGGCCTTTATTCATACGAAATCTTGTACGAAACATACTCTCAGGGTAGATTGGTTCTTCAGCGAAGTAATCCTCCACAAGACGCCGATGAGCACCTCCATGATCCCTCCGAATTCTCTTCCTTCGACCACTCCGTCGATGAGATAAGCTAGCTATTAGCTTAGACTTAATTTTCATCGTGAGCCTATTAGTATTAGCAAAGGAGTCTAGGACGGTCTGCTCAACAATATACATTTCCATGATTTTTGACGGGGCTAGTTCATCGGAATCATCTGAGTATGGAGATGAATATGACATGGCTTGTGCGTGGCTTGATGTGTTCTTAAAGTAACTAAGGAAACCACCAGGTGGGTGAGGATCTAATCCCCTGCTCAAGCAACAGATTAATCAAAAAATTAGCTCCGTACCATTTATTCTACTCGCTACTGTAGGTATTTTGTAAGAGCAGTTCACTGTCCTACAAAAATTATAAGAATACAAATTATATATGCTTATACTGACCACTAACTACAGCTTGTTCCGACATCCAGTTTGTTCATGCATCATACCAATGCTATAATGCAAGATCCGAAGTCGATCTTGTACCACAATTTTAAAAAGGACAGATCAGTCGAAGCATTACTACCTATATGATTTCGGCTTAGAATTCCTAGTAGAACCTAAAGGAATTACAAGAATAGAAATAATCAACACTATACTGCTACGTGGTGTAGCTTGAAAAACAATACTATCAGTGCGTATTAGGTTCATTAAGATGACAGCAAATTAGCATATCACGTAGATACATTCATACAATTAACCAACCAAGGTTAGAGCCGGATGAGTACATACCATGCCTGCAGGTCGTTGTCCTCAAGACTTCCTGTTGTGGGCGTAAGCTGAGCTGAACCTCCAGTTCCGATAGAAGGGTTGACCGGCGCGCCGGGATGGGATGAGCCGTTTGCGGCCGGACGGGCTGCGCTGGAGGCGTTGGTGCAGTAGTCCTCTTCGACTTGCCAGCTTCTCACAGCGGATGCCGCCGACGGTGGGCTTAGCCTCTAGGGTTTCTTCAGTGGTGATTTGGGGACGATTTTGGTCGCCTCCAAGTGGATTTACCATGGGAGGGCTCGATTCGTATGATAAACAGGGAGATATGGCGCGCGATGGCTTGATTTGGCGCGGAAAGAGGTCGATTCGGCACGGGAAGGCGGGGGCGCACGGGATCGAGGAGGGGAACTAAGCGTCGGCCTAGCGCTCGCACCGGCTGCAAGCGAGCTCTTTTTTCTCGTATGGTGCGCTATAGCCGGGCGACAGATCTAGCGCCCGCTTCGCTCTCTCTCCTCTTTTCTCTCCCTTCCACGTAAGATTTTGATGACGTGCAACTACTATAGCCTGCTGAGTAGGACTTATTAGACTTGCTCTTACCGATCATCGACATCGAATTCATGGCCCGACGAGGGTAGGCATGCATGCAGTCAGGGTACGCGTCCATGAATAAAAAAGCATCATGCACAGCCGGTGTAACTAGGACGCGGAAATGGTGCGCGGTATGTTGGTGGGATGGTTGGTTTCGTGGCTGGCGGCGGCCCGCTTTCTTTTTAGACTAGATTTAAAAGCGCGGCAAACATTTGATTCAAAAAAATATTTTACCCGTAATTCTCATGTATTAATACAGATTAATGAGAATATAGTTAATATCTTAGGCAGGAATATAAGCAACATAGAAACATAATGGCATACAAACGTTGAGAGGACGTTTACAGCACTAGTAACATATCCGGATTCAGTCAAATAATTATTTACATAAGACTGAACAATGCAATGAAGTTGAAGAATAAGAAGGTTCGGTAGGTTCATACTAAGGAAACATAGTGTTATATAAACCAAGTTGCATCATAAGGGTTGGATAATCAGATGGGTTCATCAGCTCAAACAGAGAGGCTTGCACCCCACTTGCGTCGCGTTGTCACCTTGCACATGTATTATGATAAAATAATTGAATGTGTAAAATATAGGTCTTGTATTAAATTATCTCCACACATGAGTTATACAACTAAACTATCTCCACACATGAGGTATAAAGTAGAAAATGTAAATTTTAACAAAACCAAGCACCTCTTCTTTACACTATTTGCGCTCATTTTATATTTTGGCACGGCGTTACATCCACCTCAATTTCCTCTCAATAAACACAAAACATAACTCCTATCACCTATTCATCCATACCCTAGTTTGCAGCATGCGGAGATTCATGATCTCTGTAGTGATATAGTATGCATTGTCATGAACTGTTGTCTCTAAATCCAGTAAGAAGCTACACTCACTGTATGCCACACGCATCCTTCATCTGTCAAATATGTCTTGAAATCTCCCATTAGTGCCTAAGGAAATGAGATGATCTCCAAGGATCAGTTCGACGTGTTAGATTTTAATAAAGTTACATAGTTGTACATTCTTTGGGCAACAGAACAATAAAGATACATATAATATTGTTTTCCACATGAAGCATTGCTCTAGGTTCCATTATCAATATAATAGAAGAATACTTTTCCTTGTCCTAACGACACAGACAAAGTTGACGGCACCTCACACCTTACAGACCGAACCATCAAAGCAAAGGGAGAAGCTACATTCTGATTTCTAGTTTTCCACACCAGAACATACTCACCAACAATGGATCACTAAAAGATACATATTGGTTTAGCCATCTTGTAATACTAAAGCAGCAACGGAAAAAAGGAGACATCAATCTCTTCCTTTCTCTTGTTAGTGTTTCATTATACACACAATATAGGAGACTAAAAAGGTAGGCACTATGTAGATGCAAAATTAAAGTGACCCTCTAACACGAACTACTACTATAATTTTCACTTACAACTTCCAAAGATATGGTATGTTTTCAATCATTTTATGTCAAGGGTCACACTTTAACTTATACCTAGTCTATCACATAAAGAATAAGTTGATGCAATAATAGACAAAAAAATGTGTAGACATGTTTTGTTGTGCAGCTCATTTTTCTTGGGTGTGAGGATGCAGTTCTAATAGATAGAAAAGTGCCCATTCTTCGATATTCTACCCAGCCAAAGGGCACATGTAAGGACACTTCTACCTATGTCCCGGGATATTTTCATGAGTTCTAAATTCTAAAATCATTTAGTTGACTTTGGATTCATGGAGAAAAAGAAATGAGTCCCATACCATACTTACATCTTACCGAGGTTCTACTGTGGGCAGAAAATGCTAACTGATCCGCGGAAGCCATAATGGATTTTCATCTTGAAGATGGCCATAAGGTGTAGTCTAAACCACCTCATGCATAGCAGAATAATCCGTGCCTCTTTTAAAAAAATGATGTGGATAGCGTAGTATAATCCTTTCTCAAATTTTATCCAAAGAACACGATTTGGAACTGCCTGATCATAATACAAAAAATATAATTTACGCCTTCATCAAACAAATGGTAGCAATTTCGGTGGGGAAAATACCTATTATTATCATAATGTAAAAAAAATTAATCAATAAAAAGTGGACAGCCAAAAAAATACACAGATTTACAATGCATAACTTACCAGGAAAGAGTGCATGTACTATATTACAGCTATTTTCAGTCCCATACCACCTTAGAGCCCGCAACAACACAAGAAATCTCCAACTATAATAAATGTTTTCAGCAAGAGCACTCCGGCAGACCCTTTCTCTACAGTACTTAATACTAAGGATTTTTTTGCCGGTCTTACCATCACTAAGCAGAGATGCCAAATCAGGAGAAAGCAGAGTGAAGCTCTGGAAATGGATAGTCTCGAAGCGTCATCATTTGAACAAACATTTTTTTAATTTAATCAATGACCCAAAAGAACTCCACAGGTGTTTTTTACTTGACTCTTCAGGCGTTCTTACCAGCACGGAGAAGATGAGAGATCAAACATGTATCATGTGTGTATCAGTTATTAGTAGTAACACAATGGCTCGTATTATTGACCGAATCATCAGCCCTCTATAACACGTGAGAACTCATCAATTTTAATTCGTAAAGGTGCGTCATTATCTGTTGCGTGCTCATGGCCATCAAGCACAACTAAGACACATTTATCCAATCAGCACAACTAACTAAAACTAAGCAACTTTGCATCCATGACTATAGAATCGTCTTGAAAAGCATTTAAATGTGCATGCATGCCTTATAAAAATTATGTAATTATGAACATGTGCCCATCAGTTTAGAATAAGAAATTAAGAAAAACAGAGATCTGCAAATGTTCAAATCACCAGCTATCTTCATACATGCTATTGCTTGTCCTCATGTATCCAGTCAAGAAAGTAGGTAAGTAGCAGAGACTTTATTTTTTTTAACGTAAGAAGTAGTAAATATTTGTTTTAGCAAAGTATGTGATCTGGCATTGGACATACTACATGTTAAGGTCGGAATTTATTCTGTAAAAAAAACATGGCCTAACAGGTTCAGATGAAAGGCACACTTGTTGATGTGAAGGGTGCTACTTACAACATAAGTAGCATGAGTACAATGCATAATATCCTTTTACTATGATGTTGATGTTTGGATCCAACGAATTATAAGCCTCTGCAACAACAAACAATACGGTGCATATGTCAGATACATATCAGAAACAAAACAAAGAGAGAAAGTTTGACACTCTAATTTGCATCCTAATTCTCATTTGCAACAACTGTCCACGTAAATTCACCACTGATACTTGTAGAAAGAAAACAAAATTGTTTGAGATATTTTTACTAATTCACTTTCCTCATGAACATATTTATCACCACAGGGCCCAACACAAAAGGTTTGCAGCAAGAATTGGTAGAGAGTGGCACGGAAAATTTTTGATTTTTCACCCTTCTACCATATATGGGTAGCTTTCTAATTTGGGTTCAGAATCCAGACATGCCAAAAAGAAAAGAACCGGACTAAAATAACAAAGTGGAACAAGTACACAAGTCAATGACATCGAGCTGGAGCCGCCAACACCAACAACAACGGTGAAACAGGAGTGACACTGACCTGAATCCAAAAAGAATCCCGCCATCGTCCGCCTCCCTCACAACCTCTCTGCAACGACCCGTAAGGGTGCAAATGGGGCAGGACTTCCCGCTAAGCCGTAATCCCCCCCCCCCCCCCCCCCCCGCAAACTAAACCCAGTTAATTCCACTGGGCCACCATTAGCTCTAGCGGGTTCACAAGGTCTAACTACTTTGTCTTCCTGCATCTAATTCCCGGTAGTGTTGTCAAGAAAAAATAATCCTGGTTGCAACAAGTGTTTGCTCTTGAGTTCAGAAAATCATTACACTTCCCATTGAGAAGTTTCTATCTACCTGCTCCTGAAATTTTTGCTAGAGTTGGCAGAATTGATTAGTTCAGTCTGAAAAACTGAGTGTCATTCCGTTCAAGCATAGATTAGATGGTTTTAGACAATGTTAGTATTTTCCAATCAATCTCTGGACACCTATGCCACATTGGTTACATTTAACTTCAGATGCCCTCTTGTATTCTTTTGATGTGCAAATTTATTAGATTCATAAGCGGTTTAGAGTGTGCATTTTATAATAAGACTTTATAGTCAAACTGGATTCTACTATTGAAAATAAGGAATGTATTCTTGTATCATTCAGCTATTTAGCAATGGACGTCGAAGTATATCGACACAGATGAATTTACGCTCCACACATTAGCGTCCTGCAGCAAATCTTGAGCACGCTCGATGATCCTCTGCACCATGTCCTCCTCACTGCCAAACAAAAGTCCACCCAGACAACGATGCACGTGGCGACATTGTCCGTCAGGATGTAGCCGGCCTCACTCTAGCATGCGAGTGCGCCGATCTGGGGGCACGATGGGCAGGAGGAGGGGAAGGTGGAAGAGGTAGGCGGCGGCAGCGAGAGAAGGACGATGTTTTGGGGGGAAATAGGATCTGTACCATTAAGGGTCTGTTTGTTTGGGCTGCAGATTCTGAGAAGCAGCTGTAGCTGTTGCAGAGATTTGTTGTTTGGCAGGAGAGCTTTTTGTGACTGCTGCTGTTGGTTGTAGGAATGAAATGTCTGGAATGCCCCTGAGTGCTGAAGATATTGTATAAATGCTGATTTGAAACGAATTACCTCTTTTTGACTGTTTTAATACATAGTTACCATGTTTAAGAGCTGATTTGCCTCCATTTACCTGTTCTGTGGCAAAATACTTGTAAAAAAGACTTTTACCAAAATAATTTTAGTTTTTAGCTTTTGGCTTTTGGCTTTTGGCTTATAATAAGTCAGAAATTTTTTGAGTTTTTGTAATAATTGTAAACAATATTACAATCCTTCTCCATATTATATCAAACATATAACATCCAATTATATTACAAGTCTTCTCTTTTTTGGCTTTTGGCTTATAATAAGTTTTTTTTTTTAGTTTTCGTAACATCAGATTATATAACATCATATTGTTGTCCCCCAAGAATCAATGCAAAATTATTTAACTCCTCAAAATAAATCAAATAAATATGCACATTTTAGCAATTCAATAGTATCATATCATGTTCAATACACTCTTTCCACATCATTTCATCTATGCAAAATATCAACTCACAGCACTTCATTTCATCTATGCAAAATATCAACTCAGAACACTTCATTTCATCTATGCAAAATATCACACCAACAATCTGTCCACAAAATACAGATTTCACCAATACAGATCTGTCCATACGCAAATCGAAACAGCACTGCACCTACAAATCGAAACAGCACTGCACCTACAAATCGAAACAGCACTGCACCTACAAATCGAAACAGCACCGCACCTACAAATCGAGTGTTGAAGTTCCTGTTGGCACTCCCGGCGTGACCGCCAATGTCACATCAACATGGAGATCCGCAAACATGACCTCCATCAGCTCCAAGTTGTCCGGAGGACCTTTCCGGAAACCCGCAATGAGCTTGTTAGCCTGCATAAGATTTCACAAGTTAGTAAACATAATCAGATCCATCTATTTGTAAATAGCCTTTGCCTTATCTTGATCCATCTATATACATATGTATGGCATCAACACTTCACATCACTTCATGTACACTTCAATTAATCACTTCATATGTTCACAGGTTTGAGCAAATTAAAATACCACATGACTTCACATCACTTCATGTACACTTCAATTAATCATAGCACAACATAAACATGGCAGCAACTACCAGATTTGAGCACTCAAAATTCAGAGCACTTCAACTAACATAAATGTTCACAGATTTATCAAAGCACATCATAAACATGGCAGCAACTAACTGATTTGAGCACTAAATATTCGCACGTCACTTGGCATCAACTCACAGTACTACAAATAATCTCAGAAATGTTCACAGGTTTGTACAAATTAAAATACCACATGATGTATATCAATTTATGTCATCTATGTTCACAGATTTCGGCACTAAAAACGTCATAGGAATTCATCTACAATTCATTAACATATTCATCATCTCATAGAAAATAAATAGAGACAGGGGAAGAGCCTCACCTTGCCGCCGTGGGAGGGTGCTGCAGCAGGCGACGGGCTCGGAGCAGCACGTCGGCGGGGAGGCTCGCAGGGGACGGCGACGGGCGGCGGCGGCCGGGGCGGGTAACGGCGGCCGGGCGAGAGCTGGACGATGAAGGGCGGCGGCGGGGAACGGCGGCCGGGCGAGAGCTGGACGACGACGGGCGGCGGCGGCCGGGGCGGGGAACGGCGGCCGGGGCGGGGAACCCTAACCCTAGGACGACATGAACGAGACGGGGAGAGGGGGGAATGAGGACAAGGATGGTCGGGCCGTAACGTTTCGGTGGGTGGGTTCGGTTTATATCCAGTGGCAAAGCATTTGTAAATAAGTGGAACAATAGAGGGCAATACGGTCCACTGCAACTCGGGAAGCTCGGGAAGCGGCGAGAAGCACCTCTCGCCCAGCTTTCGTTCGACAGCGGCGACGTAGTTCATTTTTGGGACAGCGCTTCTACAAGTGCTTTCCAAAATTTTAGTGTTTGTTTGCACTTCTGCTTTTTTGGTCCTAAAAGCTCTAAAAGCAGAAGTAGAAGTGGAAACAAACAGGGCCTAAAAGGTGTCATCTTTAGATTTATGCCATCAAAAGATCCATCTTTAGGTCTATACCACCACCGAATGGTTGCAGTTTTTTGATTCTTACCAATTATGTGATGTCTCCATTAGTGAGGACCATGGTACCCTTTCATGAAAACAATATGAACTGATCAAATTACACATACATTCAGAAAATACGAACTGAAAGGTCTACATCTCAGTATAAGTAGGACACAGCTCCCCTGATCCTATACAAGGCTACAAGTCACAAACACATGGATCGAACGGAGAACAAAAATAATCCAGATTGTACATCAAGAAAAAATAATTAGTAGAAGATCACAAAAGATTACCCAGCTTGAACATCAACATGATCCATCCCAGCGAGGAGCAAGAACTCTCCGTGGCCGTCGGGGACGAGCAAGAGGAGGCGTGGAGGACCACGGGGAGGTCGGGCGTCGGGAACGAGCACGGTCTCAATGTCGGGGTCGTGCCGCAGGCGGAAGAAGTGCAACGCGGTCGCCGCCGCGTCGGTGAGGTCACAGTCCGCTCGGGCTAGGGTTTCGGTCGCCAACGCGTCGGCGAGGTCGTACGCTCAAGCTATGGGAGCTGGATTATGCCAGAGATGGAAGCGCACCACGGAAGAGATCCTCCTCCGAGGTCGGGGGATGCGGTGGTCGCCGCCGTGGAGGTGGATGCGGTGGTCGGAGCTTCTCTCCGTGCGTGGTTCTGAGTTCTGACGTTGTGCGGAAGAACGCTTGGGTTCAGTTTAGATGTGAACAGGGGTTCAGTCTTGAGGGGTCTCCTTGCGAGTCAGAACGGGAGTGGTGGAGGTGGCCAGGTGGGCTGGGCTGATTTTTCAACGGCAAACCGAGCCGACCTTTGTTTGGTTTTTTTTTACAGCACGATGTTGTCGCTGACAAGTAGGGACAAAGGCAACGCAATCCGTGGAGCAGGGATAGCTCGCCAATTCCTGCAGGATTAGATGTCTGAGGGGATACGCCGTTGTTCAGACGTGCTGTTCGCTTTCGTCCATGACCATTTCGAGATCTTCTCGGGATGATGATGGTGCTGTTTCCGCGCCATGCTCCATTTGGGGACATCGTTTTCCTAGTGTGAGACCATTCAAGCTGTATGAACTTGTTTTAGCTTGTTTTTCCAATAATATCACTCCACCAAATATTTGGACAGTTATTTATAGTACTTATAATATCACTCCACCGAATAATATTGCTAATATGTTTGGGAATTGTTAAATGGAGTTGATAAAAAAACAAAGGCTCGTATTTGTATAGGCGTTTCAGCCATTTGTTGGGCAATTTGGAATTGCCGAAATAATCTCATTTTTAACAGAGCACGGAATTTTCATGTTATGCAGGTTATCAATATGACAGCTCATTGGATTCGGCTTTGGGCCTTCCTACTTCCGCCGGATCAGCGACAACTTATGGCTTCTGGATGTTCGCGGCTCCTGATGGTCGCTCGGGATATCTTCAGCCGGGCTTCATGGCAGCCCACTAATCGCATTACGCATGCCTAGTTGCTTTATGCTGATCTTGTTTAGATGGTTGATTTTTGTTTTAACCTTATGTGATACATGATTTGTACGAATTGATACTTATCGATACTCTGCAATAAATGGCTGTGTGCATCGCTCGATGCAGAGGCTGGGGTTCTCCCCATTTCGGAAAAAAAGCTTGTTTTCCAATAGAACACGTGTTTCTTGTATACAAAAGTGGTTTCGGAATTTTGGTGTGACTTTGACCCCATGGTTACCAAGATAAGATGGCGAGCTCGCACAGGACGCCGTGTGATGTGATCGGATTTTTTGGAATTCACCCAATCTAGCTCTTACGGGGCGTCGGCATGGCCGACGAGCTCGAGCCAAAAATTTCACGAGTCCACTGTTGGCGTGAGAGGTCAGTGATGAGTGATATTGATTTCTTCCAATGATTGCATAAAATATTTCAATTCGCTAGATACACACTCACGTCATGTTACAACGATTTTGGGGTATTCTACAAGAGATTTTCTCATGTTTCAGTGTTCCTTTTTTCTTTCCTGCAATACATATATGCCATATATTTGTTTTTATGTTGCATATGTTGGGATTGATTTTCTAGATTTGCTGCAACCAAATGGGGATTCCCATTTGTTGCCCTAGGGCATGTTCGAAGTGTTGCAACCATTTTCATAACTTTTAGAACTCATGGGAAAGATTTTGCTACCAACGTGGCATACACACATACAAAATACTACAGGCGGCGGTTTCTGCTACGATGGTTTGATGCGCCAGATTTTCTGCCTAAATTGATCGGACGACCACGGAACCGACTTAATAAATTACTAGAACAGTGAACCAAATGATTCTAGATGTAACAATCTTTGTAGACTAATTTTTAAGATATTCCCAAGTAAAGAAGGCGGAATAGATTCTCACGTGGTGATTCTAATTCTTAGTTGGCTTCTTATGGTTACACACTCAGCATAAGAGAAGTTGGCATTACAAACTGTAGATACACTAACAAGCTTGTCCGCATCAAACAGTGAGTAAGAGACCTCTCAGGAAAGCACAATGGTGCTTCATTAAAGTGATGATCCATCTCAATACATATCTTGCCAACTGCAACATAGAATATTAATTTTGTGAAAGCGAAGGTTATTGTATGTCGTCCCATCTAGCCTTGAGAGACTCTGAACCGGTATTTGTTCATTCACATGTAGCACCGAAATATCATCGGCAATGCAAAATTGTTGGACCTCATCAAACAAGCACTCAAAACCACTTTATCTCATGGAGATCAAATGATCTTTCAAATCATTAACTAATTCCATTGCATGAACGATACTTAGATCCTTCCGTTGTAAGACTTGTTAAATCTCACTAGATGATACCCCGCGCATTGCTGCGGGAATGTGTAAGTGCATCTTTTAAAAACTATTGTAGGGAAAGTGGCATTGGGTGCAACAGATTAGAGCCAAAGATATGATATTTACTAAGTATCTTCAGCATTTTCGAAATCATCCACTTATACAATTGTGAGTGTTTGATGTAGAAATGTATTAACATCATGCCAGATTATCAAAATAAATATTAGAGAACCATTTTATTCTTTTATTCAACATTACGAATGGACACATTTTAGTGAAGATCACTGGATATTCATTTCAGGTACATTCGTAATGTTGAATAAAAGAAACTCCAGTGAAGAAACTCCTTTTTATGAAGAAACTCCAGAAAAGCTATAGAGGAATCATCTCCATGGTTGCTCCTGCAACCTTTAAAAGAACATAAAGCCATACCAAACTATATAATTGCTAGGCACTAATTAACAATTAACCTCTCTGAAATCGAATATTTGTAATTAGGGTAAAATTAATCCTTCATGTAAATTCAATTCTCACAATATAAATTTAGGATATGCTCAAACCTGAAATAGTTGGGGAAAAAAGATGAGTAGAACATAAAGCTAGGCACCAACAATTCATCATCTACTTCTTGCCAGGAACAATATTATAGGAATATATTGAAATATAGAAAGATGAATTACATGCATAACTATGAGGAAAGAGGTGTAATTATCTCCAATTGAGTACAAGACCTTCTTTTTTTACGGGTAGTTGAGTACGAAACCTATTCGTGCTCCTGCCAATCCATTGTACATTCATGTACCTATAAATAAATATCGGCCTGTTAAAAAGTCCAATTGAGTGCATTTTGTCAAATAATACTTGAGCATAGCACGGACACAATGGTGTAGAAATTTACTACTACGACAACTCCAGGTGAGTTGATACACAATTCACCTCACAGACTAACCATTAGCACGTTGAGCAATTGGAGGAAACAAACACTGAAACATAGTACTCCCAGGCTGATAAGTGTTAAATACACTGCCTTACCTTTTGAATTAGGCTATTTCTCGATAAGCAAGGAAGCAGTGATTTGATAATTGTTGTCATGATCTGCTAAAGCATGAAATGAACAACAAAAAGAAGAGCATATGTTACGATTCAAATGAACTCTGTATTCAAAATAAAAGGAAAACATATATTAGAATGTCCAAGACATGTGAAATATGAAAAGTGAAAGGAAAGATAGAAAGGTAAGAGAAAGGCCAAACAGCTGATCCTTTTGCCGTATGAATAACTTGTCTAAAATAACTGAGAAAAGGTAGCTGTCATGAATTCCTACAAAAATTCTAATACAACACCGGCCCGCAAAACTGAAACACATACCGAGACAGGGAGACTAAGACAGAGAGGCTAGTCTAGAAAAGAATAATCTGGATCATAAATCTCCGTTTGACACAACTTAAGGAACTGAAAGATATGCTTCAGCGATTCAGCCCCATTTGATTTCCTTTCGTACCTGAAAAACAAAAATATGCACTTAGGCAAAGATCTTTTTTTTCGAAAGAAAGAATATAGAAACCTGATTGCGTCATGCATCGTCAGGATGGGAGATGGGACTTGCTTAGGCATCATTATCTTTCACCGTATATTAACTCGAATAGACATGTTGAAGCACTCTGGTGTTCCCACAAAAAATAAATACTCTGTATGGTGTAGGTGCGAAGGAAATAGTCTAATCGCTTACAAAAAGGGGAAGAGAGCATGTGCATCAACAAATCAACCTGGAAGGCTGGAAGAGAGCATGTACCTGTGGAGAGATTGTGGATTAATAAGCACATCGGCAGGTTAAGAAGATCGGACGTGTGAATTTGCTGAGCAAGCCGGCCAGGAGACCACCATGGTGTGCTCTGCTCGGCAACCACCTGCACGCAAGACTTCCTTATGTTGAACCAAAGGAGACAGGAGCTATGAATCAAGCAGATCCATCATTTTATTTCAGCCCAAGGAGGATGTGGCGTGTGGATGATTAGTGAAGATTTGCGCTGAGAAAGATGTAGGGGCGGATGGAAGAGGAAGTGGCAAAAGGAGGAACCTGAGTGAAGGCGTTTCTTGCGTACATCGTGGGGAAGAGAAAGAGAGTGCGACGCGTTGATGATGAAGTCGGAGCGTCAGACATCAATGGCTGAAGTCGCTGGCGAGATTTGTTTGGGTGGCTGGAGTCGTCCACTCGTTCATGGGGAAGATGAAATGATGGGCTGCAGGTGGGCTGAAGAAATAGGATGGGCTGTATGCTTGATGTTGCTCACGTGAGCAGAAACGGAAGAAATAGGGACCGAACGGAACGTGGCATACTTGTTGAGTTGCTGAGGTGGATAGGCTGCATGTCAAGAGAAATAGGTAGTGGGGGTGATCTTCTTAGTTATATAGGATTTGTGATGGAGACTCTATCATAAGCTTGTAAATGAAAGGAAATTTAAAGTCCTCCATTTTCTCTATTAAACCCACTGCCCAGACTCCATTTTCTTTATTAAACACGCCGCACGCCAGAGTGATGGTCCTCCATTTTCTCTAGTTAGAGTATCTCCAACAGGCGTTGTAAAGTCCGGCGCACTAAAAAAGTTTTACAGTGTCGAAATAGCAATTTAGTGCGCGGGAACGGTGGAGCTATTTCAGGCGCGCTATATTTTCCACCGCGCTGTAGCGGGCGCACAAAATACACAACGCACTGGAGCCGGCGCACAAAATACCCAGCGCGCGGTGGTCTACTCACCTCCTTCAAATGTGTTGATCTTACCATCTCTTGTCTACGCATCAGCACATGCGAAAAACAGCAAGAGAAAAATAACTACATGCAACATAGTAACGACACTTAAGCATGCGAAAAGCAGCAAAAAATAAAAAATGCAACATAGTAAGGACACTTAAGCTTGCGAAAAACAGCACAAAGAGAACTACATGCTCAACATATCTGGCTTTTCCAGTCATCGGACATTGTTTGTGTCCCCGGATTTGTCTCGATTTTAATACAGCATTCTGGATCCCTAAAAAAAGATACCTGGGTAACCAATTAATTTACTGGATATATAAATCACCAAAGCTTATACAAAGAAAAATGAGCAATAACGCTACTGCTCTTTCCAAATGCAGATCCATTCAACAAAACCTGCTCTCTTGCACTCTCACAAACCAAAATCTGACACTGGAGACAAACACAACTGCCTCACAATACATATCTAGACACAGCTCTTGTTTATGTATAGCGAGCATCTATGGTATGGTATAATGTTTTGTTTTGAGAAATGTTACAGTGTAACGGTAATGTTTCTCTCTATGAAAATTAACAATGGTAATTTCTGTGTTCCCATGTGGGGCCGCTCCACTAAAATGGAGTTCTGCAATAAAGAATAAATCAGCACTACCTCCGGGCAATGAGCCAAATCTTAGTCGCTAAATTGTCCACTTCAGCATTCTATTCACTGCGAGCAAAATACAGAAAAAGTCAGCTTAACCCGAACCGGAACTAATTATGCCCAAAGTGCAAGGCAGTGCAAGGAGATGAAATTCCACCCACCTCAAAAATCGCTGAACTGCCTCTGGTACGTAGGGTTGATGCACGCGAACAGAGATTTCTTCTTCGGTTTCGTACCGAACAGGAAGTTGCGCAACGGCACTCTATTCCTGTTCGGGAAATGCTTGAACTGGTTCTGGTAGCTGGTGTCCGCCTCCAGCCGGGACGAGCGCCTCGACGAGAGCTCGAAACTCTCCCTCAGCTTCCGCAAGGTCCGGTTGACCTCGTCTTCGAGCTCCCTCATGCGCTCCAGCGCCGCCTGCAGCTCGCTCCCGATCTTGTTGTTGGATTGCTGCATGTTCTGCACCTCCCCTTGAAACCTGGCCGCCTCGTACGGCGTAAACCTGGCGCCATCAGCCTCTGCGCTGGACCGCAGGGCTTCGGCTATCTCCTCTTGAAGGCTGCAAAGGGACGCTGTTTTGAGCTGCAGGTCTCGATCGAGAAGTGCGTTCTGCTCAAACCATACGTCCACTTCAGTCCTGAGCTCTCTCAGTTTCTTCTCGGCAGGTCCAGGCTCGATTGCAGCATCAGGCTCTCTCTTATTTTCAGGATTCTCCATTTCATTCTGTAGCTCCTGATACTTGCTGTTGAAGTCCTGCATCTGCTGGCAAGCCATGCTGTACCTTCCCAAGAACCGCAGGTTTTCGTCGACTAGCTCATCGATTTCAGTTCTGAACTTCATTTCAAACGGTGAAGCCTCCTCCGGTGCTCCTGTGCCGCTCAAATCGGCTTCCTTCACGACTGAAATTTCTCTATCCAGAGTTTTATTTGATCTGTAAGTACCCAGTTTACTGCGTGGCGTCTCCGAAGAGTCCAGGAGACCTTTGAGTGATTGGATCTCAACATATTTCATGGAATTTGCATTCCTCAATTCCCTTATTACTGCCTTTGTATCTTCGAGATGCTCCTGGTTTTTCCTTTCCAACTCAGCAAGCCTTCTTTTCGTTTCTTTGTAGTTCCGCAGAACTGAAGTGTAGTCAGCTAGCAATATTGCGTCTCTACCCTCAAGCCCATCAAGGAGAACCTCTGGCCCGCTGGGTACATCTTCTTGTGAAGCCGAAGTAGGCTTCTCATGCCCACTCCTGCTTCCATAGTTGCTAAAAAAGAAGCTTTTTTCTCTTGCAAATGCTTCCACATTTGGATTTTTCTTTTCTAGCTGACTATCAGAAATGTGACTTGCCATATCTTCTGAATCTGTCGGTACTTCTGATACTAGCAGATACATTCCTCCGGTTTCCTCAGAATCTCTAGCTGGTACACAGGGAGAGGTTTCATCTATCGCTTCTGAGGGATATGCGTTCGTAAGACCAGATGAAGTTCGAGTACCTTCTTCAGATGATTCAACTTCACCATGTTCGTTCAAACCTTCAATGTTTTCTGGAGCAAATTGGCCACCTTGCTTTGGCAATTCTTCACCTGACTTTGATTCACCAGCATGCCAGGAGTCCAGGTTCTTATCCGCATCACCGGAACAACTATGATCAACTTCTGGCAACGAGGCTTTTCCAACTGCACTGATCTTGCCGCTCGTTTTTGGTAATTCATCATCTCCAACTCTGAATCCTTCCTCCTGGACCAAGCTGTGCCCAGGAACATTTTCATCACCATCAATCTTCAAGTCTTCGGTTCTGTTTTCACCCCCGAATGAACTCTCAGCAACTTCCACTGACAACCCTTCTTCTTTAGGGTCATTTTTATTGTTTAAAGTATTGAAACTTTCTGACGGAAGGAGATGAGTCTGACTGGCTGCAGTTGGTGAATATTCACCTTCAAAAGTTTGCCTTTGAGCAAAGTTATTTAAGCCATCATTTCCCATATCCCCATTTTTATTCATACAACCTGATGAAATCTGGTCTACTTCTTCCAATGAGCTATCTGTTTTGCCCTCACATATCGTGTTTAGACCATTCTCATTGTCTGAACTAACAATCAGACCAATATGGTTGCCAGCTTGTATTGACTTTTTATCTCTGAATTCTTCTTGTGGCAAGCGATTTTCCATCGGCACATTTTCCTTGGTACCATTCTCGGAGTCAGAGAAGCCAGCAGTACCATCTGATGAAGTGCTATCAACAACTTCTCCTCCATTCATTTTGGTGCTCTCTTTTGTAACGTTCTCGATGGATACATTTTCAGAAGGTGCTGCGCCGTCTCCAGCTGCAGCTGACAAACCAGGCAGGTCTTCAGGACCAACAAGTCCAAATGCCTCTGAGATATTAGTTATGCAATTAAAGACTTCAGAAAAGGCTGTGCTAACAAGAACTTCTTCCTCAACTATAGATCCTTCAAGAACCCTGATTCTATTCAATCCATCCTCTACTAGCTTGAGCTCTTCACTTGAGTCGCTTGGATCATCACGGAGTGCCACCTCATCTTGTAAATCATCCAATTTGTTCATGATTTTCTCATTTTCTTCTTTCAGTAGCTTGATTTGTGCAGACTGCTTTGGGAACTTTAGCTCCAAGTTAATGATCTTATCAACAAGTTCATCAACTTTATATGCCATCTCCTCCACAGAGGATTCTGAATTATTTTCAAAGAAGTCCTCAATTTTATCATATATAGTCTGTAACTCGAGTATTTCCTGAGTAATAGGATAAATCCTGTCATTCGCTGTCGTGTTTGCACCGCCAACTTCTTCTTTAGACGGGTCAATGATTCTGCTCATAACATAAAACTTTTCCCGGAGAGACGATATTTTTTCTGACTCCATTTTTGCACTCCTAATTAACTCCTCAAATTTTTCCACAAGCTCAGCAACCATACCCTGACATGACCTAAGAGCTGTTATCGTCATCAGGGCACGGGCTTCATCATCCTCAATGGCTGCGTGTGCGTCAAATTCATCTTGCATGTGACAAATTTCCTCCTGCATATCTGCAATCTGCTTCTCAATCTCCCAAAACTTTGCA
Organism: Puccinellia tenuiflora; assembly: GCA_012064385.1. Taxonomy (NCBI): domain Eukaryota; kingdom Viridiplantae; phylum Streptophyta; class Magnoliopsida; order Poales; family Poaceae; genus Puccinellia; species Puccinellia tenuiflora. The sequence continues at coordinate 670,742 of QRDG01000415.1, forward strand.
ACTCCACTCTCATAAGAACTCTTAACGAATTCTTTCTCGGTCTGCATGACAAGTATAGCCTTTTGTAGCCTGCCAATCTCTTCTTCAGCCTCATCCTTGCTCATTTGAGGATCAAGCCTTTCGCGCACTCCCCTTAACCGCCCCGGTGTCCCTTCTCTTTTCCTCTTCAGCATGTCTTCCACGGTTGATTTCTGTATCTTGCGTGAGCTGATTGGCATGATTGCTCTCGGGAAATTGTCATCCTCCTCTTCCAGCATTGCATACTGCACTTCGTCCGGACAAGCGGTGGCAATGGTGTGGTTGGCCTTATGCAGCTCCTTGGATAAGTGGTCATAGCGCTCAACGAGAGCTCTGTAGGCCCTGTAGACATCTTCGACGTGGGTTATGACCTCCGGCCTTCTGCGGTAGTACATCTCGGCCCTCTTGCCGAATGAATCGGCTTCCTCTCCGAGGAGCTTGAGCATGATCTTGACCCTATTTTCCACATCTGCAAACAGCACCAATGATTAATTTCCCCTTATATATACAAGAGACTGTGCTGCATTTATTCGTGCGTACTACCAAATATCAACAGCTTTTCGTTTATCATAGTGGGATATGATGAACGAAAGCCGGTAATTACTCCAAGAACACGGTACACGTTGATATCTAAAGATGTTAACAATGTTGCCAGAACAATAACATGTCTGTGTTCAGTCCTAGATGCTAGTACAAATGAAGTAAAACTTGGTGCGCACCAGAAAAGAATGCAGCAAAATCTGACTATTTCGTTATGGATGTCACAAAATTCCAGATGGGAAGAAGCTTGTTGTATTTGATGACTCTATTGTTCAATTTGGTTGAAGCCTTAATTCCTTTGATTTTGCATATGACAACCATCCTAGTTTCATTTTCCTTTTTGGCAGGACAGCATGGTATTGAGTAGGTAACGGACACCTGAAGGACTAAAAATGGGAGCTGGCAATTAATTGCAATCTTTTCCGTCGAAAAAAATTTGGGAAAAATAATTAAAGACACAAACAAGTACTAGTGGCATCTAAAGATTGCGTTGGGGGGAGCGGAGCGGATGCGATGAATCTTGATACCGCGTACCAGAAGAAGAAGAAGAAGAAAATCAATGGTAGTACCTTGGAGGTTAGCGTCGAGCCATTTGGACTGGGTGGTGCGGATGTGGCTCGCCCACCACCACGAGTACGCGTTGCTCGCCGCCCGCTGCAGCATCTCATCAGGAATCCCGGACTAGGGCAGCTTATAGACAGATCAACAGGAGCGAGCAGCAGCAGCAGCCTCGGATTTCTCGCAACAAGAGAAAAAAATAGCAATCTTGGATTGGCGAAGAGGCTGGGCGTGCGGAATCGATCGACGGGGCTGGGGGACGTAAGCTAAGAACGAGGATTTGGAATCTCGGATCTCCGGCGTCCACCGAGAATCTCGTCGCCCCCTCGGCGAGAGGGAGGGAAGCAAAGGAGGAAACAGAGCAGAGAAGGAAGGAACCAGCGAAGAATTAATAGTCTACTACTGGTCTATCTACGTCTCCGTTTCCATTTCTTGTGCGCGTTTCTTTCTTTCCCCACACTACGTACGTTTTATTACTACTTCTTCCTCTTTTTTTACAAACGCGTTCACGCTGTCAAGAAAAAATTGGGCAGAGAAGAAACTCCAGCGCATTCACACATGGGGAATAAATAATGTGCTCAGCTGTTTTCTTCTTCAGATTTTTATTGTTCCATAAATTACTTAAGGGAAACTTCGAAAATTATCATATTTTCCACATGGTTTTGCTAATCCCCTGGCAACAAGAAAGAGGTAAAAGAATGCCAGGTGATGATCTTTGTATGTGTGATCGATGAGGTGCAATGCAAAGCAACTCTGATTTTCCGAAAAGTAGGAGAAAGAATCGATCGAGCGCAACAAAAAAAAAAATGAAAGGAGGACGTGCAAAGCTGAATCGAGCTAGGGAAAAAAGGGGAACGACATATTTATGTGGGACATTGGCGTGGGTGCCACGATCGTCGGCCGTCGGTGACTTTTTTTGCATGCTTTGTTCTACCTTCTACGTGTCTCTGCTTTTGGGGCAAAGCTACCTATGTACTATGTACGTACGTACGTACGTACGTGCGTGCGTGGGGTATTCGTACGCGCTACTTTGCTGCATCCGTGCTTTGATTCGATCCTTCTTTTGATTTCGATCCTCTTGGCATTGGCAAGGCAAAAGGTTATACTTTCTCTTGCGATCCTTCCTCCTCCGTGTGAGCAAAGGAATGTGTGAGTGTGTCATGCGGATCCTAGAAGCGTGTAAAGTTCACATTGACATTCATTATACCGTGGGCTACACAAATATTAAAAAAATCCGACAAATATTGGTTTTTGATAATGTGTAATGTTCACTATACGTATATCCACACTTTTATCTATTTTGCGTAGCAAGAGTATAACATATTTCACACTGAAACTTTACACGTTTACGATATACATCCTTAACTACATCCAAAACTTTTTAAGAATTTTGTACGACTTTAAAACTACGGTTTTCAATATTTTTTTTTAAAAATGTAACCCAAGCTCACAAAGGCTCCACTTGGCTTCTGAGCACCTATTTGGTAACTAAAATCCATCATTAAGAGTTAAAAATCCATTACTTTGGAGCTATTTAGTGCTAACGAAGATTAGAGTTAGCTTGGGCATCTTTGATTCACATGATTTAAAAAGTAGAAATAGGAAAATATGGTAGAAAAAATTATCTCTTCGGTTCAAAGTAATTTGATATTGGAGGATTCCATTCCTTAGAAATTTGTCCTTGCTTTGTGAAACCAAAGGAATTTTCATGTTGTTGACTTGGCATGCAATTCCACAGCAAAATCTCCCTTGGATCCAATGACATGGACATTTTTCTTTACTTATATGAAACTATGCTAAATTTTTGGGAAATTTCACGTGTTCTTCCTTTTGTGCAACCTCACATATTCTATTACACAACCATGCTTTTAATTTCAATAATAATTTGATGTTACAATCGAACTATGGGAACTTAGGTGGTATCCGAAGCAGCCTCTAGATTGCATGGGAGGTATACCGCGGGAATTCCGGGGGTGGAACCCCGGATGTTCCGAGCCTGCAAAACCCAAAGTTTAAACAACAAGATTATGGTTGTGTTTTCTCGCTCCATTGGAAGGTTTAATTGGGTGCAAATTATGTTCTGTGTACGTGATTAATTTGAACCCATATCTTCTGAAATGGTTCCCCTTAATAGTACGAATATTCTAACGACTCGAATAAACGAAAATCGTGAGGCACCATCTATTCCATTTTTCCACCTTAAGTGGGTCTCCAACCATCTTATGAGTTTGGAGCAAAGTTAGCAGCATATACAACATATACTTGTTATGCACTTAGAATACACATGCAAAAGCGAATGACAATCCGTTTTTTTGGAATTAAAAAGATAAGAGAGAATTGCTTGCAACGGACATTGTCGGTGGAGGGAAGACGACGGGCGGCGCCTCCATCAATCTGTTGGTCGGTGGACCGAGACACGACAATTGCTCGATCGACCTTGACAGAGACGTGCACAAGAGAAAAAAAGGAAATCAACGAAGAGTCATACAGTGAGCGTTTGGATTCGTCTTCCCAGTCCAGCCCGGTCTACGCGGCGGCACGGCCTAATTTCCACCGTCCTTTTTTTCCCTTCTCACATGAGCGCCTCCTGTTTCTCCCGCCTCTGCTGCTGCTGCCGGATCTCCTCCACCTCCCGTCCTCCTCCTCCTCCACCTGCCGCCGCGTCGCACCTCCCCAGCCCCCACATGGCGACGGACCCGGAGCCCCACCGCCCCACGCAGCCGCGTCTCCCCTACGCCGACGCCGACCGCACCCTCCGCGCGCTCGCCGCCGCCGCCGAGGGCTTCGGCCGCCACGCCATCGGCGGCCTCCACGGCGCCCTCTACCACGTCACCTCCCTCCAAGGTCCCCCTCCCTCTCCCACCCATCACCGCTCCGGAATAAATTCTATTTACGAATTGGGGAACGAATTTGAACCGATCGGTGCCCTGATGATCTTGCAGACGACGGGCCCGGGACGCTCCGGGAGGCGTGCCGCGTCGAGGAGCCGCTGTGGATCGTCTTCGAGGTCTCCGGCACCATCCACCTCGACAAGTACCTCCGGGTCGCCTCCCACAAGACCATCGACGGGCGCGGGCAGCGGGTGAGGCTCACGGGCAAGGGGCTCCAGCTCAAGGCCTGCCGCCACGTCATCGTCTGCAACCTCGAGTTCGAGGCCGGCCGCGGCCACGACGTCGACGGCATCCAGATCAAGCCCGGATCGTCCCACGTCTGGATCGACCGCTGCTCCCTCGCCGACTACGACGACGGGCTCATCGACATCACGCGCCAGAGCACCGACATCACCGTCTCCAGGTGCCTGCTCTGCTCGCATTCTTGGTTTTTTTTCGCCGTCGTTTACCTGAAGAACATTCTTCGCCGTCGTTTCCATTGTATCTATATTATGCTACTATATGCTAACAAGTGGTTGCGTATGTGATCGCGTTGCACAGATGCCACTTCGCAAGGCACGACAAGACGATGCTGATCGGCGCAGACCCCACGCACGTCGACGACAGGTGCATCAGGGTCACCATCCACCACTGCTTCTTCGACGGCACAAGGCAGAGGCACCCGCGCCTGCGGTTCGGCAAGGTGCACCTCTACAACAATTACACCAGGAACTGGGGCATATACGCCGTCTGCGCCAGCGTCGAAGCTCAGGTAACTAGCTCATACGCAACCGACAACACCTGGAATGGAAATCAGCAATTTGATCGATGAAGTAACACAACTATCCACTCCACATTGCAGATCGTGTCCCAGTGTAACATATACGAAGGAGGAGATAAGAAGACGGTTTTCAAATACATGCCGGAGAAGGTACTTGCTTGCATCACATCTTCTTGGAGCAATTCACACTTTGAGCATGAATCTTGTCATAGTTGAGTGGGTCTCTGGCGCAGGCTGCTGACAGGGAAGAAACGGCGGCCGGGTGGATCAGGTCGGAAGGCGACGCCTTCCTGCACGGGGCGCTGCCGTGCCTGGTCGACGGCCCGGGCGCCGAGTGCGTGTTCAGGCCGGAGGATTACTACGACAAGTGGACCATGGAGGCGCCGTCGCCGGCACTCAAGGAGGTTATTCAGCTGTGCGCTGGGTGGCAGCCTGTGCCCAGGCCCCCGGACTGCTAACGCAGCAATGGGATTCAGGTTCAGGTCCAAGTGCTGCAAACCAAGACCCACGAGGATCCATTCTTTCACGTAATTGTTTCAGCTTCTTCTCAATCCTCTCGTAGTATTGTAATGAACTCTTGGCGTGTGATATGATAAATCTTGAGGGATTAGAACATGTAAAAGTTATCCTGTAGAAAAGAGAATTTGCAGTTGATAGAGATTGTCAGTGGTGTCTCATTCCTAAATGCTTGGAGGAGACATGACAGCATCAAAAAAGAAACAAATGGGGGGGGGAAAAGAAACATGCGAGTGATATGATAAATCTTGAGGGATTAGAACATGTAAAAGTTATCCTGTAGAAAAGAGAATTTGCAGTTGATAGAGATTGTCAGTGGTGTCTCATTCCTAAATGCTTGGAGGAGACATGACAGCATCAAAAAAGAAACAAATGGGGGGGGGAAAAGAAACATGCGAGTGATATGATAAATCTTGAGGGATTAGAACATGTAAAAGTTATCCTGTAGAAAAGAGAATTTGCAGTTGATAGAGATTGTCAGTGGTGTCTCATTCCTAAATGCTTGGAGGAGACATGACAGCATCAAAAAAGAAACAAATGGGGGGAAAAAGAAACATGCGACCACAGTGGGAGTCGAACCCACGACCTTCTGATCCGAAGTCAGACGCGCTAATCCACTGCGCTATGCGGTCACTGCATGTACTGAACTGCCCTATCTTGGTAGAGTACGCACTGAAATGGAAGGACCAATGAGGCCAGGAAGGATACCACCATTACAAAAACAAAAAATCCTTATGATATCGACATGTTATCAGGAGATTACTCGAAAATGCACATTAATCAGAAGGAAAAAAAGGCACTGATATATGAATAATTTACATTCTTTGCCATTGTTTATCGTCATTATGGATGGAAATGGAACATTACACTAACGGTTACAGCAGCCACTGCCTGGGCAGGCATAAATAAGCTGCAGAATTTTCCTTTCCTATAGTAAGAAATAGACAGAAAACACTAGCATTACTTGTACATAGCTAGTAAGTTCTTGATATCCCCCGCTGTGCGAAATGAACCTCCTTCCTAACCAAAAAGCTTCAAAAGATCAAAGTCAGCTATAGCTTCCTCCAGGAGATCATCACCTAGCATGCTCCCAACGTCCGCCGCGATCTCATCAGTGACATCCTCGCAATCCAGCCACCCTACACCCATCAACTTTTCCTCCTGGAAGCATTCTGTTTCTCGCCGCTGTCGGCACACGCTTTCCCACACCTCCTGCACAAACTCCTCCCTGTCCCATTTCATGCTCAACTGGCACTTCTTCATCAACCCCTGACCACCACATTGTGTCAAACAAGTGATGATATCCACAAGGATATCACTTGTAAGATCAAAAAGGAGCCTCCTCTCGGACTGCGGCCACAGGATGAGCTTTCGGTACTTCTTTTCGAGATTAGCATACACATCGCTGCACGCAGGAGATCTCAATAAACAGCGTGCACCTAGTAAAAGATCCTGCTCAGCGCTCTGAATACCTAGACAGGTGAGCATGTCAACCACATAAGAAAAATCCCTTTCATTTTCATCCAAGAAAGTGCAGGATGTCGGCCCGCTTTCATTAACTAGTTCGCAACTGGTAGCAGCTTCATCTTCACTAAATAAAGCAAGCTCAGTCTCATCTGCATTGTCTGTTGCCTCCATCTTGAGCAGTCGAAGTTGCATCCTGAGTTCTGTAGCAGCCAAAATAAATCAAGTCAGAAAACTGAGCAGTGGCAGGAAATTATTGGGCAATTAATGTACAAACAATTTGTCCACTTGCCTTGAAGATCTGCACTTATCTTCTCAAAACCTCCTGAACAACAGTCCTCTGCGTCCAAGGAAGACTCGAGCACCGAAACTGGACTTGGCTGATCGTCTTCATTGGAGCTCACAACGGATACTATTTCCGTCAGATGATCGGTTGGAGCTTGGTTATCTTTGCATCGATGGTGCTCATTCCCCCCAGTCTGAGTACAACAGAACAGTCAGTTAATAGATGATTGTTTGAAAGGATAAAGAGTATTAGTAGGTTAGATTCGTAGGCCAACCAAAAACTTCAGTCTAGTGAGCAGAGTGGTGGGAATCATATGTTCATATAGTATATGCAATGAATGCTTTAACCATGCTCACAACTTGACTAGCATCAAATTAACATACCTGAGATGCAGAATCTCTCAAACTAAGATTGTCGTCCAGTGTGGATGCCTGCTCTTGGTCAATAATCTTGTTGTGTGCAGAAGACTGAGCCTCTTCTTGCCATTTTGGAACTGCATGGCTGTTATTTAAAGAGCTTTCAGAACCTAAACTATGGTAAGAATTTCCAGCATGCACAAGTCTTCCTCCAGTTTCAGACAGCTCTGGTACTGCACCAGTGTAAGTTGGTTCTTCAAAGTTCACATGTATCTCGCGTTCGGCCACCGTACCTTCCGCTTCATCCAGAGATGGCACATCACTTTCATCAGAGCGATGTATTGAGCTTCTGATCAATGATCTCCTTTGCCTGTCCTCATGCAAATCTTCAGAATTACAAGGCCCCGATCTGATGCTGTTCTCGACCATAGAATATTCACCACGCTCGAAACTTGCTTTTCTGCTGCTCAATTTCGGACTGCCTCGGTTGATGGATATAGTAGAAATAGACTCCAACCTTGATAAGTTATATATGTTCTCATCTTTCCAACCATCTTTGCTACTGATACCAAGAGGATAACCACATGATCCTGTTATCACATCCCTGCGTGACTCTCCCTCCGGCCATTGCTGGCAAGCTGCTCCACCTGAAGTAAATTTTGACGCCTCTTTATCAGAGAGAGCAAGCATGTCCCCGAGTGTACTGAACGTATTTGCATCTTGCGATGGATGCTGATGTTGGTGGGCCACCTTCCATCTATCAGACAGGCGTCTCTTTGCTTCCTTCCTAATTGATCTCTTAGTTGAAGGTGTTGGTGAAGTCCCAACGCAAGGAGCATCCGATGCATCACATAGACCAGAAGATCTTTGCAATGCAGCTGAACTCTTTAGCTTAGCCATGGATGCCAATAAACACACCTGCTCATCACGGTTAGACGTCCCAATATCTGGACTCAGTTTCTGCTTTCCACTTGCACCTTCCGTGACAGCTGTCCTCATTTGTATTGAAATCTCTCGAGCAATTTCTCTTGACCCCTTTGCTCTATGGCGTTGTGCATCAGAATATCCAGTGGAGATCTGAGGCATGGATTCTTCTGCATATTGCCTTTGAATACAATCATCTAGGCATGCTTCAGTCATTCTGTCACTAGAACAAAACATGTCATGAGTTAGTGGAAATGCTCCTTCCATGTTCTGAGTTTTATCGAGGTATGGTTTCAAAACAACAATCTTGGTGGGAGAAATGCGTTTATCAATGCATTCCCTGTAGCTTGACCGAGACAACTTTTGTCTGAAAGAACCAGTTTCTTCTTTCGGAGTATTGGGCTTCCTTGGAGAATGATTTGCTTCTTTTGGTGTGTGGAAACACCTTTCAGTGTCATCTTCTGGTGGATACACAACATCTGTGTCAATGAACTTATTCCTTCTGGATGGTTTTAACAGTGTGATGCGGTTTAAACCAGAAGAAGGAGAACAACTGAGTCCGGACAGATCACTCGCGGCATCATTGTTGGATTCTTGAAGAATTTCCATGAGAACATCCTTATTTGATACCAATGCCTCTAGCGTATTATTGAACTCTTTTGATCTCTGGAAAGACCCATCAGTAGAAAGACGTTTAGCATCCTTGAATTTCTGCCTTACAAAACTAAGGTCAGCACTGTTAACCCTGGCATGTCCAGAACAAGTATTACGGTTTCGGTTCTTCATTCTTGTGGTCTCCATTACTTCGAAAACATCTTTGAATTCTGGAATCTCATCAGTGCTTCTCCTACGTGGAACATCTCCGGACAAAGCATATTTGTCACTACAATTCCCTGATTTATCACTGCAGCTCCCTGGCGACATGCCCTGTGAACGGTTCCCATTACATGTATCTTGGCTATGCACTCCAAATGAAGGCATTAAGTCAAGGCCCATTAGCCTTCCTACAATGCCAGGTGATGTATGCCTACCAGTGACATCTCTAGAGACATCATCTATCAACATTTTCATCGGGGTGCGACCAGCTCTTTTGGGTGTACAAAGCCTACTGCCACCAAACTGAGAAAACAATAGGACGGTTCTGAAAATGTTAGTTTGTTTTTTAAATGATACAACACACTGAACTGCAAAGTAAGAAATGAAGATATATAGCTTTAGTAGCAAAAGGACAACAGAGAACTGAACCATGAAGCATTTGATTACAATCTACACATCACAAGCAATTGGTTCTCTAATAATCATGTCGTGCAAACAAAAGAAACTGAACAAGATCCTTTGATATGAAGTTACAACAAAAACAAAAGTACTAAATAATTCCGCTATACTTTAGGCTGTTCAAAAGGTTACCACAGTTAAAGTCAGTTGCTATGATTTTTGTAAGCTTAGGAATTTTGTTTTACCTACATCATGCAAGAAGCTTTGAAGATAAAACTACAGAACTCACCAAGGAATTGGAATGCATCCCAGGTTCACCTTCTTGTTTTCTCAAGGATCCAACTCCTGATTCAGACATAAAAGATACAGATGAATAAACTCCACAGAGAAGTTCAGAGTGGCGAAAGTAACACGTTCGCAACCAGAAGCGATATGGAGGGGAAGGGAGAGCCAAGATGAATTGATAAGCTATGGTGAGAATGAAAGATATATGTTGGAGTTCGCATGTAAACAGATGCTGCACTCGGAATGAAACGGTTAGAAAATGAACAACTGTGGCAGCAACAACCTACAAGAATACTAGCTGGCAAGAACAAAATTAGGAGTAACTAGTGGAAGTCGTTGTAGCTCAACTCTTCATACCATTTTCTAATTAAGGTGAGGAGAGTAGGAAATAGCAATGTCATCGGCTAAATGGCGAAACACAAACTATGTACGACCAACCATCCGATCGATAGTACATACTACTAGTACGATTTAACTTGGATCCGACACAATGGTCAGACAAAACTTTAACTATAGATTCACTACACCCAAGTTACTTTAGACCGTACTTGTGTTTACTGACTGGAATACGAATCCCTATTGTCAACGAAGCTTCATAGTGCTTCGTGAACATGTGGGGCGCAGCATTAATAATACAGTTTTTTTTTTTACCTCGAGAATGGTGCCATGTTCCGTGATATAAGGCTTGTTTTGCGTGATCTATCTGGTGGGAAGTGCAACCAAAGAATCCAAAGCATATCAATTGAACAGAATTTGCGCAACCAATGTTGTGAAAAACACTCAACAGGCCAATTTAGCTCGAGGAGAAATGAAGTCAAGGGAGGCAGGAATCTTTCTTTCTCTCGTGTCCTCCCGGAAGCAAGACCCTAGAACTCTCGTCACGAGAACCACCCAATTGTTTCAGAAATCAAGTGGGGCAACAAAACAGAAAGAAAGAAAGCAAAAACTTTTTAGGCAAAAAGCTGTCGATGGCTCTGGTGAGGCTGTCACAGGAATCCCAGGCTGCCGCTCCAAAAGAGCAAAAAAAAACAAAAACAAAAAAAAAATCTCGAGAATTCCAAGCAGTCAAAAGAAGGAGGAGCCAACCAGCTCGGCATTGAGGAATCCATGGGCAAATCCAAGAGCGGATGGAGCCCCGAGATGAAAACGAGGACGAGAGAAGAGAGTAAGAGTGTGACGAGGAGGAGTACCGGCGAGATTGGGGTGGGGGAGGGCATTGTGACTGGGCCGGTGGTGGTGGCGGCGGGAGTGGAGTCCGTCCGTGTCTCCGCCGCGGCGAGCTCCCCCCATCTTGGCACTCTTGCAGGCCACCGTCCACAGGGGTCTTTCGGACAGGACAGGGAACTCGGCTGCTGAGAGAGAAGCACGGGCAGGAAATTGTGCTCCGCTCCGTTGGGTTTCTCTTCTCTTCTCTCTCGTGAATCTGTGGCCCGTAGGGAAGGACTGTGCATTTATCACTTAAGCCCTTCTGCTCTGTCTTGCATCAGCAGTTGGTCCTGCCCTGTCTTTACAAAGCCACACATAAAACTAGGAGCTCAAGAATCTGAAGCCGACAGGGGGAGAGTCATTTTTTTTTTTGAAACTGACAGGGGGAGAGTCATTGCACGATATGAAATGTGACAACATTTTGATTTTTGAAATGCATAGGGATGGGCATTTCGAAGGAGACAACAACACGAGGATGGCGATCGGGTAGGAGAACACGGTGTCGACGTTAGACCAAGTAGTACCATTCACTCCTTAATTTATGCTATAACAATATATAAAAGGGTGAGCTAGTTGAGCAAACAAATTAAAACCAATAGCTTGGATTTGAGTTGGTGTCTTATTTCTAAATTTTTTACTGTCCGGTTCTTTGCATCGACCGGGCTGGGCCATACATTTTACTAAAAGCCGTGATCCTGAGACGACAGATCATTGCAGTATACCTCAAAATCCCGGGGAGGGGGGGGGGGGGGGGGGTGTGGGGACTTCCAATCGCGTCTCATTCTACATTTGTTTACTGTCAAGTTCTTTGCTTCGATTCGAAGTTCACAACCAACGATGTGCGGAAGAGGAGGGCAGCGTGGGAGGAACGACGAGGGGGGGGGGGGGGGGGGGGGGGGGGAGGAGGGACTCACATGAGTAGCCGTGGAAGAGCAGCGACAACAACAACAGATCTCGCAGGAGAATAAGGAGAGAGTCGTAATATTAGGTACACATGGCAAAAAGTGGATGTGGCGACTCTAGATATCCGTCCGCTCCACTAGGTGGAATGTGGAATCATTTATCTTGTTTACTCATTCCTTTTACTGTATATTTTACATGTTTTTAGCCCCACATGTACGTAAGAAAGAAAATTAGAACGTCTAATGGATCACCACTTGAGACGACTTTTTGTAAGGATAAACACGAAAACACTCGGGGGTTGTGGCTAAATAATGTCTTCAAACGAGTTTTGGTTACTACCTGAGAGCATCCACAGCGTCACTGACCCTGCAGTCTCGTCGCCTCATCTAGAATCAATCGGTACGACAGCGTGTGTCTAAACTCAAGCTGACTCTACAAGAAAAGAGAGCACTAAATCACTAATAATGCAGTGGGATACGATCATGCGGACGCAATTAAGTTTGCCCTTAATATCATGTTACTCGTACGGCCTAAGGAGCCTGTTATATATGTTCCCATCCCATCTGCCCAAACATCCTACATGACATGAACAAGGAGGCGGCTGATTCATGGCTCTGTAGATGCAAAGCACACCATTGTTTGGTGACCTGGTGATTTGTGTTTGGTGTATTCTACCGGGTGCTATCTGCAATTCTCTCATCAAAAGATGATCTCGCCTCGACCTTTGTCTTCCCCATCATCACCGCCAATGAATCAATCAAGTTTTACACTGCATGTACAAAAAGCGCGAGAAATCATCGCAGCAGCATCATGAAATCCGCCGCAAAAGATGTCCAAAAAGAAAATCCAGGTACACGTCCAACCTGATTGATTCTGGACTCGCATGCATCCGTATCCGCCTGTCTTATTGCTGCAGCGTGCACGTACGTTAACGCTGCAGGGACGGTCCAGCCAGAGGCGGTTTTTGGTGTGGTACACCTAACAAGAGGGACGCAGCAACAGAAACGTCACATGCACACCCTCATGTGATCCGTGCCGCCATTGCCGCCCCCTTCCAATGCTTAACAGTAACCTGTACTACAAATCTGCACCTACAGATTAGCCAAGTTGTCCATCTTTGGAAGCCGGACATGTGGATCGGTGGCTCTAATCCTGTAATCCACCACACACCGACACTAACCCACCCACCAGATGCAGACGTCTACGTGCCCTCCAAAAAAACATTTGGCACAAGAGAAGAAGGGCACAGGCTCGAGCTAGCCATCATCATCACAGAGCAGTAACCTACAAACAACACCAGATCATTGCTACCAGGGATAGCCAACGTCTCCCTGTACAAGAGAAAGCGCTGGGCTCTCCCATCCCACCTGATACTTGCAACTTGCAACAACCAAAAGGCCAAGATATCTCATGCCCTTTGCAGGATGGCGACTTTCGTGCCGCCTATATGTACGCCTGCTTGCTGCATGGCTCTCTATGTCCAGACCACGCTAACTAATAAGGTGCCTCTCCAGGTTTCTGAACTTGTCCTTCATATCGACCTGCGGACAGAAAGACACCAGCATTTTCGACTTCCTCAGATCTATGCACCGAAATGAACGGGTAACCTATGCAGAATAGAGTGCATACCGTCGTTCTGTCTATGAACACGTCAGGATAAGCGATCTTGATATCTTTCCAGTTCCCCTTGCCATACCTTTCATGCATCATCATCATCACATGAAATAAATTAGTACCATCAGGAAGCAATAAAGAGAGGTTTCTTTAGGGAATTCATTAATAGACTGACTGAAAGAGTGGGGGGAAGAAAGAGCATACTTTTCAACCCCTTCGATCAAGGTTCTTTCTTGTATCTCGCTCCATTTCTTCCTTGTTTTGTTCGGAAATGTAGGTGGATGTCCTGGCTTCTTTTCATAAGTGGGTAACTGGCGCTTAGGTGGCGGCTTTTCAGCGACAGAGTCCTCTGAATCACCCCACTGCATTAGTAGATGACAACATACCATCAGAATACTGCATATATAGGTGCTACCTATTCATTGGACCCAAAAAACAACCCCTTCAAGACAATCACTAAATTGGATCCTGTGTGCTAGCATACTTAAACTGGCAAGTCAACAACCAGATATGTACATTTTCAACAACGGGGATTTTTAGTGAAGATCATGGAAAGTCTGTAACTCAAATTTGTGATTGTATGATTCTCTAAATATGTACTTTCTACCAATATCAGGGGTTTACTTTGATAAAACACACATGAGATCCACTCAATCATCCCTTACAAAGAACATACAAGTAGGAGCAAAACAATTAACAAGTGTTTTATTCGACTGATAATTAGAAAAGTGTCGAGAGAGCAATACGCAACAAGATAGCAACATTTATGCCTAAATGTTGATTTTTTTATCATCCACGGTGAAGAGCTAAGAATGTCGACACATTGCCCACAACAAAGTTGCTACAAGCTGGGTGATTTTATGTACTACATGAGAGTACTCTAATACGTGTAACATTCACGATATCGTATATTTATGAGAACATCAATAAGAGCTAAAGAGATATCACCTCATAAACGGTTGCAGTAGGATTCCTCTCCATGATACTAGGCTTAGAACCTCTCATTGCTGGAGGGCTCTTGTCACTGCCAGGGGCAATCTCTCCATTGAGACGAGAAGATGAAGCTTTTTCCTTGCCTTTGATTGATGCGCTTGTTACCAGCTTCTCAGGAAGTCGAGCATCTGCCGTTCTTTCTATTGGCTCATGTTGCTGTCGAGCGCAATCCTCTTGAACATGGCTAGCTTTGCCATTTCCCCTACCAAGATGAGCTTCATCGACTTGCTGAGCACGATCGGCTTCATTAGCACCGCTCGTGCTGGGTGCATTGGCTGCCTTATCAACTTGGGGATCCGTGGATGGATCTTGCCCAAGCTTGCCTAAAATCTCACGCTCCTTAGACTCCCCTACTGCATTAACCAAACGAAATTCGATGAACAGAAATGTAATTTTCCAGCAATTTCAACGCGAGACAATTCCCAGTCTAGGAGATTGCCTCTTTGTTCAACAGGATACACGGGAATTCTGACATTGTAAATTTGTGAGGAAATCTGGATAGGAAGGGAAGGCGACGCTCACCAAGCAGGCGAAGCTTGCTGCGCGTGTCTTGGTCGGCGTTGGCCCACGTGTGGAGGGCTCCTGCGCCAACGATCCGTTCGGCGGCGGCCTCAACTGCGGAGGGAGGGAGGCTCGCCCACTCGGCATCGACGAGGCGCTTGAGGGCGGCCAAGTCATCGCAGCGAGCGAGGTGGTCGGGGAAGCAGGCCACGAGATCAGGTTTGGCCATGACGGCCCGCGCCTTGCGGAGGAGGACGGAGGCGTCGTCGTCGGCGTCCGAGTCCGAGAGGGCGAGGTCGAGTGCACGCAGCGCGACGCCTTTGCGCATGCGCGGGGAGGTGTGGGGGAAGACGTACGGGAGAGCGGCGAGGAGGGCGGCGAAGTCGGCGTGAGGGAGGCGGCGGTTGCCGATGTGGAACTCCAGGACGAGGAAGGCGCCGGCGGCGTCCAGCGGCGGCATGGTGGTGCTGGGTCACGCCGGCCATCGCGCCCTCCCTTCTTTTTGTTGGGTCTGGGTTTGGGCTGGGCCGAAGCCCATTTCCACTGGTTCCCTTCGTAGTTCAGCAGCTCGGTGACTGTGGTGGCAATGTGGAGTGAGTGAGAGACTGCGCCATGGCCACCGCCTACGCCGCCGCCGCCGGGTTGGTCCTCCTCCTCTTCCACCTTGTGGTACTGGTCGTGGTCGCCGGAGACGAGCCGCTCCTCCTCGCGTGCGGCGCGGCAAACCCCGTCACCGTCCCCGACGGCCGCGTCTTCCTTCCGGACTCGAATATCTCCATCTCTCCGGCCCACGCCTCCCGCACCACCACCATCCCGGCATCTTCGCCTCTCTACTCCACGGCGCGCGTATTCTCCGCCGGCGCCACCTACTCTCTCCCAGTCCCCCGCTCATCCCACCACCACCTCCTCCTCCGCCTCCACTTCCTCCAATCCGCCCAGTTCCCCGTCGCCGCGGGAGACCTCCAGCTCATCCCCGACTCCCGTTCGGCCTCTCCCACAGCTCGGGGTCGCTACCACTACCGCGAGTACCTGCTGCGGAACCACGGCGGCGGCCTCTTGCGCCTCCGCTTCTCGCCGCGCCGCGGCTCCCTCGCCCTCCTCAGCGCCGTCGAGCTCTTTCCGGCGCCCGACGCCCTGCTCCCGCTTCCGCTCAACCCACCAGGGGTTCTTCGGCTTGCCCAGACCTTCTACCGCGTCAATGTCGGTGCGCACGGGGAGGCGTCCTCGCTCAACGACTCCTTCTGGCGGCTCTGGGAGGGCGACGCCGCCTACCTCCTCAACCCGGCCGCCGCGCGGTCCGTCTCCGTCGACCCGGCCAGCGTCCGCTACCCCGCGGGTGTCCCGCCGTACGCCGCGCCGGCCGCGGTGTACGCCCAAGCGCAGGAGATGGCCGACGCTGGTGTCGGCAGCCAGCGTTTCAACCTGTCGTGGGCGTTCCCCGTCGATCCGGGCTTCCGCTACTCCGTCAGGCTGCACTTCTGCGACATCGTCGGACTCAATTCCACGGACCTTGTCTTCGACGTCTACCTCAACAACGACACCATGCTCAGCTCCTTTGATCTGTCCGGCAAGCTCGGCTTGTTCAATGCCTATTTTGTGGATTTCATTGTCGCTGTCCCACCAGGATTGGAGATGATCTTGCTGCAAGTTGGGCCACCTCGTGTGTCATACTCGCAGCCGAATGCCATCCTCAATGGCATCGAGATCATGAGGCTCGGCGACCAGGAGACGGTGCGCCGTGTGGATGCCCTCACTACTGCTCCGCCAGGATCGAAGGCGCGTAAGGAGAAGATTGCAGTTATCACGGTAGTAACTGCCAGTGGAGCATTGCTCATCATTTGCATTGTTGGGCTGCTGCTGTTCTTCGGGTGCCGACGAAAGGAGAAACGCCGGTCTCTCAGCCGACAGGCATCCTCTGTAGGTCTTGATACACACACCGGCATCTCTGCATCCAAGGTTTCAGCTAGAACTTGTCCATCCTCAGGGCCCTCTCTTGGCATTGGGCAGATAAGGCAGGCGACCAACGACTTTGACGAGAGCTTGGTCATCGGTGTGGGCGGATTCGGCAAGGTGTACAAAGGGGTTCTTTGGAATGACACGATGGTCGCGGTCAAGCGGGGGAACCCTCGGTCACAGCAAGGCCTGGTGGAGTTCCGCACAGAGATCGAAATGCTATCCAAGCTACGGCACCGCCATTTGGTGTCCCTCATCGGGTACTGCCATGAGGCCGATGAGATGGTGCTGGTCTACGAGTTCATGGCAGGTGGACCTCTACGCGAGCACTTGTATGGGTCCACACTCCCGCCATTGTCATGGAAGCAAAGGCTCAAGGTCTGCATTGGGGCTGCAAAGGGTCTGCATTACCTCCATACAGGAGTCTCCGAGACGATCATCCATCGAGATGTGAAGACCACCAACATCCTCCTTGACGATAAGTTGTCTGCCAAGGTTGCAGATTTCGGGTTATCAATGTCAGCGCCAGCTATTGACCAGGCAGAAGTCAGCACTACGGTGAAAGGTAGCTTCGGTTACCTTGACCCCGACTATTTCAGAAGGCAGCAACTGACTGACAAGTCGGATGTGTACTCCTTCGGCGTCGTCCTCGTAGAGGTGTTCTGCGCTAGGCCTGCCATTGACCCCGCCCTCCCTCGCGAACAAGTGAACATCGTGGATTGGGCAATGAAATGGCAGAAACTCGGCCAATTGGAGAGACTGATGGATCCCTGCCTTGTAGGCAGCGTCGGCATCGGTTCGTTAAGGAAGTTCGGAGAAACTGCGGAGAAATGCCTAGGAGAGAATGGCGCCCATAGGCCCACGATGGGCGACGTGCTGTGGAACTTGGAGTGTGCACTTCAACTACAAGACTCGTTCCTATGCTCTGCTGGTGAAGCGAGCAGCAGCAGAACAACTCGCTTTCAGGAACTTCCAGGTAGGATTCATCGCGCGGGTGGTGCCGAGAATGATAGCTGCAGCATTGCAGGTGATGTGACAGATCCCGTAGCAACAAGGGTCTTCTCACAGATATTCGATCCAAAGGGAAGGTAGATATGTTGGATGCTGCTTGAGACTATAACGTAGGGTGGCCTGACTCGTGACGATCTAACATCTTTTTCTGCAGTAGACTACAGGATGGACAAACTAGACTAGATTTGAGTATGTATGTTAACATCTGTTAGTGTTGCATTTGTAAGATGCTACGAGTGATTGCAAGAAAGATGATGAAAAAGGTGGGCAATATGGTTGAAATCTCATAGATTTGCATGTATTGTTATAGAGATCCTGAGCAGATTGATTGGCCTTTAGGCTTTAGTTGAAGCTTGAAATCCCCGCAAAAAGAAAATAAGTTGAAGTTTGAAACGTGTTAGCCAGGAACTGGTAACGTCGTCAGTTCCTGAGCCAAGCCAAAGCTTTGATAATTCCAGATTGAAAACCCCAAACGATCATTGCTTTCTTTTGAAACGAATAAGCATGTGAACAGTTCTTCCTGGAACTAGTTGACTTATTACACATCTCTCTATTAGAAGAAATGTTTATAGCCCATGAAGGAATGTCATTCATGAATGCATTCCGCGTCAGCGGCTCGTTCGATATTGCACCCCTGAGGACTCATGCTCTAATTATGTGCGTGCTGCTTCTAAGTACACAAACAGAACCATTTCCTACAGAATTGTACCCCACATGGCATAACATGTTACTGCAAACAAAGTGGTCCAGAACCCACTCACCCAGCTATAGCTTTATCAAGCAGCAGCATCAAGCTCTCGGTACATTTAGATTGTTACAGAGCATTTCGTTAGAGGTTTCATAATGTTCACCTGAGGTTACAAAGGATTTCATTACAGGTTAGAATCTCGGTACATTTTCTTTCCTACATTGCAAGCCGCTTCGGAGGGTGCTGACTTTTTCTCACTGCTCCTCGGGTCAAAACAAGCACTCAATGGCTTCAGAAGTACTACTGGGTGTTTATCAAACAAATTAAAGAGTGTTGCATGTATGCAAATTTTAGAAAGAGAAAGCACGAATCGCCTATTGCAGTTTGCAAGTTAATAGCTCAGGATAGAGAATAAATGCTAGTGGGTGATTAATATTATGGAGCATCATCCTTACATTTATGTACAAAGGGTCAACCGATTACTTGATGTACACTGTTGGCATCATCAAAGAAAGGTTAAGCAGCTAGATTTTTGTGTCAAAATTATTTCTCCTTATGCAGATATGCTCTGTGCTCCTGATGGTCCTCGCTGATCGGCTGGAATTTGAGGATCTTTTGAACGCTCGCGAGATGTTTCACCTCCTTGGATCGTGCTGGTGCTTCCTTACTATTGCTGGCTTGCTTGCACTTATTTTCTTCAGGAGGAACCATCCCGTCATGAATGGATTTTCGTGGAGCATCTGGCAAAGGAAATGAACACATTTAAACAGCTGATGAATACCACTAGTTAGGGTGGGTGCAAGGGGTAACAAGCCTTTCTGACAAGTTCGACAAAAACATATTTTTAGTTCCAACATAGCCTTAATAAGGGACTCAAGAGTATGAGGTATAAAAGAACATCTAAATCTTAAGAAAAACACATTCGCAGGGTATCAGATCAGTATAGTAAACCAGTGCACAGCAATTAATAACATCCTGCGAATCTGGTCAAGCATTTACCACTTTCTGAAAATAAATAGCATGTGCCAACCGTTTCTTCGTATTCTCCAATCTATCAATAAACAAGGCATTAGTTACCAGGTAAGCAAGTCCACAGTTGGAAGCTTAAACTACATATTCCAATATTTAAGCAGCACATAGTTATCAGAAGGAAAGGACAATGGATTGAACTTAAGGGTACTAGTAACATCAGAAAATCAGCAAACACAGTGGATGCTAGTGCCAAAGCTGGCAGAAAGTGTACGGAATTCAAATGCACCTTACTTCCGTCTTGTCCTCTTAGAACATTTTTTTAGGGTAGTCTTCTTAGAAATTAGACAAAGTTATGAAGATGTTATCAATACTC
The DNA here is from genome assembly GCA_012064385.1 of Puccinellia tenuiflora. NCBI lineage: Eukaryota > Viridiplantae > Streptophyta > Magnoliopsida > Poales > Poaceae > Puccinellia > Puccinellia tenuiflora. The sequence continues at coordinate 690,769 of QRDG01000415.1, forward strand.
TCCACACATTGATCTGATAAATGGACATATCCACATATTGTTCTAACATGAGACCATATAAAGTTGAAGCAGTGAAACATTAGCTGTATATTTATATGCTTAAACCAACCCAAGTAATGTATGCAGCCAGCGCACAAAGTATCTACATCAGTATCAACAAATCAACACTCCACATCTCAAAATTATGGTTAAGAACAGATTGCATCAACAAAAACACCGCAGGTAAATTCAATAAGAAAAAAAAAATCAAAAACCATAGAACAGTTCCCCCTAAGCTGGCAACTAAGCATCTTTAAAAGCAAACATAACATGAACAACACTTACCATCTTCAGGCCATCACCAACTATCAAGGTAGGAGTCAATGTATCCAAACCCTGAAAAACATGATTACGGCGAACTTACTGAAGTACACATACGAAGAGATGGTGTCACATCCCAATATTTTGTAACCAGAGAAAAACCCCTTTTATGAGAAGTCAAAAATTTGGAACCAACAAAAAACTTTTCTATTATTGCATGTGATGCCTGTTTAGTCTTCTAGTATTTCATGTGATGCTTGTTTTTGCTACTTTGATCTGCATGCTTGGTTAAATATCTACACAACCATTAATCAATTAACCAAGACCAAGTAACAAATCTTAGTGACCCCAACAGGATCATAATTGGTATGTGACTTAAAAATAAAATAAAAACCTTAAGTACCCAAAAATCCAAATTTAAAAAGGGAGAATTCCTTCTCCCTAATCTTTTCCCATCCTTACTAAATTCTTTTAAGAAAAGTATTTCCTCCTATGCAAAAACCAGAGGGGAGGTGAGTTAACCTCCCACCTCATCTTTGATTCACTCCTCTAAATTATTTTCCTAAAATGAGAATTTATTTAAATAACTCAAATTCATTTCTCACTTTAATTTGGGAATAAAGGAAACCCTACTTTATTCCTCACCAAAAATTTAGGAAAATTAGGGGAGCTTTCTAGCACCTTTCTAAAACCGAATGTAAGCTTAACTTAATTAAAACAATTTCAAAAGTTCGAGTGGACATTCTGCCGAACACCTTGTGGGCACAGATTCACCCATTTCGAAACTGAGTTCATATTCACGGTAAAATGGTAAAAACTCTGCCCTAACCACGTCCCTCACCCTCCAACTACCTCCCCTACTCATTTAACACGCCGGGGAGACCAGAATCGGGGAGGATCTTGGCAGCCCGAGCTGCCAATGCCACCACTCTCTCTCCCTTGCTTACTCTCTCCTCCCTTGACCCCCAATGGTTGTCTGCCGTCCTACTAACACAGAACCGCTCCCCCACATGCCAGACAAACCAGCTCCGCACCCCTCCTTTGCCCTAGCTCTCTCTCTCTCCCCGACAAAACAGCCACCGTTTTCCCTAGGCCGTGCCCCAGCTCTCCCTTGTCTCTCCTCTCTGCCTTTGCCTCAGACAAACCCGGCCTAAGATCCCCTCTTAATGACGGGATCGTGCTCGCCCTATCCCTGCTCACCACTGCCGTGGACCACCGCATTCCCGACCACCTTCTAAACCCTAGCCCTCGCCACTGCGCCAGCACATGCGGATAGCTGACGTGGTCTACACCACCACCCCGCCGCCATGGCTCCGACCCCACAACCGCTTCGTACCCGCCGTCGAACACCCTAGCTGCACACTGGACCCTCACCACCCCGAGCTCGCCACTACCTCTCCCGCACTCGCCTCGCCTCCAAAAACCCTAGCAGCACGTAGTGGACGTTGCCGCACCGTCCAGCCCGCCAATGGCGTGCTCCCCCGTCCCATAGCCCGCTCGCCACTCCCGGTCCACCGTGAGGCCGCCTTCGGCTATATAAAGCCACCCCAAGCCCCGACTCCAACCACACCACTCCCTCTACTCTCCCTCACCTCACCACACTCTCTGCTCCTCTCCGCACCCACCAGCAGGGCAGCAGCACCGCTGCCCACCTCCAGGCCGAGGAGGCCGAGCCGCCGTGCTAGGTAGCTGCCGATGTCGACCACGGCCCGCTGCCTCTCTCTTCTCCCTCTCCCTACTTTCCTTCTTTTCCTAGCACCGCCACTCACCCGCGAGCCTTTTCCCTACCCAGGTTTGCCGCGAGGAGCCCGCCGGAGAAGCTTCGGTCCGAGACCGACGAGCAGCTCGCCGCCGTCGACCTGGACGTTTCCCAAGCCGCGCCACTCCGCCAGCTGATCCCCTCAGAGCCTCCGCCGCCGTCCGCACCCTGTCCACCGTCCTCGGGACCCCTAGGTGAGCCGCCGTGCTCCCTCTCCGCCGTCTAGGGCTTGGACGCAGCCCGTTTTAGGTCGTCGCCGGCGGGACGGTCACAGGCCGTTGGATCGGGCATACCGCTTCGGCTTTAAGCAACCACTGACGGGCGGGACCAACCCGTCAGGGTTTTCATCTTTTCCCGGCGCGGGAAAAATCCCGTGGGCCGGCCCGTTTAGCTCAGATTTCACTCGGGCCTTTATCTTTTAAATAATAAAACTGAAATGTTTAAATTCGGACTTGTCTTAGAAATTAAAAATCTGGAAATTGGTAGAATCAAAAATTATGAAATTTCATGCACTGGTAGCTTGTGAAGTTATCTATCCAACAGTACTGGTCCCTTATCATTTAGATAAAAATTAAACCTCTGATAAATTAATTACCACAGAAGGTTTTAGATCTAAACTTGTTTGTTTCTGATACTCTTAAGTGTTCAAATAATTTGAAACCAATTTTGTTAGCTTCGTACTGTGAAACCCAAGCTGCCCTTAAATTCCTAGAATTAATTGAGCCACCTAAGTTAGCTGTCCTTTAAATTAGTGGATAGCCTTTTTCTGCACTATCTAAATTATAACACTTTATTTATGAGTTCAAATGACATGAGACCAATTTTGCTAGGTCTGTAACATGAACCTCTAGTTACCCCTAATTTCTCATAATTTTCTGTTAAACAGAAAATAGGTTAACCTTAAAACTTGACCTAACCATCTCCTTGTTTCTGCCAACCTATTAACTCAAATGGTCTGAATCCAATTTTGCTAGCTCCAAATTAACCAGTACTAGTTGTCCCTAAAGGGGCACATTTTTCTGAGCCACAGAGATTTAACTCGTGTTATAGCTAATTTTCTGCCTATAAATTTTTATAACAAATAAGTGGGAATTTAAAATCTACCAAACCCCAAATGTTGTGATTTTTAAGTAGGGCAGTAGCTTGTCGTAGAAGTTTAGTTTACTTTGTTTGTGATGCTTTGTTGAGAGGAGGTGTGATTGTGTGTTTTGCTTGTTAACAACGATTAGACGAGAACGTTGCCGGCGAATTCGAGGAAGGAGGTTTTATTGATCAAGAGTATCAAGACCAGGGACACGTTGCTGACCAGGCCAAGCCATCCATTTGATCATACCCCTTTGTCCTATTATTTTTAATAAGCATGTGTTACTTATGTTAAGATGCATGAAATGTTTTCAAGTGGTGTGTGCCACTAAAACCCTTTTCAAGTATTACCTAAGTTATATGCCATGATTAGGCCCCTTATTTAGGAGTGATTAGTTAGAGAAATGAAAAATTCTAGGTTGGGAAAAGTCAATGTTTTATTCAAAAACCCTCTTTATGAAAATCCTTGGGAGAAATTGTGTTTTACCCAAGATGTTGCTAAATGATTAGCTTTGGGAAATGGAGTAAGAATGGAGTATGAAGGTTTTGAGAAAATGCACATTGTGTCCTAGTACTTACGTCGACCAGCCGTAACATGTGCGGCCACATTACCCCCATATGGGACGGGGCTTAGTCAATTAGCTTGCTTGTTTTAGTATGGGATGCCTCAATAGCGGAGATGCTCCGTTTTATGAGGGGCTGGTTTGGTGACCTTCCCCTGACCCGGGTCCTTCAAAGGGTCGAAGGATAGAAGCGTATTTTCATACCGTCGGGCAAAACTATGAGTCCTCACACCCAGGGCTTCGACGGGAGACCGGACTGGGTGTCGGCGGAATGTTCATAAGGGCAGGGTCCTATACTAGGATGAGCAAGTGCAAGGCTATGATCGGGAGCCCGTCGTGACATACACCTTGTATGGTGGGATGTTGCCCACACGACGAGTCTTCCGGATGGTGTGGGTAAAGTGTACAACCTCTTCAGAGTGTAAAACTATTCGAATAGCCGAGTCCTCGAATATGGACAGTTGGAAGGCCGTCCTATGACCTATGTGCAAAGTTTTCGGTTTCAAAAAAATGAAGATGTTATTGGTGTCATACTAAAGGGTCAGTATGAGGAGAAATGAAGGAGAGGGATTCACAACGGGCCGTGATCCCACCGGAGGAGTTTTTCAAGCAAAAACTGTTTTTATGAAAAGCTTCTTTTTTTTCAAATATCTTACCTTTTTCAACAAAGATGTAGGGATATCTTTTCTTAAAAAAGGAAGTGTCTTTATAAAATCAATAGCCTACCCTTAGAGCATTCCACCATACTATTATGCATTAGTTCTTCAAATAATTAAATATCGGGTGGTTTGCGAGTACATTCAAATGTACTCATATTGGTTTCGTCCCTGGCTATTGTCTTGGCCAGACTTTGAGGAGCCATATGAGGAAGGAGACTACGACGCCGATAACGCGAACTAGGGATCTTCATCAGTCAGCTGCCTATAGGGTTGTTAAGGCACTCGTGTTCAGCCTACGACGCATATTGCTATTCCGCTGCTTGAAGAATGCTTGAGCCCGATGAGGCAATTTATGTAAGACTATGGTCCTCGTGACCCTAATGTTGTAAGACTTTAATTCGGTACTGTAATGGATGTAAACTTTGGTATTCAGTTCAGGTTATGTACAACGACACACTGATCATGGGGTCGTTGTGTTAAGCATAACGGGTATTTCGGACAGCTAGTCCGGGGTCCCAACAGAGGGTATGTGAGCCAATAGCCAATCACTTAATGTGTGACAAGTATGTCAGAAGACGTGATGAACAATTACCACGCTTTACATGGTGCAACACAACCATACAGGCCTAGACACACACTGAACATGATTTTGTATTTGACAACGGTATCAACTGACCAAGCAACACCCAAAAAAAACCGAAGGGAAGTTGGTCAAAATACCAAAAATGTACATATCTTCTATTCTTCATGTTCTACTAGTAGGTAGTAGCACATACTAATTGCAAAAAAACTCGTATATAATCAGCAAGTAGTCTACTACTTCATCTTCATGTTAAACAAGAAAAAATAATTGCTCTGGAATAGTATTGACGATTTGAACATCTCGGGAATAGTCAAATCTCAAGCAAGCTATTTCATAATAAAGAGATAGCAAAACTGCTTAAGGAAAAATCAGAGCTACCGCATCTCGTTCGTATATCTACAACAGAGCCTCATATCCATTTATACTAGTAAGATGCAGACACATAGAAGTACCAACTTACAGAGAGTATATACGGGGCATTTGGTTGGATGTTGGAATGAAGGCAATCATCCAACTCTAGCAAGACATACTCTTCTTCTTCTTCATCGCCAATTTGTTTGTATGTCTCTTGTGCATTTGCCATCTCGAACAAGAATTTGCTCTTATACAGACGTAAATACAACAATTTACCAACCAGATTGCCTGGACAGACAGATCAGAAGTAGGAAATCAATGCAAAAAAAAAAAGATACAGCTACCGGGAATCTACTGCAGTAGGTGAACACAAGACTTAGCATTCTCTCGTGAAAAACTATGCCGTTTAAGTCCCCTTGTGCTAAATGGCTAGTAATAGACCAAGCTATCACGGTACAGATGTACGGACGATACATCATTTATTTAAACAAGGATTAAGGCGGGTATAGATTTATTTGCAGGAACAAATACATCAGTAGCAAAGAGCAAATGCACCAAACGAAGCACAGAATGACAGAACAAGGCGCAAGTGGTGAGGCCAGAATTCCAGGTGTGTGTATGCGGAGTTGAATAATTTAGAGAAATTGAGGCTATACTTATTACAACATGTTCATCTTAGTGACAATGCGTTGAATAATTTAGAGCAGCTACAGATAAACAAAAAGAAAACTACAACAAAACTTCAATACTTGACGATTCCATGCCTCCTTTTTCTTTTTTATTTAGAGAAATTACAGAAAAAGATGAAATGAAAAAACTACAGAAAAACTTTAATACTTCACAACTCTTAGCCTGTACCCTCGAATACATAAAAAATCAAAATCACCGTCTAGACATTCATGTACTCCGTATCATCAATAGTCATACGGTAGCTGACGAATCATAATATGCGAAACGTGTTCAGTCTGGAGTCATTCATCAGATCTGATTCAAGTCTACTGTAAAATTTTGGAGAATTCTATTCAGAAACATGCCTAGCATTGAACAACAAATCATGCATATAGGTTTGACTTGACTCCGGTAAGAATACCAGTAAGTAGAAGCCGACCGGCGTCTCCTCCGCGAGTCCCGCTTCCGCACCCAGTACCCACGGGCGCGGAGAACTACGCAGACGAGCCGATGTGCGACCCTCCGCGCTCCTCCTCCGACGGGGACGGCCGCGGGTGGACGACTCCGACCTCGAACTGATGACCTCGCCGGTGGCCGTGTGTTGGCGGCGATATTGGAGGAGAGGAGGGGACAGCAGCTTCGTTTTCTTCCGAAGTGGCGGCGGCGGCAGCCGCACTCCGGCGTGTTGAGAAGATGCGGGGATGCAGCGTGGCAGAGGAGACGAGAAGGGCTCGACAGTGGCAGTGAGCGGCGTACAGAGTCCATCTTCTCGTATACGTCTTGGAGGTGGGCCCACGGATGTACCGGCCCAAGAGGCCCTCGCGATGCCGGCCCAGGTTGGAGAGAGCGCGGACCAGTCCGTTGCCGTCACACGCACGAGTGAGAGAGTGATTGCAACGGAGGGAGTAAGGGTATGTTCAGTTCTCGGATGGACCGGAATGGAACCGTTCTATTTCCAGAACCAATTCTTGCGTTCGGTTGGAGCGAGTAACGAAATTAGGTGGTTTTATAAAAGGGCATATTCACTTTAGATGCGGAACCAACTCGTCCGGCCGATTGGACCGGACGAGGTGGAACGGCACATTGTCTCCCTCTATTTTAATCAAGTTTAGCTATAATTAATAAGTTTAGCAATAATAAATCAAAATTAGGAATAATTAATCAATTTTAGTAATAATTAATCTAGTTTAGGAAATAGTTAATCAAGTTTAGAAATACTTAATCAAGTTTAGAAATAATTAATCCAGTTTAGGAAATAATTAATCGAGTTTGGAATAATTCCATTCTCACTCCATTCCATTCCATTCTCATCCCATTCCAAAACCGAATACAGGGATGGAACGGTTCCGGGACAATTTTTTATCCAAACCGAACACAGGGATGGAACGGTTCCGTGACAGTGGAATGGAATGGTTCTATTCCATTCCACCCCATCCAAAAAACAAACACACCCTAAAATACCACTATATATGCGAGTACGTAGTGACATGCCCAGTGGTGCTATTGCGAATGATTCCGTTGGTTTTTTCCCAAGATTATTATTGTGCTCTTGGCAAATCAGAAAAGGAGTTCGATTTGGTTGCTGTTGAGAATAAACTGCACCCTCCTACAGAAGCCAACCGTCTCCACGAACCGACCTATATTTAGCACGTTTTAGATATGCCCAAACTGCTACGGGCAGTTGACACTTCTTTGTAATAACCGACTTGTACCATGTATAAAAGGGCTTTGTCCAGATCAATAGAATCACAAGTTTTACCCTCAATCGGTTTTACTTCTAACACGTTATCAGCCATGCGCTCTCAACAGAGCAATAGACCACCGGAGGAAGAAGTAGAGAAAAAGGAAGGCAAGAAAATGGCAGGTTTCCTACCGGCCCTTGCCTCCGCGTTTGCTCGTTTCCTCCGGCGAGAGTCTCGATGTCGCAGGTTTGCTCATCGCCTCATCCTTCGTCGTCACGGGGCTGCTTTTCGCCGCTACGGCCGCGGGGCTGCCTTCCACCGCCACGGCAACGGCGGTGGTCTTCACCACCGCTCTGGACTGGGTGGCCGTCGACGCCACTTCGTCTTGAACCGTGCACCGTCGCCACAACGTCCCTCGCCAGGCTCAAGTGCCCGCCACTGGAAAGGGTGCCCCCGCCGATGTTGCTGGACCATCTGTGCCGCCACCGCCGGCATTCACCATCCCTCCGATGGATTGGCTTCTCGGTAGATATGCAGCATCTTTTCTTGTCGAGGAAGAGGTTTTCGACGCCACACTGGTTCCGCTACCATCGGGGATCCTCTTCGGCAACGACATGGACACCGGGGTAGCCTTCTGCCCGGAGCACGGGGGGTACGAGCCTTTCCCTGCCCGCAAAGGCTACGAAGCGAGCCCTCCGCCCCCGACCACTCCACCACCGGAAACAGATGTCGTCGATACGTACCTGGACCTCCCGACGCCGACAAGGACTCGGAACACTTTTTTTTTTTTTGCATGGTAATACAATTCTCATTGATAAATAAAATACGAGATACAAAGTACATATACACCGATCTTACAGATCTGAAAAAAATAGGATAAACCTATATGACAACCCAACGTCTATCCATCTTCTTCGGCACAAGGGCATGTATAAAAAGGCTTTGCCCAGATCAATAGAATCACAAGTTTTACTCTCAATCAGTTTTACTTCTAACAGTTGCCATTGACGATGTCGTCCATCTTAAAAGCACTCTCTTCCTTAAGCGTGTAATGTTACCGACTAGCACCATTTTATGGAACTGCATGATAATAATTTACCCACATTGCCAACGCTTATATGCCTAGCAGGATTTTTTCACGAGAAAAACACTGACGATAACACCATACAGTCAGTAAAACTAGCATGATTAATGATTCAAAACTGTTGCTCGTGTTGAGATAGGTCTCACACCTCTCCAACAGCAAGAAGGTTCATACGAGTTGATTATTCACGACCTTCAGCGAGAAACGCCTCAAAGCAAGAGAAACTTGTACAGACCAAAACTTTCAGAGGGTGAGTGCACAGGCTAGACAACGTCGAGCCTGAAAAGGGTTATTTTGCAAACAGCTTTTCCATCAGGGGAACTTGATCGGCTCTGGCTGCAATGCTTTCTTCACTAGCTCCGACTGTTCCTGCACATGAACGGACAAGAAGCCAGTGGCCGTGGCAGCCGAAGGTGCCCGCCCCACATACTTGATGTCCTCGAATGAACCACGCCCAAGAGTCTTCATGGCAGAATACAGGCGAGGAGAGATGTAGCTGTATGCTCCCATGTTCATAGGCTCCTCTTGGCACCACACGATCTCCGCATCTGCGAAGATAGTGGCAAACATCAACAGTTGCAGCTAAACACACTCAAGACAGAACAATGCAGCATAACAACTTGGACAACAAATGCCAAAAAAGTGGTAAGAAAGTTGCCCCACAATAGCTACTGCGAGCAATCAGCTAAGAATCAGGACACACGGTCAGTGGTGCACTCCTATCTGTCTAGCACCAAGCCCAGAGAGGTGGGGTAGTATAGTCCTAAAATTGGCTATGTTCTACCATCAAGTTCTACCAGCATATAGAAACCACAACCAGGTTTTTACAAAGCTCGCTGTGAAATAAGCAATGTCACCACGTGACAATGTTGTAAGTACGAGGAACTGCGAACAATGCAAAACGCCCGCATCAGACAAACAATTGGTTAAATTTTTTGAGCAAAAGGGTTCGTACATGCATACATCTTTTTAGATCAGTGAGGTCTGTACCATCTACAAGTGCTAACATTGCTAGGTTCTATTATCAAGCTCTACAAGCATATAATAACAATACAGGTGCAACAAAACCAAACCTCACTGAAATAAGCATGCTATCACATGACAACTTTATAAATGTGAGGAACTACTGGCACACATGGCAAATGCATGCACCAACAGATTAAACTTTGAGGAAAAGGATTCATACTTGGATATCTTTTTAGCTCTCTCTGGATAAGGTCGTACGGGAACGGCGAAAGTTGCTCAACTCTGCAAATTGCAACATCACTGCGCTCGGTCTTTTTCCGCTCGTCATCAAGTTCATAATACACCTGCAATAGGGCAATTTCAAAAGGAAGTTCATATTTGCAATGAACTGGTAACTAGTTTTACTTGATTTGTTAAAAGGGAATACATACTTTCCCAGAACATAATACAAGGCGGTTGATACCCTCCTCGACTTCCTTGTGATCGTTACGGTCCTTTATCAGCCGCTTGAAACGTGTTCCTTGCTTATCAAAACCTGGGTGCCCTTCAACATCATCAAACTCAGAAAGGTTGGATTTACACTCCTTGTGCCGAAGTAGGTTCTTGGGGGCTGTCACAATCAGTGGTTTCCGGAACTCCCTATGTATCTAGAACCCATGGACAGAGTATGATGATTAATTCATGCTAGTGAGACACATGCTAGCATCTGGAAAAACTTCAGCATAGTGGAAACAAACCTGACGACGCAGCAGATGGAAATAGTTAGCAGGGGTTGTCACATTCACAACCTGCCAATTACAATCCTGTATCTGCTTGCGAAGTGTTGAGTCCATCTCAGGTATGACAAAAGGATTGTCATCACTCATCTGCGAATCAAATTGATGATCTCTAGTAAGCAACAAACATTCAAGAACCAAGCATACCATTCATCCAGAAATTATGAAAATTCCAGGAAGCCAAAGTGTAGCCAGAATAGTTCGAGCTATCAGAAGTTGTACTCCCTCCGTTCCATATTAGTTGACTCCTAAATGGATGTCCCTAGATTCATTTTGTATCTAGATACATTCATTTAGAAGTCAAGTAATATGGAACGGAGGGAGTAGAACACATTGTATCTTCTTGATTAGTGACATGGTACGGCAAACAACTATAGCATGCTAGAGAACTGTCAAAGAACAATGATGTAAAACATGATGCTCCTTCTGAGTTCTGACTGAACAGGAATAATTGCCTGCATCATATAGAAAACAAGGAGAAACTACGAGCCGTGAATTACCTGAAGAAAGCGTTCCAAACGGCAGCTGGAGTGTTCAGGACCTTGGCCATCGTAGCCATGAGGCAGTAGGACAACAAGGCCAGTTTGGCGCAGCCATTTGGCCTCTCCACTACTCAGAAACTGGTCGAAAATCACTTGTGCACCATTGGAGAAGTCACCAAACTGAGCTTCCCAGAGTACTAGTGAATTCGGGTTCTCCATGGAGTAACCCAATTCAAACCCAAGAACAGCAAATTCTGAAAGTGAACTGCAAAAAACACATTCTTGTCCTCAAACCCATGACAAGCAAATTCACCTTCTTACTTGAGTTGAAACTTGCACTGGTAAAACAACAGCTATCTAACAATGTATAACTGCATTGATCCAAGTTTGCATATGCAAGGTGGTAATTTAAGAAAGTTAAGTGGACAGACAAGGCAGTAAGTGAAAGTAGAGCTTATTGCTCCACAGAACCGATACTTGTCTCTATTATATTATATAATATTCCAAAGTGAAGATAACTGAAACAAACCTAAAGAACCGGGTATAGTGTCTCCATTATTGCCTAAAGACCAGGGTAACAGGAATATGATCTTATAAGCGTTCAAATTTAACAAATCTAGACAATATTACAGCAGTTAGTAGGGATGACATAAATCCATTAGCAGACTTACCTGTTGCTAACGGTAAACAGCTCCTCATTTTGATTCATCACAACATGATCAAGTGGGCAGTATTTCGCCCCAGTTTCCTGGTCATGTAAAACGGAATGTCGGTGGCTAAAAGTTCCCCTTTCCACATCCTGTCCACTCAGCCTAACATGGTTGCCTTCAACAATGAGTGCCGCAAAGGCAAGAGCTTCAGCCACAGCCCAATCAATACCTTCACCACTCTCAATCATTGCAGCGCGTTGCTCAAAAATCTTCTTCACTGCTCTGTGGGCTTGAAGCCTTCGGGTAAAGTAGTAATTGCTTGACCAACACGTTTCAGTACCTCCGGCTTAACCCTGCAAAGCAAGCATTTCAATGATGATGGATGATATATTTGTTGAATACATAAACTACAAGCATAATCGACACGGATAATGCTGTTACCCGGTGTTGCGGACACGTGAAATTTGCTCAGGTGACTTAAAGCCAGTCCAGTAAGCTGCGAGCCAATCCCTCTTGTTGGGAACATAATCTTTGCTTTTAGCGAACTCTTCATTCAGGATTCGGTTCACTTTGTCGTGGATCCTCTGAACATCTTCCTTGTTGAGTTCGCCTGTTTCAAGGAGTTTCTGTTCATAAAGCTTCAATGAACTGGGATGGTTCTTAATGACCTGCCACAGAATATTTTTCATCAGAAACACCTATACTAGAATCACAGAGCATCAATATCAGCAAGTATGGTACGTACAGGAATTGGACAGAAAACAGAAACACAATACAGAGGGTAAGATAGAAATGGGCGTCGAGCTGTATACTGCACTGGGTAGCAACCTATGTGGAAATGATCAACCATGCATGCAAAACAATGATTATAGGTAGCATGAGGATTACCTGATACATCTTTGGCTGTGTGAAGGATGGCTCATCAATTTCATTGTGTCCGAATCGACGGTAGCAGATCAGATCGACCACCACATCAGAGTGGAAAGTCTGCCGCCACTCAGCTGCAAGTTCGCAGACACGTACAACTGCCTCCAGATCATCACCATTAACATGGAATATAGGGACGTTCACAGCTTTGGCAACATCAGTACAGTACTGCGAGGACCTGCCGGCCCTTGGATCAGTTGTGAAGGCAACTTGGTTGTTCACAACAATGTGAATGGTTCCTCCAGTTGTGTAGTTTGGGAGAGCACTTAGATGGAGCGTCTCGTAAACAATGCCTTGCCCAGAAAAGCTACCATCTCCGTGAATCAGAATGCCCATGTTCTTTGTCCTGTCAGCATCATTCGAGTAGAACTGCTTTGCCCTTGTCTTGCCTACGACAACAGGATCGACAGCCTCGAGATGACTGGGATTGGCGACCAACGACAAATGGATCCTCTTGCCACCCCGGGTGGGACGGTCGTAGGAGGTACCCAGATGGTACTTGACATCGCCAGTTCCAGTGTAGAGACCATCTTCGCCTTCGACGGGCCTTGTCCCACCAGCAAACTCACTGAATATCTGAGACAAGGGCTTGCGCACAACATTGCCCAGTACATTGAGTCTTCCCCTGTGCGACATCCCAATGACAATGTTCTCGACGCCAAGGTCGGCGGACCTGTCAAACATCTCCTTCATGCCAGGGATAAGCGTCTCACCGCCCTCGAGGCCAAACCTCTTGGCAGTGGCCCACTTGGTGGCAAGGAAGTTCTCGAACTGGGTGCTCCAGATGAGCCTGTCAAGCATGACGAGGCGGCGGTCCTTTTGGTACTCCTCGGGCTTGACGGTCTCAATCTTCTCCCTGAGCCAGTTGCACTTGTCCCTGTCAGGGATGTGCATGTACTCGAAGCCGATGGGGCCGCAGTAGGCCCGCTCGAGCTTGTTGAGGATCTCACGCAGGGTGAGGACGGGGCGGTTCTCGGAGAGGAAGCCGGACATCATCCAGACGCCGAGGAAGAACTCGCGGTCGAGATCGGCCTCGGTGAAGCCGTACTGGGCGAGGTCGAGGTCGTGCGGGACGGCGCGGTCGTCGAGGCCGAGGGGGTCGAGCCTGGCCTTCATGTGGCCGTTGACCTGGTAGGCCCTGACGAGGAGGAGGAGCTGCATGCTCTCCTGGATGGTCTGGCCGGAGAGGCCCGCGGAGGGCGCGGCCTGGCCGAGGAAGTTGCGGAAGAAGTTGTCCCAGGACTCGTCGACGGAGGACGGGTCGGCCTCCCAGGCGCGCTGGAGCTCCTCGAGGTAGACGCTGCTGGTGCCGTCGAGGAAGCTGTCGGTGAGCCTGGAGAGCGGGACGGCGCGCGGGACGGGGGCGGAGGTGGCCCTGCGGCGCAGCGCGGAGGAGTGGAACCCCGCGGATCGGGCGGCCGCGGTGGTGGTGCCGGGGGCGGCGCGCGCGATGAGGGTCCGGCGCACGGCCTGGCGGGCCACGCCCGTGGCGGCGCGGAACCACGTCATTGTTGTCCTCCCCCTCCTGTCGCCCTCCTCCTCCTAAATCGAATCGAGACGAATAAATCAATCGGGCAATGAAGACGAACGGCGGCGGATCGGGGGAGGAGGGAGGGAATCGGAACGAACCTTTTGCGGTCAATAGATGGCGGCGGCGGCGGCTCGGCGGAACCCTCGTCGGAGCCTGCCCAGGGAATGGAAGGGCGTACAGAACGGATTTCTTTTTGCCTTTGCCTTTTTTTCCTCCTCCTCTCGGGAGATTTTGTCTTGGGAAAGGGTGCAACGCGGTGCGGTACGAGAAGGAAAGAAGCGGTGGAAGGAACGGGGCATGGGGTCAGGTCAAAGCGGTGGTGGGCGGTGGGCCCCACCGGTCCAGTCCGTTGGGTTCCAGTTCAAACGTATCGTGCATTTGTAAGGATCGGAGCCGCTCCTTCCGACTTTTCTTTCCAAAGACAAGACACGGCACGTCATCGCCACGAGGTCGTGTAGGGGTTCAGATCCCCTGGAGTTTGACTCAACTCCACCGTGTGGAGTTGGGAAAATCTCAGCCCTTGCATTATCCGTATGGTCCAGATTTCTCCACATCCCTATATCCTATTAAAGCCATCCTCTTCCTCCTCGATAATGTCGCGAAGCTTCAAGATAGCACCACGATTCCTCTCGTCTCTCCAACATCAGCTCCCCTCATCAGCTCAGGCAGCCAGAACACGAGGGCCCAAACCTGGCCTCCTACACCGAGTAGCCGACGCACCATGGGAGAACCTCATCCGCCGAGTTGCCGCACTGCCATGAGCTTGCAGCCTCCATGGAGCTCCGCCGCATCAGGGGCTCGGCCCAATTCGCGAGCTTGCGGGTCGCCGCCGGACAAGGAGGTCTCCCCAAATCGCGAGCGTGAAGTCTCCTCTGAGTCGCTGCTGCTGCACGAGAAACTCACCCACAATATCGTGACCTTGCAGCCTCCGTGGAGTCTCCGCCGCACCAAGGCTCTCCCCAAATCGCGAAGTAAAATTAGATAAACGGAGGTTGTTACGGTTAATTAAATCTGGGACGTAGAAAAAATACAAGGGCTGAAATTTGCCCAACTCCACACGGTGGAGTTCAGTCCAACTCCAGGGGATCCAAACCCGTCGTGTAGAGAAAACAAATATAACAACTTATCTTTGAGATATTATTCTATGTATTCTCTAGCAATTAATGTATACATGTCAAAAAAAAATAGATCTTGTATATTATATGTATTCTCTAGAGATTAATGTACATGTCAAAGAAAATGTATCTTCAAAGAAGTTGTCCGAGGACTCGTCGACGGAGGAAGGGTCGGCCTCTGATCCTAAAAAAAAGTCGTAATTTGAGCTGCCGAGTTGTAAGTATTTAGTTCTATTCCCATGACACATAATACGGGTTTTCGTTCCTTCCATTTTGTTATTAAAGGAGGCTGAAAAATGAAGGAAATGTTTATGTTCCTCAATGGCTTATAGCCAAATGTCAAATAAGAGAAGCCACCCCGCTGCAACGATAGTCCTAGCTTTACTGCGGAAGCCCCAAAACCACTCAATAATTTCAGAAAACATGCTGAGAGTACTTATCGGACAAAAAAACATTTAGTTAAATGAATTTGCTAACTCTCAGTCGTCTGAGAATTAGTTAAATCTCAGTCACCTCTACTACCGTTGGATCTCCTCAAGATTTGTGATTTTTGTTTCTGGGAACGTCGAGAGTGAGTGCGGCCGTGCGGGGGCATGTGAGTCTTTACGGTTTTGTTTTCTATCGTCCCCTGCGGCCCGTTCATGTGTGTTTGTGGGCTTTTCTTGGTGTGTTCACGTGTCCCCTCATGGGCTTGATTAGTTGTTTTATTTTTTTCCTTTTTTTGTTTTGTCCGTTGTACTGTGTAATTCTTTCCCACCTCCACGCGTGTCTTCTGCATTGCCTCAGTTACTTGCATTGCTTAAGGTCAAAATGTATATATTGTAGAGCACGTCTGTTTTTTCACACATCATGCATGTTACACGCATTTTTTTTGCCTAGAAATTGTACCTTACGTGCCACGTGTTATAGGTAAAATGGTTTTGCTAATTTACATCTAACCCCTATTTAAGTTAGATCTCAGTAAACTCCGGGACCATTTTTATTAAGTCGTGGTTTGGGCTGCAGTTGCACATGGATTGCAACTGAAATTTCTCTGTTACACATGAGTTAGAACTGGGATTTCTCGAGTTACATATGGGTTAAAACTAGGATTTTCTCGGTCGCACATGAATTACTACGACATGTAACTAAGATTTTG
Source organism: Puccinellia tenuiflora (assembly GCA_012064385.1). Lineage (NCBI taxonomy): Eukaryota > Viridiplantae > Streptophyta > Magnoliopsida > Poales > Poaceae > Puccinellia > Puccinellia tenuiflora. The sequence goes on from QRDG01000415.1 coordinate 707,090, forward strand.
CTAGTTTCACATGAATTACAACTTAGATTTTTCTAATTACATATGGGTTGTAACTAAGATTTTCAAGTTGGATATGGTTTGCACCTGAGATTGTTCCAGTTACACGTCGGTTGCAACTAAGATTTTTTTTCTAGTTGCACGTGAGTTGTAACTGAGACTCTAAGTTGCACATCGATTGCAACTGATATTTTTTCGGTTACATATCGGTTGCAACTAAGATTTTTTCTTGTTGCACGTGAGTTGTAACTGAGACTTGCACATCGGTTGCAACTGACATTTTTCAGTTGCACATCGGTTGCAAGTAAGATTTTTCCAGTTACACATCGGTTGCAAATAAGATTTTTTCTAGTTGCACGTGAGTTGTAACTGAGACTTTTAAGTTGCACATCGGTTGTAACTGAGATTTTTCCAGTTACACATCGGTTGTAACTAAGATTTTTTTCTAGTTGCACGTGAGATGTAACTGAGACTTTTAAGTTGCACATCGATTGTGACTGAGATTTTTTCAGTTACACATCGGTTGCAACTAAGATTTTTTTAGTTGCATGTAAGTTGTAACTGAGACTTATAAGTTGCACATCGGTTGTAACTGAGATTTTTCCAGTTACACATCGGTTGCAACTAAGATTTTTCCAGCTACACATCGGTTTGCAACTAAGATTTTTTTTCTAGTTGGATATGGGTTGCAACTTTGATTTTTTGCAGTTACATATGTGTTGTAACTGAAGATATTTCTCTAGTTGCACATGATTTGTAATTGACATTTTTTTGGTTTGGTTCTATGCAACTGAGGCTAAGTTAGACTATGTGTAAACTGACACTCAATTACATCTAGTATGCAACTGAATGGTAATTATGCACAGTGTGTGCAACTGAGGCACACTAACACATGGCGTGCAACTGAAAAATAGTAGTTACACACGGTGTCAAAACACCATAGTCCTTAGGAAATATTTTTCTATTACATTTCTTTGTTTCTTAAGATCTAATAATAGGTTGGACCTCATGGGATTTTTTAAGAAAAAGAAACACGTTCAGCTGTTGATTTTTTTTTAGTGGGACGTTCAGCTGTTGATTGTCATTGTTTTTATGGAGTATTTTGCTGTTTTGTGGGCCTGATGTGTGGTTAGAAGCCCAGCTAACGAAATAGAGATAGCCGAACACCATAACACGGAGATACACACAGGCCATCTGCAGCTTCGGATCGGCCCAAAAAAGCTCCAACTCAGAAAATCAAATGGACAACATGCAGAATTGTACGCAAACATGCAGTGTCAGCCGACTGAGCTCTAGACGTGCCCTTAATTAAACTATAAAGAAAACTGGCAAGAGCACACTCAAAAAACAAAGGATCAATTGTCTCGTGTGTGTGTCACAAAAACATACAATTTGTCTCTTTTCCTTTCCACCCCACAATAAAATTATCCTTAATTAAGATTTATGATTATCCCACCATAGAAACACTCTTACTTATAGAGATACTCTAACATACCATAACTTCACTTAATTAACCTAGGAAACCTTAAACTCTAGGTACGTCCATTGCACAAAGAAAAGAGAGTTGCTACGTGTCCGACGATTTTTGTCCGACATGTATACGACGGAAACCGAGATCACTACGATGCAATCTGAGAATCAAGCTGGACCGAGAGATGTGTTTGTCGGACGGAAATCGTACGTGAATTGTCGTACACACAGCCATTCCGTAAAGAAAATACCAGACTGTTGGTCAATTTTCATACAAGAGAGTCGTTTGTACCTGTCAATCTGATATTTATACATAAAAGTTGTAACTGTCTCTGAAGTTCAACAGTTTCTCTCCATAGTGTGAGAGAAGCGTTTTAGAGCTTGGGCTACAAAGAGATCATTTAAAAAAATTATAAAATCTGCATTTTGGCGTTTCAATTTTTTGGAAAACAATCCTAGATGCAGCTAATGATATGATCTACAAGTGTGTAAAAAATCATTCCAAAATTTATTATATTTTGGTTGGCCCAAAATGAAAAATGAGTGGATATGGGTCGGTGAGCAGTACACTTGTTTAAAAAGTTGAAATTTTATCTGATTTGTCATTTTTCGGTAGCCTAAAATAATATGAGTTTTGCATTGAGATTTTAAACAATGGTAGACTTCGACATTCTCTATGCCTAGGATTTTTGTTTTAAATTTTTGGAGACATAAAATACCGATTTTGATTTTTTTTAAACAGGCTCCATGTAGCCCGAGCTCTATTTGCACTTTCCGTCCATAGCGCGCCCTTCTAAATTTAACACACACCCATCCTTCCTCAAAAACTTTTAGAACACCAATATTAACAAAACTTTCCAAAAAAAGGCCTAAGCTTACACATTGACATGAAATTATGATTAACATTTTCCCCTAAGACTACTCATAATGTGAGCAACATAGGTGGTAACATGCATGCTAAGTTGTGGTAAGTATTTAAAGATGACTTATAATTGTAGTAACATAATAGTATGTTACCATCATACATCACTTCCCAATAAAAATTACCCCACAAAAGCATTACATGAAAATCTCTATGTTATTACACATACTCCCTCCATGCGCGAGTCAGTGTACTTCTAGCGTTTGTCTTAAGTCAACTTATTAAATTTGACCAACTTCATAGGGAAAAGTACCAGCATTTATGACAAAAAAAATTAGTGCCACTAGATTCGTCTTGAAACGAAGTTTTGAAATTTACCAGTTTGATGCATTATACATTGCTATTATTTTCTATAGAATTGGTCAATCTTTAAAAAGTTCGATCTAGAACAAAAGTTAGAAGTACACTTATTCGCGGACTGAGAGGGTATGACACTACCCACTATGAAAATAGTAACATAGACTTGTCATATATGCATGTTATTACTTTAAATTGCTCTCCACTATGGCATTTTCCTTCATTTTCTTCTGTTTATTTTTTCATTTCCCTCCAAGTATTGATCCCCAAACAATCCGACAAAAAGGCCGAAGGATCGTCGACCAATCAAAGGCCTGGAACTATATGTTTGTTTTACCCTTTGTTCATAGTTCTATATATAGAGAGATGGAAATTTTGTACTCCGTACGTACGTTCGGCGGTGGATATGTATATGGTTACAGTGTGATGTTCAGTGCCTAGATTCATGACTTCTCGGGAAAGGAGGTCGAGAGAAGAAGAGAAACAGAGGAACAAGTACACTTTGCCTCAATATTAAGATCAGCAACATGTCCAGGCATGATCAATGGATACTTTGACCTGATTTACAGTTCGGTCTTATTTATCCAGTAGCTCATCATGCATGATTCATTGATTCGTACGCGTACAACGACTAAATTGGTCCAAAAGCTAAGCATATATACAGAAATCCACAGTGGCTGAGGTAGCAAGTGACAGCCTCGTGCTGAGCGTGTAGCTAGCAATGCAACAAGCAACACAAACAATCTTTCGAAGCATCCAAAGCGAGTGGTTATATTGCGGCCTGCATCAATTCAGATCTGGTGTTCTATCCCTGGCCCCCGGCGGAAGGCACTTTTGCATCACCGTTACAGTCTTCGCTTTATACAGTTTTCAGTTTAAGGACGGAAGAGTTCCTAGCATCCATCAGACCTCGGACAAACGCCTCATCCTGGACGATTATGGCCAATGCCAAGAAGATCCTGAGGAAGACATATACATCAAGACCGATTAAACCTTCATGTAAAGCTTTATTCATGAAATAGGACTGTGCGTTAGACTTCTCAACTGAACGCACAAAAGCTGTGGGAGCCAAGTAAAAGCACACACAGACACAGACACAACTCTGGAACAAAAAATATATATATGAAGGCGCATCGGAAATGCTTAAGGAGACCTTGCTTCCTACAGATAATACCGGCTTCCTGACCTTGCTTGCTACAGATAGTAGCGATTTTCTAATGTAACCAGTCATAAATCATGTCAAACACTTCTTAGTCGCAGTCACATCGAAATGTAAGTAATGCAAAATCATACTTATATCAGCAACTATTGGAGCCTGCTGTTTTTAACTTAAAAAGACATGCGCCTTTTTGCAATTCGGAGGCTCCAGAGTACAAATCTCACACGTTTAATAAAATTAATTATGGCATTGTAACATACTTATTTTGGTTTGGAACTACATAATATGCACATATCTTCAAAATGCATCGTTTCTTTGCCAACCGAGATTACCAGATGCGGTGCCAATGTACCATTCTTTCCCTTGGGGGTTGGGATTTGGGAAGATCCTAACTGAATCATTTGCTGACTCGTGTAGTTTTTACACTTCAGTATCGAGTCATTACAAAATAATAACTTCAAGGTAAACCTAAGAAAACCTAGGAGTACATGCTGTAATGGTTTTGTCTTTTTGGTTCATAAAACTAAGCCAAAACGAGAAAGAGTATGTCAAAATTAAATAAGATAAAATAGAAAACCAAAGGATGGTTTCTTCCTTACCTGACAGGCTTTGTTCTTAGCTCTGGTTTCAGCTGTGCTGGGGATGTCATTGTTTGGCTTGTTAAATCTCTTTTCTCGTCGATCACATGAACCCCAACCATCTGAGAACCTGCCACTTCTTTATACACATAAGAAGGAAAGAAACAAGTTAATAACACCAAGGGCTGGTGATCTTCAAACAGAATGACTTGCAAATGCATACAAAATGACATACTGCATAGACGCTCTGACAAGAAATTCAGCACGATTGACATTGTGGCTGTCATCAAACTCAATAGAGTGGTCCCTGATTTCAAATGAGATATTGTAGAAGCATGCTATTTTCCTCCACCCTGAGATGGGTTAGATAAGTTAAAGTTAGACGGTGAAGATTAACTCTATAATCAGAACTTACAGTCAGTCACGACAGTGTAAAAGTACGGACCTGATTTCTTTATGTATGGATTCCCACTGATCGAGATGCTGTCACTTTTGTCTAGAATCTGAAATCGATATGCGTTGGGAGAGAAGTGTAAACCATAGAACATGTGAGCTTTCAGCGCAATTAAAAAAGGCGGAGAACTACTCTAGCAAGTAATGTAAGCATGCAAAAGAGAAACAAATGTCACTATGTAATTTCTTCTTAGAATAATTATCAAACACTAGTCTACAATTTGTATCTTAAATATCAGGGAGTAGTCTAGTCCCTCTTATCGAGCTTTCTTGATAAATTTTCAACCCCTAACGGGAAGTGTAAACCATAGACCTGAGCTTTAAATTGCAAAGTAAAAAAGGGAAATTACACCAGCATGTAATGTAATGCATGATATTCTGAGAGGACAATTGCACAGAAGAGCAACATGTTTCCCTATGAAATGTACTGCCCGAAATAACTTCAGATCACCAGTACTCTATAATTTGCATCTGAAACATCGCAAAGTAGTGACTGATCCGATCAAGCTTTCTCGGTGAATTGGCAAACCCTAACGAGTAGATTCGTCACAACAACAACAAAAACTCGGTATGAGAGTATGAGACTATTAAGCAGCCAGAGGCAGAGACCAGTATCTAGGGATGGGATGAGAGATGACCGAGGCCGTACCGAGTAGGCAACCTCCTGGTACTTTCTGAAGCTGGCTACGGACACGGCGGCGGAGGGGAAGGGGCTGTGCACGGCGGCGGCGGCGGCGGAAGGGAATAGGCTGTGCGCGGCGGTGGCGGCGGAGACGAGGCTCCCGGCGCTGGGCTCCGTCACCCAGGGCAGCTCGGGGTGCGGGCTCTGGACGATCATCAACCTCCTGGATGCGTCGGGCGTCATGTAGGGCGGGGGCAGCGAAGGCGAGGGCGGAGGCGGGGTGGCGTAGCCGTGGGAGGCGACGCGCTGGAGCTTGAGGGGGCGGGCGGGCTGCAGCACCTCGCCCCGGTGCGGGTCGTCGTCGGGGGCGCACCGGGAGACCGCGGGGGAGGGAGGGGGCTTGGGGAGCGCCCGGCGGGAGGCTTCGGCGACGGTGTCGACGGAGGCCCAGAGCGCGGCGTCGTCGAGGTCGTGGTCGTCCATGGCGCAGCGCAGGCGAGGGGCGGTGGAAGTGGAATGGAATTGGGGATTGCCTCTCGTCTCGCTCGCAGCAATTCAAAATCGAAAAGGAAATGAGTTACTGGTAGCTGGGCTGGGCTTTTGTCCTCCGGTCCAGACCTGAGCCTGGCCCAAGCAACCTATTCATTTCAGCCTAAGCAATACAGTACCCAGTATCAGATGGTTCTAAATCCCCTAAAAAAAATCAGATAGTTCTAAAAAAACAAAAGTACCCAGTATCAGATTCCACACTATACCCTCAAAGAAAAATAAATCAGATGCCACACTATCATGTTGGCTATAATGTAGAAATCCTAGATTGCTGCCAGAAAATGTAGAACAAAGTAATAATTAAAATTCCAGTTCACACAAAAATGTCACCAGTGAACTGACAGACCATAATTAGTACAACTGCACAAAAAGAACACCAATTTCATCCCCTACATTGCACTAACTACAGTATATACTACACTAAAAGCTGGTAACATGGCACACTAATGTACAGCAGCATAATATTCACAAGAGGGCTCTATCTATCTACCCAAGCTACAAATACAAGCTGAAGCAGATGGAGAATCACCATCAGCGAGACTGAGAGAGCCAGTCCTGAATGGCAAATCGAAGGGCATGGTTGGGGGTGAGATCGAGGTGCTTCAGCTTCAGGTCGGCCACCGCCCGGCCATTCTCCATCCACTCACGAATGGCGCGCCCTTCGTAGGTCAACCCGTCTGCAGCCACCTGAGGATCATCCATGGTTTCCTTGAGAATCGGGCACAGGAAGAAGGACGGTGGTACTCTCCCCCTGATCAGGTGCAGCTGCTCCAGTTCCCGTACCGTCTCCGGCGTCAGCTCCGGCCCGTCTTTGCTGCACTCGAGTCCAAACTCCGCAAGTCGCAGAGCCACCTCCATAGGCCACTCCCCAGCTGTTGGGTCCAGGATCGACGATAGCTTTCCGCAAGACATAGCACACCTTACTTCAGCTGCAAGGCCTAGACCAGGCTGTTTTCCAGTTAGTAACTGCAGTATCACAGTACCAAAGGAGTGTATATCAGACTTGTGCGCCAGCAGTCCAGAATCTATTGCTGGGTGATCCTTTACGTGCTCCACTGTCAATATACCAAAATCGGCTATCTTGCTGTGGAAGTCGGTATCTAGAAGGATGTTCTCGAGATTCAAGCCGCCAGGAACCATCATGTGTGGTTTAGAATGCAAGAACAGAAGAGCACTTGAAATCTCTGCCACGATGCGTGCACGGATTTTCCATGGCACCGGTGGGCTCTCACAGCGTTTGCTGAAGAGATGGCCATGAAGGCTCCCATTCTGGAGATACTCATAGACAAGGCACAGTGCGTCTGGGCATGCCCCAACCATGGTCACTAGATGAGGGTGCCTCAGCTTGTTAAGGATGCACACCTGCCATACGGAAAATAAATAAATGCCTTCAGTTAAGTTAATGCTAGACATATTACAACTAAATATTGCCTTAAAAGTATTTTTTTATTATGTTAGCTGTTGGAAGCAGAAAAAATATATATGTGACAAACAAGCATATAGCCATATACTAAGAAGTAAACGGCACACATAGACCAAACCTATTGCTTAATGTCCACAATATTTCAAGCTTGGTTACGTTACAAAGAGATAGTTCTATATTCACTGATGTCATTACTGGTTGTTTCCGTTACTACAAAATTCTAGAGAAATCTAGATAAATGTGTCTTTGGATAGTTCATAGAGCCATGCATAGTTCCATTTCATGTATGTGACTGCAAAAAACATTTCAGAATTTCCCATGTTAGACAACTGACCAATTACGATGCATCAAATATAACCAGCATAAGAAGCAGGGTAGCAGGGAGTACCTCTTGCTGGAACTGCATCAAGCTCTTCATGCATTGTGAGTGCACCTTATGAATCATTACGCTTCTGTTCATAATTTCTCCTTTGTAAACATACCCATCACCTCTTGGCCGTATTTTGAAGCTCTCTGAGAATTTACATGTTGCAGCTTGCACATCTAACAGTGTCAATTGTCTCAAGGTGTATGGATCATCACTAGGAGCATTTGAACTGCAGCTTGAAAACTTCGAATGGCTGTTTGTGCACCCTTCAACCTGGTTAATATGTCTATATTCTAGCTTTTGCGCCTTTGTTTTTTCCTGCTCAAGATTTTTTATGGAAGACTGAATCACCTCCAGCTCTGCGGCAGCTTCATCCATCCGACTGCTGATGTTTTTAGCACGTGCATCTAGGATTTCTAATGTTCTCATAGAAGAGTCCAAAACGGCTGTAGCTTTTTCTTTACTTCTTGCAAGATCTTCATGCTGATTTCTCGTGGCTAGGATTAAACCTTCAAGTTCCTCCCTTATTTTTACTTCTCGTTTTTTAGAAGACTCGGAGGCTTTTACCTGATCAAAGACCAGAAGCCGGGTAAGCAAAGAAATAAATGCATAATGTCCTTCTCCAAAGTGGATCTAGGAATTCGCTTGGTTTTCTAGTCATGGCATAGGTTAGATGGTGAGAATAGGTGGCTGCATACCTTGACAAAAGCACTGGCAACTTTTGACTCTGTTTCTTTGCGCTTCAGAAGCTCAACAAAAGCGTCCTTCCTTGACCCCTCAGCTTCGATCATGACTTTCTTGAGATTTGTATCCAACATTTCCTGATAAATACCATTCACTTTAAGTTAAACACAATAAGATCAACTCCAAGTACAGAACTAGAAATATTGAAATGAAGCAGAAGGGCTACCTTCGAATGCAATTCAAATGGAGATTCGGGCCAGAGGGTTGGGTTGAATGCAGATTCTGCATCTTGCAGATTTGAAATGTTCCTACTGTAGAAATGGTTGGCATCAGCTCCAAGAGCTCCATAGTCATTCAATCGACCATTATCTGAAACAATGCCTTCAGCTGCTGTTGATGTCCCGCAAGTAATATATCCTTCATCGTGTATGGATTCAGTGTCATTAATATTTGGGCTGAACCTAGTCCTCTTTCTGATCATCATAATATCATCTTGGTTGTAGACTAAGATGCTGTTGTCGATGGCGGCGCTCGCTTCTCTGGTCCAGATGTGTCTTCCTCTCCATACAAACCAAATTTCACAAAATGCTGGCGCATTCTTTGCCATAAAATACTCTTTGCTGTGGCTCGCTTTTAACTTGAAGCAGCTGCATTTGTGGATAGAGAGCATTTGAGTTAAGATACTAACGAAAGGAGACCACCGAAAAAGTACATCTCCCCAAAGTCAGCAACTAGATAATGGTCACTGTTTGCATTTTGATGGAGAACGCCCCAAGAAAATTACAACAGCAGCAGGTAGATGACTTAAATTAGTTGGTATTCATTCGTTCAGCAATCACTTGTCTGCTTTCATTTCTTGTTTTACTAGTGCTGTTCATGGTTAACTGAACTTGGTCTAGGTTTTGAAGCGACGCTGGACGCATATTCTTGTTTCTTACTTCCATTTAACCCACTTAGTGACTAACATGTTTCAAACTAGTAAAATTCCTGGTGTAGCACAAACGAAAAATCACGTCGTATTTAAACGTAGTTGACGAAAGTGGGAGGCGTGCTTACTTATCCGGTATAGAACCCATGACAAGCCTTGTAACCCCATGGTCCCTGACGAGAGTGACGACACCGTCGTGGATTTGTTCGTTCTCCGTGACAAGAACACTTGCCTGCACCTGTGGCCAAATGGAAACTGTTACTGCTACTCTTCTTGGCCTGTTGGCCATATGGTTAAAATCTGTACAACTTGCTAAAACGAACTCTAGTGTGAAAAGGGAAGGCTAGCAGTTTGCAGCAAGGAAAAACCTGCTTCCTGCGACAGAAGGCGAGGTAGGTGAGGAGGATCTTGTTCATTTCGTCCCTCTCGGACTTGCGATGGGAGGAGACGAGCTCTTCCGTGGCCTGAGCGGCAGGAATCTTGCCTACTGGAGAAAGAATGAAGTGAATTTGTTAGGAATTTGCAGAAGAAATGTTCCTACAAGAATACAAGAAAAGAAAAGAAGAGAAAAGAAAAAGGAAGCGCGGAATTGGGGGCGTACGGAGGGTGGGGATGAGCGGCGAGGGCTGGTGGACGTGGACGAGGGCGACGCGTGCGCAGGCGAAGCGGCGGAACGCCCAGCGCAGCAGCGGCAGCGTCTTCTCCGGCGACCTCCCGACGGCGACGTGGAGCGGCGCGTTGGCGTGGGTTTGGTGGTCGCGGCGCACGCGAGTGCCGCCTCCGCCGCCGTAGAGGAACCCGTTGGCGGCGGGGCTGGGCGGCGGCGACGGGCTCAGGACCTCCATAGCCGATCGATCCCAAGCTCCTCCTCCTCTCTCGCGGCTGCGGTCAAGATTCAAGAGATTACTCGTACTTTTATGTGTCGCTTGCGCCTTAGCAGAGCCGCTAAATGCCAAGAAAGAGATCGAATTAACAACAGGATTAGCAATAGAAAATCAAGACAAGCGAAGAATATGCTAGTAGGATCGATGGGCAGCTGCGAGTCAAACGCGGGCGAGCGAGAGCATATGCGGCTAATATACCCCGCTTACTTGCCCCCTATAAGGCTTCAACCCAATAAAATACATTGTTAATTTGCTAAAGAAATGATTGATGGTGTTGGTAGCCCTACCACTGCAGTGACGGATGTATATAACAATACTTCCAGCGAACTAATCATCCAGCTGGTTACTGGTTTCTTTGACTTACTCCACGTTAAGAGGGTCAGAAAGCATATCTCCCAGTATGATCCATGATTCTCTCTCTTCCAACACAAATTAGGAAAGTCTACCTCCTAGTATGAAGGATGAGGCCTCGAGGAGGAGAGTTCTAGAAGCTCTTTTGATCTTACCGTGCTACCGATTCATGCCAGCACACCTTGAAAGTTCTGACAAAATTCAGATTTTTTTTGACTGAGTTGACACGTGTCTATAACCCCACAAAAGTCAATGGAACACGGTCACAAAAATGATAGTCACAAAAGGCTTTTTTTAAGCTATTGATAATGGAATTTGTCATTTTTTTGTGTATAGATTGATGGGAAAATCTATTAGAAAGCGCCGCACAGGAGACGCGCGCGTGCGGCGGCTCGCAAAGATTCGTGCGAGCAAACCTGCACCTCTCACGCTGTCTGGTGACCCGGTCCCACCCGTCAGTGTAAGGAAATAGCTCCACGACGCACTCATCGCGCAACCGCTCCACGACGCACGTTCGGAACGTTATCCTCGCACTGGGTCCCACGTGTAAGCGACACGGGGGTGTTTTTGGAGTGCATCGATTTGAATTTGGGGAACCGTGCAGGGCATTTTCTACCCGACCTTGCTTCCTCTCTTCTCCGGCGACTGGGTGGCGATCTGCCGATTCGTGCCGCGCCGTCGAGAGTACGGTGGTTCGCCGCTGTCGGAGAGCTCCGTGGCCGCATCCCCCGTCGTGGTGAGCCCCTCTCTCCCTCTTTCCTATCCCTATCCGCTCCCGATTTTGTCGCCGTGGTGGTTCGTTGCCGTTGGCAGGGCCCGTTGTTCTCGAGCTGGCCGCAGTCCGGCGGGTCCTCACCGGTGGATAGGCTCACCGTCGCAGTTCTCGATGCGTTTTGAACCCTGCGCCCTCCAGATTCTACTTATTTCGTGTTGTCAATTTCGCATCTCGCGTGGTAGGGTTGGTCCGTACGGTCCCCGTCGGTGACGAAACTACGGTGGTTCCTCACCGTCCTGGAGAGCCCCGTGGTCGCATCCCCCACCGTAGTGAGCGCCGTGGTCGCATGCCCCGCCGTGGTGAGCCCCGTGGTCGCATCCCCAGCCTTGGCGGTTCCCGAGTTTGTCCTCAAGCTGGCCGCAGTCCGGCGGGTCGTCGCCGGTGGAGAGGCTCGCCGTAGTAGTCCTCGTCTTGTGGAACCTGTGCCCCTGTTGATTTGCTTGGTTGCGTTGTAGTTGTGCTCCCGATTTAACTATTGTTGCCGCCGGCTTCAGCATGGTAGGGGCAAGAGGCTCGTTTATCGGCAATGTTCATTGTGGTTAGGTATGTATCCTGAGGATTTAATGGGTTTTTTGTTGTCAATTTTGTCGCTTATGTGTTTATCTGTCAGGATTCGACAAGCGTTGTCGTCACCGTCAATGAGGTAGGGGTATAGATGCTCGTGTCGCACTCTCTGTCATTGTTAGTAATAAACGGCGGTGAGTGTATTTTTACTGATATTCTGTTTCTGTTTGCTCGTGTGTGCCGATTCCGTTGGTTCCACAAGGGGTTTGGAGAATGTTTTGCCGTCCCATATCTCTGACGCGGGGTGGTGAGCTCTCTGGTCTCACTCTGCTCGTGCCCGTGCTTGTCGCAGTCCTCGTCGTGGTGATACACATTTTTTTGGTGTGTTTTTGTGCTCCATATTTAAGTTGATACTGTGTTCATCTGTCTGGATTTGACCACGGTTGTCGTCGTCATCATCTGAGTAGGGGGCAGAGATGTTTGTTGTTGAAGTCCTCGCTGTGGTGAGGCCCGTACCCTAACGATTTTTGTTGGGTTTTTAAGGCGGTGTTTTTATTGTCTGTGGGTGTCATGTGGTATGTCTTTGTGGATATGGGGATAGTAAATTTTGTGTGCGCATGGTGCTTGTTGTGATGTAGGTGCTAGTGTTTTTGCGATGCTACATTTTGAAAGTGCATGGTTGATCCCATGCATGGTTTTGGTAATTAATGACAATCTCTATGGACTAATATTTGCATTGAGCTCTATATGTAGGTTGTCCTTTAGCTTGTGTCAAGATTATTCGTTGATCAAGGCCAAGCTTACTTGTCTCCATTGGTTGGAGTCAAGGTCAAGGTAGAAGATCATTTGTTGATCAAGGCCAAGCTTGTCTTCATTTGTTGGAGTCAAGCTCAAGGGAAGAAAAAGAAGAAGAAGTGTGTGTTGATCAAGGCTTTGTGCGGGTTGATCAACTCTCAAGTTCAAGTGAAGATATGCCGAAGAAGTGCTTTCCCCATCTTGGTGTATGGGGGAGCGTCACGTGAATCTTCTCCAAGCAAGGCGCAATCAAGAAAGGTGGTTCGTCTTGAGGAGATGAAGATCGTCTTCATCGACCTCAAGTGGATTAATGCGCAAGGCAAAGGTATGATCTTGATAGGGCTTTTATTTCACCGGTCTCATGTTGTTAGTTGAGAGACCGGGTTATAGGATAGATAGCCGTACTATCAAGAGGGGCTCTCGACCGAGTATCGTGATCGTATCGTTCGTGGAGAGCTCAAACCTTTGCATCCATGCAATCATCTTTATTGGTTCTTATTTGGCTTTTATCCATGTGATAATTTAGAGCTTGTGTTCATCTCCATACCAAGCTCTAGTTCATCAAAAATGGATCTCATGAATATCTTCTTGCGTTTTTGATATTGGAGGTTTTACCGGTTTGTCTCTTCTACGAGAGGTCAAACTCTCTCCTTATGATTTCCTCCTCACATGATAGACTATGATGTGTATATGCATGATCTTGTAGGGCTTGTGATTATCTTCGAAACAAGCCCAAGATCATTGAAAACGGAGTCTTGATGAAAAGCTTGTGCGTTTTCGGTGTTGGAGATTTTGTCGGTTCATCCGCTTGGAAAGGTCTCACCATTCCATCCCTCCGCACAATCTCCTTTGCTTGTTTTCATATTTTCAGTTTTTGTAGGGTAAGCTCTTGTCGTCCTCTTTCCAACAAAATTGGATTCACTCGATTCGGACTTCATTTGCAAAAGTTATGGCAGTTCTGGTTTTCCCTGTTTTGATCTACCCCGGAGAGGGCCCGGAATCTCCGCCCTACCGGAATCTCCGGCCCTGTGACCCGGAATCTCCGGCCCCCCTGTTTTCGCTGCTGTTTTGTGTCTGCTGTGGTGCGCTTCTGGACAGGGGTCCGGAGGTACCCCGGAGATGGACCGGAGTCTCCGGCCCACCGGAGTCTCCGGCCCAAGGGACCCGGAATCTCCGGCCCCAAGTTTTCTCTCCGCTCTTTGCATCTGTGTGGTGCGCCTCTGGATAGGGGTCCGGAGCTACCCCGGAGGGTGCCCGGAGTCTCCGGCCTGGCCGGAGTCTCTGGCCCCAAGGACCGGAATCTCCGGCCTCCCCGATGACCCAGCAGGCCGGAGTCTCCGGTCACTTACTCCGGAGTCTCCGGCCTGGACAGGCTCCAACGGCTAGTTTTTGGGGGAGGCTATAAAAAGCCTCTTTCCCCCCCAAAACCTGCTTGCTGACTTTGCTCACTTGTTCTTGCTCTTTCCCTTTGCTCTAATCCTTGTGAGCTTGATTCCTCTTTTCCCCTCCAATGATTCTTGCCCAAATTTAGGGTTTCAAGAGAGGAGATCTAGATCTACCATTCCACCAATCAAAATCCCCTCTAGGTGAGGGAAACTTGTGGATCTAGATTTTGGGGTTGCTTTGTGCTCATTCCCTTTGTTCTTCCTCTCTTATTCCCTCCATAGCATTTGTTGCTTGGTTGGAATTTGAGAGTGAAGGACTTGATCACTTCGTGTGTTCTTGCCTCTTGCATTAGTTGCATCGGGTTGCTCTCTCCACGGTGATACGTGAAGTTGAAGGTTGAGAAGCTTGTTACTCTTGGGTGCATTGTGTTCCCAAGAGCTTGTTGCCTCTTGGGTGCATTGTGTACCCTAGACGGTTGGAGGTGCCGCGAAGACTTCGAGTTGTGAAGCTTCGGCACGAAGTTGGGAGCCCCCAATTGAGTTGTGGGTGTGTGCCCCAAGAGAAGTTGTAAAGGGCTCCGGAATCCGCCCCGAAGGATTCCGATAGTGGAAGGTGAACCAATCCCTTGGGTGAGGTTCATCGGAGAATAGGGTGAGGCCTTTGTGGCATCTTGAGTAGGCCTTTTGTGGCGAGCTCACACCCCTCCAACGAGACGTACTCCCTTAACAAGGAGGAACTCGGGAATACATCCTCGTCTCCGCGTGCCTCGGTTATTTCTATACCCGAGCTTTAGTTATGCAACTTACATTGTGATAGCCTTCGTGCTTGAAGTTCATATCTTGCTATCACCTTGTTGCTTTAATTGCTTAGCATAAGTTGTTGGTGCACATAGGTAACCCTAGCATATTAGGTTGTTGGCTTGTTAATTTAAACACATAGTTTTATTCCGCAATTATCAAGCCCCTAATTAGAAAAGCTTTAATCGCCTATTCACCCCCCCTCTAGGCGACATCCGGGCATTGTTGTTCTTTCAATTGGTATCAGAGCCTCGTCTCTCTTGTTTGGCTTTACCGCCTAGAGAGTAAAGATGTCGTCTAGGGATTTAGTGCACAATTCCTTGTTTAGATTTATTGGCACAAATTTTAATGTTTGGAAAACTCATATGCTTAGACACTTGCGGGTCTTGGACCCCAATATTGAGCGTATCTTAGATATAGGTTTTTCTCCTCCAAAGGATTGCGAAAGTAAGACTTTAGAGGATGAGAAAAACTTATATCTAGATGCTCTAGCATCTAACGAGTTTTGCAAGTTTGTGAGTGTAGGCGTGTTTGAGTCAATCATGCCTCCTTGTGACGTTCATGATTTGTGGACCAAGCTTCAAGAAAAATACGGCGAGTCCATGACTATTGAGGATGATTGTTCTCCCTCCACCTCCGGCCGTGACGAGTTCTCGTCTTCGTCTACTTCACCAAAATGTGGTAAGCCACAATCCATTGTGATGGTGAGTAGTGATAGGTCTTGCAATATTGATAGTGAGCTATTCTTTGATAATCTTTTATCTCTAGCTTGTTGCAATGCCTCATCTTTGGACTTAAACTCTTCTAGCACTCCTAATGTCATACATGCTAGTGTTTATAGTCCTTGTATATCATCCAAAAATTGCTTAGATAAATCTAATGATGATATGCTTGCTTTATCTTGTTCCAATGATAAAAATGCTTGTGTTCCCTCTAACTCTTGTATGAATAATAATGTAGAGGAAACCCAATTAATTGTGGAACAAGATTTGAACTTGTGTAGTTCAAAAACTATTTATTCTTCTTCATCCATCACTCATTGCCTTATGGCTAAATCTTCTTCTAGCAATGATAATAATAATGATGATAATGATGATGATAATAATGATGAAGAAGATGATATTGAAAAGGTCAATGCTTTGCTTCAAAATAACGGTCTTATAATTCTTAAAGCCCTTCCTAAAAATAAAAATGCTCAAGCTATGCTCTTTGAAATTATGAAAACGCTTATTGAGCGTGGGGAAACCATTGAGGCTTTGGAAGCAAGCCTTGAGGAAAAAGGTAAGATAGAAAGAGATGATGCTATGGAGAAAGCATCATTAGAAGATGCTCTTGTGGAAGAGCAAGAGACTCGTGCTTCTCTAGAGGAGAAACTAGAATCTATCGAGGAGTCTCATAATGATATAATTGCTAAAATCATTAAAGAACGTGACCATGCTCATGCTAAATATAAAGTCACGAAAAATGAAAATGCTAGATTAAATGATGAGCTTGCCAAGTTATCTTCTTCTATTCCTAAAGTTAATGATGCTTGTGCTACTAACTCCACTTCTTGTGAAGCATCGATTATGAAGGAGAATGTTGAGCTAAGGGCTCAACTTGAGTTGCTAACTAGCAAGTATGAGAAGTTGGAAGCAAGTCATGAAAAGCTATCTAGCTCTAATGATAATCTTCTAGCATCCTATGGGAAGTTGGAAGAAAATCATGAAAAGCTATCTAGCTCTAATGATGAACTTCTAGCGTCCTATGCTTGCCTCAAGTTAGCTCATGAGGCCATCACTACAAAGGTAACATCAAGTGAGCCTCATGTGGATATTAGCACAACTTTAATTAATAATGCTATATTGCCATGTGCTAGTCCTAGTAGTTCATCCACTAAGAATGTTGGTACATCATGTGATGAATTACTTTCTTTGCCTTGTTGCTCTAACAATGATGCATCTACCTCCTCTAGTTCTTGTGTTATCACTAACCATGTAGAGAAAAGAGGAGAGCTCAAGGCCCAAGCCACTTCTATGAAGAAAGGCTTGGAAAAGCGTCATGAAGGGAAGCGTGCACTTGACAACATGTTGAGTGTGCAACAATCCCCCAATGACAAGAGTGGACTTGGATTCAACTCCAACAACAAGATCAAGTCCAAGGTTGAGAAGAAGAAGGGCCAAGTTCAAGTCAAGAATCCGGCCAAGATCACTTGCTTCAAGTGCAAGGTTGAAGGGCACCACGTTAGGGATTGCCCAATGAACAAGAAGATGTCTCTTAGTGAGAAGCAACTAGGGAAGCGGCCTCTTGTCCAATCTCGTGCTCAACCACGAGTTGAACAAAGGCCACCTCCCAAGAGGACTCAAGCCAATGCTCCTCAAGTTGAGGAGCCTATTAAGAAGAAGAAGAGTCGGTGTTGCTACCTTTGCCGTGGCAAAGGTCATTTTGCTTCTTCATGCACTAACGGTACCCCATCCAACCCTATCATAATTGATAATGTTTATTCTCTTGGGAAGGATAGAGTTGGCAATGTGTTTGCCAAGTATGTGGGAGCTCAAAGTGGTGGCAAGAAAAGCACCATTTGGGTTCCCAAACCTATTGTGACTAACCTCTTAGGACCCAACTTTGTTGGGGACCAACAAGCTTCAACTTGACCAATAGGTGATAGTGGAGGACATTGGTGACTTGGTTTCTTTTGAAGAATTAAGGGATCTTCATGGTTTTATCTCATCAAGCCAAGTCAATTGGACCATCACATACCTATCTCATAACCAATGCCTCCTCCTTGCGGTAACTTGTATTTAACTCATATATTCATTGAAAGTTGCTTGCTCCCTTGCATGTGTTAGTTTTGTTCCTAGCATGTGCTTGTATGTGATATGCTTCTTTCCTACTTGTCTTGTTATTCAAGGTTGTGTATGATAGTTGTGTATCATGTATGTGTAATTTGTGTGTTGAGCTTTATTGAATCTTGTGTGGATTTCATTTGGCTCTTTGAGATATTAATGGATTATCCCATTTTGGGGGAGTGATGTGCTTTGTGCACCTCACAAACCTAAACATGTGTGTACATGAGGCACACCACCTAGTTTTGATATTTCATATTATCTAGCTACTATGTGGTATGTCATTTTCATGAGAAATTCAATTTCTACAATGTCCATTAATTTCTCTAGTTGGTTTTATTTGCCTCTTGTTTAAAAATAAAATGAATTATCACATTATGGGGGAGTAATAAGCTATGTGCATATTACAATCCATAAAAAATGTGAACATTTGAGGTTTGCCACTTAGAGTTGATATTGTACTTTATCCATTTCCTATGTGGCATGTTTACTCAATCAAGTTCCAATTTTCCTTTGTGGTTACCCTTTGGTTCTTTGTTTGTGTGAGGTTGCTTGGTGTGGTTTCTCTCTAATATGCATTCCCATATATTATGTGAGAAACCATTTGTTTCTTTTTATTCTAACCATGGCTTTGCCGGTTGGTTCGAATAATTGAAACTACCAACAAACCTCTTTAAAAATGGTGTTTTAATTCCTATCTTTTGCCATTTGCTAGTTTGTGGTGAAGTTGGTCTTGTACATCATTCCTTTACACCACCGAGAAATATCTCTATATACTCCTTGTCCATGACAAGTGATACTAGTAATTGTGGTGGATTTGTAGACCATCTTCACATTGGCTCTTGCGTTGATTTGCTTTATCTATTGCCTTCCTTGCCTTTTGAATGGATCCTATTTTTCAATTGGTAGTGTTTAGTGTTGTAAATAAAATATGGAGAGTAATGATCCCTTGTGCATGCATTTTGTATTCAAATGCAAATATCAAAGATAATGCATGTATTGTTGACACACGAACACGTCACCGTGTACCCTCGGCGTCGAGCGCGATACGCAGGACACGTCGCCGAAGGAGGCTCACCGGAAGCGCGATACGCAAGACAATCCGGCGAGCTCTTTTGAGAACCCGAAACCCCACGCGGCCGGGAGAGACCCCGTCTGGACGCACGGCGGTGATGGGCTGCCCTAGGTCGGTTCGCCCGCCCCCAGGACTTCGTAGATCAAAGCTCTCCGAAACGAAGAACTCCGACGAACGAGAAGCAGAAAACTAGGGTAGGAGATGAAAGTTTGTAGATTGGTTTTGTGTTTTACGATTGCGTGTTGTTCAATCGGCCGGCACCCTCGTATATAAGGGCGGCTGGACTTCCCGTGCAAGGAAAGGTTTGGATTCACGTCCAAAACCCTAATCTGGGTCCAATTCGGTTGGTCTAACCCGAACCTTCCAAAAACTGTTCGGTCTGCACCTTACGGGTCGTTTTTGAGCCAGTTACCGACCTCGGATGAAAATCTCGTAGAAAACAAAGTTGTTCGCCTCGAAAAAACGAAGAACTTTCATTTTATGCGTTTTTCCATTTGACTTCATCTGGAACCCTCAAATTCAATCGGAAGTAAATCAATGCAATTCTAGTCCTTCCCGGATTGCCCGCGCCCGAGGGCAGACAGTGTCTATGGTCAGGCGCTGCCTGCGCCCAGCGCCCGCGCCCGAGGGCAGACGGTGTCTATGGTCATGCGCCCACAGTATTTTGGCTCCACAAGTTGCATATGACCTCGGATTGAGATGATCGAAAAAACAAAGTTGTTTGTCTCGATGATACGCACAACTTTCGTTCACATTATATTGTCATCCGAGACAATCTTGGTGGCACCTCTTTGTAAGCCAAAATCGGTCATTTTCATCTCAGAACCGAAACTTTGACAATGAGCCAAATTTGACCGTCAACACATGCCCCCCTGTTTTTTGGCAAAGCAAGCGTGCCAAAAAATAACTTGCACCATTATTGTTCTAAGGACGATGTCAACACTCCATCGGCCATATGTTCTTAGGGCGATAATAATTTATCGGCCATATATGCTAAGAGCGATATGTATGTTTATCGTCCATATGTGCGTTTTTAAGCCTCTTGCCACACACTCGGGTAGAATTTCTTCAAGTAACGTCCATTAAGGGCCCGAGGCAATATCAAGCCTCCATCCGTAGATTCCACCAAATATGAGTTTCCAGGCACAACTCTCACGATTTTAAAAGGACCCTCCCAGCTCGGAGACCACTTGCCAAATTTCTTGTCCTTCGAACCGACCGGCAAGATTACCTTCCAGACGAGATCACCAACCTGAAAACTTTTCAGCTTCACCTTCTTGTTATAAGCTTTGGCTACCCGTAATTTGTCCCTCTCAATGTCCTTCAATGCCGTCAAACGTTTATCGGCAACCTCGTCGATGTTGTCCATCATCAAATTGTGAAAATCAACTGCCGATAAACCATCTTGTTTGGCGATTCTCAATGCAGCCAGATTTACCCTCAACGGGCAAAACGGCTTCTTGCCCATATACCAACTCATACGGCGTTACCTTGGTTGCACCGTGCCGTGAAATCCTGTGTGCCCACAATGCTTCAGATAGCACCTCATGCCACCTCCTCGGATATTCATCGACCTTCTTCTTAATGAGCCGAATCAATGTCTTGTTGCTAGATTCGGCCTGTCCATTGGCTTGGGCATAATAAGGAGATGAATTGAGCATCTTTATACCATATGATTCGGCGAATTCTTTCACTTCCTTCGCCATAAATGATGTACCTTGATCTGTAGTCAATGTCTGTGGCACACCGAATCTATGAATAATGTGCTCGGTTATAAATTTGATTACCTCCTTATGTGTCATATTCCGGAGAGGTACTGCTTCAGACCACTTGGTAAAATAATCGGTGGCCACCAATACGAACCGATGCCCTTTCGAGGACGCAGGATGAATCATGCCAATAAAATCCAATCCCCATCCCCTGAACGGCCACGGCTTCACAATAGGATGTAGCATAGCAGCAGGTGCCAATTGGATGTCCCCGAACTTCTGACAAGACTCACACCCCTTATAATACCTGAAGCAATCATTAATCATCGTCGGCCAATAAAATCCAGCACGCCGTAGTAACCACTTCATCTTGTGAGCCGACTGATGTGTACCGCATATACCTTCATGTACCTCTCCCATGGCAACTCTTGCTTGATCTTCATCTAGACATTTCAGGAGAATGCCATCCACCGTTCGGCGATATAAATCATTGTCCAGCATCGTATATTTGAATGCCAACCGCCGAACAGCCTTGTCCGTCCTCTTGCTAGGATCCTGCAAGTATTCAATAATGGGTCTCCTCCAATCTCCTTGTATACCTGCACTAGACCCTTCATTAGCAGCCGAATCAATAGGGGTCAATTCGGCTTCGGATATTACAGCAAAAGCAAACATCGTCTTATAAGAGCGATGAAACGCGCCACGGCTGACGTGATAGCCAGATGCTTGTTGTGCCAAATCATTTGCAACACTATTATCCTGCCTAGATATATGAGAGATATTGAAATAATCCAAAGTAGAAATTATGTCTAAGCATTTATCAAGATACATATTAAGTGATCCGTCGATGCACTGAAAAACTTTGTTTACTTGTTGCACTATCAACAACGAATCACCAAAAGCCTCCACATGCGTCGCGCCCACGGCGACCATCATCTCTAGCCCGAATAGCAATGCTTCATATTCGGCTTGATTATTTGTGCAGAAATATTCTAAGCGACACGAGGCCTCAAAAACAGCACCATGAGGAGAAATATAGACAATGCCGACCCCCTGGCCATCGTCACAAACTGAACCATCAAAGTATAGTCTCCATGGTACTAGCGAAATAAGGTTAACATCTATCTCATGCTCATCGTCAATCTGATGCTCAACAATAAAATCAGCAACAATTTGGCCTTTCATAGATTTTAAGGATTCATAAGCCAAATCATATTCAATTAAACCATACGCCCACTTGCCGATTCTACCACTCAAAATCGGCCTGTGTAACATGTATTTTATGACATCGGTTTGACAAGCTATAGTGCACATGCTAGACAACAAATAATGCCGTACTTTGGTGCAAGCATAATATAAGCATAAGCATAATTTTTCAACGAATGTGTACCTTGTTTTGGCATCCAATAAACGCCGGCTCAAATAAGTGATAATGTGCTCCTTCCCTTCGGTTTCTTGTGTTAAGACAGCACCAATAACGTTGTCTTCTGCAGCAATGTACAACCGAGATGGCTCTCCATGCCTGGGTGCCCTCATAACCGGAGGGGTGGATAAACACCGCTTGATATTCTCGAATGCTTCTTGTTGCTTTGCCCCCCAGGCAAACTCACGATCAGACTTTAACCGAAGAATAGGAGTGAAGGCACTAACTTTCCCGGATAGATTCACTATAAACCGCCTCAAATAATTTATTTTGCCTAGGAATTTCTGCACGTCCTTCTTGCATTTTGGTGCTTCCACTTTCTGTATTGCTTCTATCTTCTTGGGATCAATTTCTATACCATGCTCATGAATAACAAAGCCCAAGAACTTCCCAGCCGATACTCCAAATGCGCACTTCAACGGGTTCATCTTCAGTCCATACTTTCGCATCCTCTCAAATGCTAGGCGCAAATCGGCTAAGTGGGGATCAGCAGCACTCGATTTAACTACAACGTCATCGATGTAAACTTCAAGTATGACTCCAAGTAAATCATGAAATATTAAATTCATCGCTCGCTGATACGTGGCACCAGCATTCTTCAGGCCGAAGGTCATCATTGTCCACTCGAATAGACCAACAAAACCAGGGCAACGAAAAGCCGTCTTATACGCGTCCTCTTCGGCCATAAAAATCTGGTTGTACCCCGCATTGCCATCAAGAAAACTGATGATCCTGTGACCAGAAGCATTGTTAATAAGCATATCAGCTATAGGCATAGGGTACTCATCTTTGGGCGTAGCCCTGTTCAAGTCCCGGAAGTCGATGCAGATCCGCAACTTGGTAGATCCTTTCTTCTCCACAGGCACAATGTTGGAAATCCAATCCGCATACCTGCAAGTCTTGATGAAATTAGCTTTAAGCAAACAACCGATCTCTTCCTTGATTCGGTCATACATATTAGGATCAAATTTCCTGGCCGGTTGCTTATGAGGTCTAAAACCGGCCTTAATTGGCAACCGATGCTCAACTAGCTCTCGGTTTAATCCAGGCATCTCATGATATTCCCATGCAAAGCAATCAACAAATTCTTTTAGCAAGCCGATCAACACAAATTTATAATCGGCGCTCAAATTTTTGTTTACAAACGTCGGCCTAGGAACAGAGCCATCCCCTATGTCTACCTCCTCCAACGGGTCGGCCGATGTAAATCCTTGTCCCAACTTGTCCATGTATTCTATCTCTTCTATAGATTCACCCATATCGTTCCCAATGGCCCGATATTCGACGAGCCTCTTTTGCAGCCACTCTTTGTTGTGATCCATTAGACTATGAACGGGACAGCCGATTATCACCAATCGGCTTTAGAGATACAGGTATAAAACCATTCCTTGTAGCAATAAGGAAGTCAAAATCTGAAAGATCGCGTCCCGTCAGACATGTGGCGTTGGGATGCTGCCAGTCCACCAAAGAATCAGCCAAAGCAACGCAGGCCGAATTATCCGCATGGACGACCTCCACTTCATCCTCAACCCACTGAATTAAAAACTGGTGCAATGTGGATGGCACGCACTGGTTCGCGTGGAGCCAATCACGGCCAAGTATGACATTGTAGTTACCTTGCACCTCAGCGATGAAGAATGCGGTGGCCAAAGTCTTGCTCCCCACCGTGAGCTCAACACTCATAACGCCTTTGGCCTCGGTTCGTTCCTTGCCTTCAAATCCATTGAGCAC
Organism: Puccinellia tenuiflora; assembly: GCA_012064385.1. NCBI lineage: Eukaryota > Viridiplantae > Streptophyta > Magnoliopsida > Poales > Poaceae > Puccinellia > Puccinellia tenuiflora. Next base: position 730,794 of record QRDG01000415.1, read on the forward strand.
CATGTTGGTCTTCATCAACTTATCCTCATCTAGCCCCAACTTCTTGAAGACAGAATACGGCATCAAATTCACCACGGCACCTCCATCAACAAGCATCCTAGTAACCGGTGATCCATCAATATGTCCCTTGATAAACAGTGGTTTTAAATGATTCACCGGTTCTCGAGGCTTCTCAAAGATAGCATTCTTGGGACCGAAATCCAGCTGCGCCACCTCTCCTTCTTCGTCTGTAGCACGGAACTCAGAGGGCAAGTAATACACCATGTTAATATCCATACCTCCCCTGGGCGGTGTGTTCTCAAAGTCCACCATCTCCTCATCTCCCTCTGGCGTGGTTTCCACCTCCAAACCACTCTCCTGCTTATCCGCCAACTCCAACTCATCAGCTGCCGTGATCATGTCGGTGGACGCAGGCGATGTATCAACATCGGCGTTTTCCACAGGTGGTGTAGGAATTGGTGTGACCTCCATATCTGCAGCCTTTTTTACCGCCTTGCGCACCCACATTTGAGATGGAGACGGATGAATCTCCTCGAAGAATTCGTCCCTCCACATCTCTGCATCATGTTCCGCCTTCTGCAGGTTCCTCATGCGCTGCAGCTTCCTCTTCTGTGTTTTGGTTATTCCGCGAGGACACCACTTAGGCTGCGTGTATTTTGGATCCCTCGGCTTGGTCTGGCTGCTGCTGGCTTCATGATCATTAGCCGAGGTCCGTTGTTGCATAGATGAAACCGGCTGAATGGCCGATTTGCTGCCGCCCCCTGCCACGACAGGACTCTTGTCATTTTTGCTGCCGTGACGAGCTGTTGTCCTGGCGATGTCTGTTCTGCTGCTTGCTCCTGTCGTGGTAGCTGTTTCGGCATACTTCTCTGCCACGGCAGCTGTTTTGGCAGATTCGTTGCCATCGCGTTGCACTGTCGTGTTTTCAACCGATCCGTCAACGATCGGTTCCCCTAGCGACAACTCATGCGTACCAATGATCACGGTGCCGCTGTCTGTGACACGTCCATGCTGCCCAGCACTTGTTGACTCGCCTGCTGTTGGTGACGTAGGACGCCACACCCTCGGCACTTCGTTGTGATGATATGACCGATTGGCGTTGCTACCCAACCGGTCGTGAACAGGGCGTCTGATCCTGTCGTGAACGGATCTCCGAGGAGCTGCCCACCCCGGATGAAATGCATGTGGTGTCATTGGGGGTTGCATCTGTCCTCCATTGTAATATCGTGGCGCGTAGGGAGGTGTCGCCCCACGGGGCCCCGGCATCCACTGCCCATACGGCCTCTCGCGCCTCGGAGACCTCTCCCTTGAGGCAATCTGGGACGCTTCATATGCGATTGCCGGTTGTACGAACCGGCAGCCTGGCGTGTGTACTTGTTCAACAACATGTCAAAGGTTGGCTTGATCTTCTTGTAGCGCGCATTAACCTCATTCTTCTTCCACTTGCCAACTTCTGGGCTCTTCGGCTTTATGAATTTAGCATGAATACCCTCTTGCGCTGGTGCTTGCCCCCCGGGTGCGTGTTCTTGATGGTGATCTTCAGCACCTCCTTGCCCCCGGCTTGCTTGTCCAGCACCACTTCTCTCCTTACAGCCTTGTCATTGTCCTTGTTGCTCCTGGGCTCACCAATAACGACATTAGCTTTGTTAACAGATCCGGCCGCCTCTGGCCGAATTAGCACCTTCTTCCCCTGCAGCTCGATGGTGTTCATGGGGAAAGGCTGCTTATTAATTTGCATATCAGAAAAACTCAATCGTCCGTCATTTATGGCCGATTGTATCTGTCGTCGAAAAACATTGCAGTCGTTAGTAGCATGAGAAAATGAATTATGATACTTGCAATATGCACGCCGTTTTAACTCATCAAACGGCGGTAAAGCATGAGAAATGCGAATATGTTTGTCTTTAAGCATAGCATAAAAAATTCTATCACATTTACCAACATCAAAGCTGAACACCATATCATCATCACGACCCTTGCGAGTCGGCTTTAAAGCTTCACATGTATACGGTTTGGCCTTTGATGGCCAAATAAACTCAGCAGCATATACATCGGCCTCATCGTCCGAATTTTCGCTGTTGTAGTCTACCATGTGGAGATGGGGACGATCAGATTTAGATCTATGCGTGTCCCTGATTTCCTTGCCACGGTTTTCTTGAGCCAACGCTCGCTGCAAGACTTGGCTAACATTTAAAAATTCGAAACCCTCAATTCTTTCTTTTATGTGGGTTCTCAAACCGTTAAGCACTAAATCAGCCATGTCCCTTTCAGTTATCACCAAGCTATAACACCGGTTCTTAGTGTCTCTAAATCGCTTGACATAATCGGTGACCGATTCGTCATGTTTTTGCCTAACCGATGTAAGATGGGACAGCTTAAGCTCATTATCACCGGTATAAAAGTGCTCATGGAACTTCTTTTCTAGATGATACCAAGTGTGAATAGAACCATAAGGTAATGCAGAAAACCATGAGAAAGCGGTACCGGTTAATGACAATGGAAATAAGCGCACTTTTAAAGGATCAGTATTGCCAGCTTCTCCTAACTGTGCTAGATACTGACTCACATGCTCCCATGTTGTTTTATTATCTACCCCATTGAATTTCGCAAAATCAGGGACTTTATAACCTTGGGGATATGGTATGCTGTCAAAATATTCGGGATATGGCTTTTGGCACATTCGGCTAATTGGCTTTGGCTCTATGCCGAAGTTTTCATAGAACATTTTTTGCAATTCAGCTCTAAGAGTAACCATGTTTTCATCCATGACCGAATTACCTGCTGGTGGTGCTGCCAAATTGTAATTTGGGGCTGATATATTGGCTACGGGTGACGTGACCTGATTCGGCAATGGAGCCGAATATGGCATGCTACTCATAGGCGCAATAGGTGCGGAATTATGATTTGGTGCCGTAAGATTAGCTACAGGTGACCCAACATAATTCGGCACTAGAGCCGAATACGGTATGTTGCTAGTAGGCATTGGAGATATTGGCACGTTTATGAGCTGACTATCTTGAAAAGGACGCATCGGCGTACCCTGAGGTGCAGCCGATGAACTATGTGGAGCCATATTAGGGTTTCTAGCGGGAAGGCTTGCATTAACAAAATTATCAGGTGTATTTTTCCCAGCTTTAATCACATCTAACATGGCCGCATACGCTAGGTTACTAGACTCGGTGGCATAATGATTAATTGCAGCTATTTGGTCCTTAGAAAAGACGTCAGAACTTACAGTGGGCTCGGCTGGGGTGCCGAGCATGGGTGGCAGCTTGTTCTCGCCGAGCGGGACAAAGCCCCCTTGGCGTTCCTTCTTGTATCCGGAGAGGAACGACTTCATGTCTTCTTCCTCCTGCTGCTTCCTCAGAGCCTCAAACTTCTCCTTGTGCTTCTTCTCCAGCGCGTCGAGTTGCTCCTGGCGTTCCTTCTTCCACGCCTCATAGTCTTGGCGCTGCTCTGCCGAAAGATCATCGAAGCTAGGCTTGATGATGTTTTCGGCGCTAACCTCAGCTGGCCGGGGAATCTGGCCTGACATGATGCTCTGAGTCCCCAGCGGAGTCGCCAAAAAGTGTGTTGACACACGAACACGTCACTGTGTACCCTCGGCGTCGAGCGCGATACGCAGGACACGTCGCCGAAGGAGGCTCACCGGAAGCGCGATACGCAAGACAATCCGGCGAGCTCTTTTGAGAACCCGAAACCCCACGCGGCCGGGAGAGACCCCGTCTGGACGCACGGCGGTGATGGGCTGCCCTAGGTCGGTTCGCCCGCCCCCAGGACTTCGTAGATCAAAGCTCTCCGAAACGAAGAACTCCGACGAACGAGAAGCAGAAAACTAGGGTAGGAGATGAAAGTTTGTAGATTGGTTTTGTGTTTTACGATTGTGTGTTGTTCAATCGGCCGGCACCCTCGTATATAAGGGCGGCTGGACTTCCCGTGCAAGGAAAGGTTTGGATTCATGTCCAAAACCCTAATCTGGGTCCAATTCGGTTGGTCTAACCCGAACCTTCCAAAAACTGTTCGGTCTGCACCTTACGGGTCGTTTTTGAGCCAGTTACCGACCTCGGATGAAAATCTCGTAGAAGACAAAGTTGTTCGTCTCGAAAAAACGAAGAACTTTCATTTTATGCGTTTTTCCATTTGACTTCATCTGGAACCCTCAAATTCAATCGGAAGTAAATCAATGCAATTCTAGTCCTTCCCGGATTGCCCGCGCCCGAGGGCAGACAGTGTCTATGGTCAGGCGCTGCCTGCGCCCAGCGCCCGCGCCCGAGGGCAGACGGTGTCTATGGTCATGCGCCCACAGTATTTTGGCTCCACAAGTTGCATATGACCTCGGATTGAGATGATCCAAAAAACAAAGTTGTTTGTCTCGATGATACGCACAACTTTCGTTCACATTATATTGTCATCCGAGACAATCTTGGTGGCACCTCTTTGTAAGCCAAAATCGATCATTTTCATCCCAGAACCGAAACTTTGACAATGAGCCAAATTTGACCGTCAACATGTATATTGGGGGAGCATTCCTTTTTATTTAGAACACTAACCTATCTATCAATTTTTGATCCTTTCAATTGGCATTTGATTCTTTATCTTGTGTTGGTACCTTCAATTGGTATTAATTGGAATTTAATATCTCCTCCATAGATATTTGTTCCAATTAATATTTATTGTGGGAGTCTTGATACCTTCTTGCCTTATTTCACTTTACTTGATTTCGGTCAAGTATCACCCTCTTCTTGGTATCTTTTCTCCTAAATTGACATTTGTTGTTTTAATTGGTATCTTATTTTCAATTGGTGTCTTATCGATCATTTGTTGTGTTGATTTGATTCCTTTTGATATCACACCTCATGTGTTGATGTGTTATGGAATCAATCATTTGTTGATTTGATTTTTTTTCCTCAATCATGTGTTGATTTGGATTTTGATATAATTTGGACAACCTTTTCTTGTCACACCTTGGTGTGCTTTATTGGTTTACTTGGTGTTTTTGTCCAATTTGTATCTCTTTTGGTTCTTGTAATTCTATGCATGCTTTTTACTAGTATATATATTATTTAGCATGCTAGTCTTTCTAGTTCCAATATATAGGGGATACTCCACCGAATCCTAAATCGGCTAAGATGTGCATGAAATTCAATTTCATATCTATATGCACATATTTATGTGGAGTGTTTCCTATATATTGTAGTTTATCTAACTACTATGGGACCCAATGAGTTTGGGAACCATTTTGTATTCTAATTTTGTTTTAGGTACAATGGAGATGCATTGGATGCTTGCCTCATTCATAAGGAAGGTGTTCTCACCGTGTGATTGTCGGAGTCAAGTTTTGATGTCAAACCATCTCTCATCATCTTCATCACCAATGTCATCTCGGTAACAAGTATCTATCTCATGCATGCTTTTCTAGTTTCAACCTTGTGTAGGTTGCCTCTTGGCATAAAAGCTCTTATATGCAATTGTTGTGGTTTTGGCATTTTTCTTCACTTAATATATCTTTGTGATATATTTGATGAATTTGCAAAAACCTTTTCTTCAATTGATATTATTCCTTTGTGATACTTGTTGCCTATTTCAAAGCATCTCCACTATCTCTTGTTCCCTTAGTGATATGTGTGATGCATTTGATATATTTGAAGTTCATTTATATACAATGAGATAAATTTGAGCTATGTGCTATGCTTTTAAGCAACAATCTCGTTTGTATATGTATGACTTCCTTTTGGATACCTTGTTCTCTTTTTCCCGGACCATTTCGTATGTATATGTTTCTTTGCGGATGTATATCTTTGTGGTTTGTCTAATTAGAAACCTATACATATGAGAGAGGTCACCTTTTAGTCGGTATCCTATTCCTTTTGAGCCACCTTGTGTTTCATCTATAATTCTTTGGTGGCTCCAAATTTGCCTCATGAGTGCTTGTCTTAGTGTTTATTGGTATCTTTACACACTCATGTATTTGCTGAAGATCTTTTACCTCATGCTTACCATGGTGAGCATGTTGATTTTTATTGGCTAAATGCTCTCACTAGCTTTTGGCATTTTTAATTGGTTTTAGTTTCCAATTGGTATCCCTAAGCGTGTGAACATATTTCTTTAAAAGATCTCTTTTCTCGGTTGGGCCTATCTTACGATGATTTTTTTGAAAATTGGTATCTACTTATGGCTCAACCACATCTTTGGTGCAAGTGCTATGATTTGCTTTTGCATTATGCACTATTGCACTTGTTGCGTGTTCTAGATGATTTTGGGGGAGTGAGGATACCATATTTGTGCACTCTTCATTTTGTGCATAAACATTGGGGAGCTTCTCCATTTTTTTTGGAACTCTTGCTTTGGATCTTTTTGATCGCCTTTATCCATTGTGGAGATGTTTAAAATGGTTTCATTTTTTGTTGCAATCTTTGGATCCCCAATATAGTTTGATTTCCTCTAATCATTCGTCAATGAATAAGTGCATTTGATTTCACTCATATCTTGAGTAATGCACACCTTTATGGAGGAACTCATATTATATTGGCTCTCTAAATTTTTCTTCCCATTTCGGCAATCGATGCCAATGGGGGAGAAGTTTAGAGGGTTTAAGGGAATTTGGGTTTTATGCTTTTGTTGCATTTGCCTTTAATGCGCTTTGCATCCTTGCTTGTTTGTCATGCAAGGTTGCTTTATTCTTTATATAAACCCTCTTAAAAGGGATTGTCATCAATTACCAAAATGGGGGAGATTGAAAGTGCATGGTTGATCCCATGCATGGTTTTGGTAATTAATGACAATCTCTATGGACTAATATTTGCATTGAGCTCTATATGTAGGTTGTCCTTTAGCTTGTGTCAAGATCATTTGTTGATCAAGGCCAAGCTTTCTTGTCTCCATTGGTTGGAGTCAAGGTCAAGGTAGAAGATCATTTGTTGATCAAGGCCAAGCTTGTCTTCATTTGTTGGAGTCAAGCTCAAGGGAAGAAAAAGAAGAAGAAGTGTGTGTTGATCAAGGCTTTGTGCGGGTTGATCAACTCTCAAGTTCAAGTGAAGATATGCCGAAGAAGTGCTTTCCCCATCTTGGTGTATGGGGGAGCGTCACGTGAATCTTCTCCAAGCAAGGCGCAATCAAGAAAGGTGGTCCTCTTTCCAACAAAATTGGATTCACTCGATTCGGACTTCATTTGCAAAAGTTATGGCAGTTCTGGTTTTCCCTGTTTTGATCTACCTCGGAGAGGGCCCGGAATCTCCGCCCTACCGGAATCTCCGGCCCTGTGATCCGGAATCTCCGCCCCCCTGTTTTCGCTGCTGTTTTGTGTCTGCTGTGGTGCGCTTCTGGACAGGGGTCCGGAGGTACCCCGGAGATGGACCGGAGTCTTCGGCCCACCGGAGTCTCCGGCCCAAGGGACCCGGAATCTCCGGCCCAAGTTTTCTCTCCGCTCTTTGCATCTATGTGGTGCGCCTCTGGATAGGGGTCCGGAGCTACCCCGGAGGGTGCCCGGAGTCTCCGGCCCGGCCGGAGTCTCCGGCCCCAAGGACCGGAATCTCCGGCCTCCCCGATGACCCAGCAGGCCGGAGTCTCCGGCCACTTACTCCGGAGTCTCCGGCCTGGACAGGCTCCAACGGCTAGTTTTTGGGGGAGGCTATAAAAAGCCTCCTTCCCCCCCAAAACCTGGTTGCTGACCTTGCTCACTTGTTCTTGCTCTTTCCCTTTGCTCTAATCCTTGTGAGCTTGATTCCTCTTTTCCCCTCCAATGATTCTTGCCCAAATTTAGGGTTTCAAGAGAGGAGATCTAGATCTACCATTCCACCAATCAAAATCCCCTCTAGGTGAGGGAAACTTGTGGATCTAGATTTTGGGGTTGCTTGGTGCTCATGCCCTTTGTTCTTCCTCTCTTATTCCCTCCATAGCATTTGTTGCTTGGTTGGAATTTGAGAGTGAAGGACTTGACCACTTCGTGTGTTCTTGCCTCTTGAATTAGTTGCATCGGGTTGCTCTCTCCACGGTGATACGTGAAGTTGAAGGTTGAGAAGCTTGTTACTCTTGGGTGCATTGTGTTCCCAAGAGCTTGTTGCCTCTTGGGTGCATTGTGTACCCTAGACGGTTGGAGGTGCCATGAAGACTTCGAGTTGTGAAGCTTCGGCACGAGTTTGGGAGCCCCCAATTGAGTTGTGGGTGTGTGCCCCAAAGAGAAGTTGTAAAGGGCTCCGGAATCCGCCCCGAAGGATTCCGATAGTGGAAGGTGAACCAATCCCTTGGGTGAGGTTCATCGGAGAATAGGGTGAGGCCTTTGTGGCATCTTGAGTAGGCCTCTTGTGGCGAGCTCACACCCCTCCAACGAGACGTACTCCCTTAACAAGGAGGAACTCGGGAATACATCCTCGTCTCCGCGTGCCTCGGTTATTTCTATACCCGAGCTTTACTTATGCAATTTACATTGTGATAGCCTTCGTGCTTGAAGTTCATATCTTGCTATCTCCTTGTTGCTTGAATTGCTTAGCATAAGTTGTTGGTGCACATAGGTGAGCCTAGTAATTAGGTTGTTGGCTTGTTAATTTAAACACATAGTTTTATTCCGCAATTATCAAGCCCCTAATTAGAAAAAGTTTTAATCGCCTATTCACCCCCCCCTCTAGGCGACATCTCGGTCATAGTTGTTCTTTCACATTTTCATGGTGTAACGGTTCGTGCATTGTAACATGCTAGACATTATTGGGGATAATTATTTGTGATTTTTTTGTTTTTCTTCCATGCAGGTTTAACGCGATGGCTAGGAGGAGGGGAACACGGAACAAGGGTGGTGGTGATGTAAAGGGGAGGGGTATAGCTAAAATGCAAAATGTGAGTTGTCCAACTCTGATGTACATGGTGTGTGTGTTTTATATTTTTGAACAATTTGATTCTCTGAGATAGTACTTGTGATATCCATCGAGCAATTTTTTTTGTGAACCGTGATCTTTTTAAGCAAGTCTAAAAACCTGATATCTATAACCATTTAATGTGGTAGCATGCAGTGAAAATTCTTGTACCTACTTTTCTGTACAGGCTATTTGTTTCAGATAAATGTAGTAATATGGGGTACCCATTGGTGATTTTTTTACATGGCAACTTTGCATTAAAAACTTGATAGCTATGATGATATAACATGGTAGCTAGGTGTATATTCTGTTTTGTATTTAAATTGTACCAGATTATTTGTTTTATTTTAAAAGTGTTTGTTCCTTTTTTTTATTGCATCCTAGTGTTGTTCAGCGGAACAGGGCTTCACCAAAGCCCATTACTATTCTGTACAAAGGGCTGACAGAAGATCAACGTACTGCGGTAGAATCAATGGGACAGGGTAGCTTCCTGAATATAATGTGCGACAACCTGCACAACCCTCTCATCAGTTGGTTTGTAAGGTGTTATGATCCAGCGAGGCGAGGCTTTGTTATCCCTTGTCGAGGATTCATCCCACTGACGGAGGAGTCAGTGGAGCAAATGATTGGCCTTCCGCGTGGCCCATTGGATGTGAAGTACGACTTTGATTATGAGTTTGAGGAAGAGATGGCAGCCGTATTGTTTCCCGGTGAAAGCAGCAGGCCAAAGACTTCTGCCGTAGGAACGAGGATATCTGGGTACAAACAAGCAGATCACACTTTCAAGTGTCTATGGATGGTTCACACGGTGTCAACTGCCCTAGCCCCAACACTTGATATCAAAATCAGTAATAAGTGTTACCCCATGCTGGTATAGTTTTTATGCTCATTTTGATTCTTGTTATACAATTTTTCCTGTTTTTCCTTTTCAGTTTTGCGCTGATATATGTTTGTGTGATATTGCAAATAAATAGAGAGATGTTGGCCGCGCTGCTGAGATGAATATGTGCAAGTTTGTCGTCGAAGAGTTGCACGAGAACCTGTCAAATGGACAATATAATAAGGGTTGTCTTCTGTATTGCATGGTGAGTGTTGATTTTTTACCTTTTTCTCCCCTGACTTTTTGTGTTATGTGCTGGTAGTTGTGTGATGTAAACATGGTAGATATGCTATATTTTTTTGCAAGCAATTTTGTTCCATTACTTTACTTTTTAAAATTTTAATTCATAATTGTGTCACAATACCTGGCAGGTGTGTTTTGTAAAGTTGATAGCTATGTACTATTAAACTGGTATCTTTTTTATATCCTAACTTGTTATTTTTCACCTTTAGGTTTTATAATTGTGTGGCAAGATAACGGGTAGCTGTGCTCTATAAAATTGATAGCTATGCACTTTTTACCTGGTATCTTTTTATATCATGAATTGTTATTTTTCACTTTTTGGTTTATAATTGTATGGCAAGATACCTGGTAGCTGTGTGGAGTACAATTTGGTAACTATGCACTATTAACTTGGTATCTTTTTTTATCATAACTTGTTATTTTTCACTTTTTTTGGTTTTATAATTATGTGGCAAAGATACCTAGTGGAAAATTTGGTAGCTATGTACTATTCAACCGGTATCTTTTATATCAGAATTTGTTATTTTCACTTTTGGTTTATAATTGTGTGGCAAGATATCTGGTAGCTGTGTGGTGTAAAATTTGGTAGCTATGCATCATTAACTTGGTATCTCCACTATCTTTTATATCAGAATTTGTTATTTTCACTTTTTGTTTTTTTGTTTTTTCAAATGTTAGTAATATTGTTCATTTTTGCTTTTCACAATCAACAATCTGGCAACTGCTAAGTATTACTAGGTAAGTATGCAGCAGTAACCTGGTAACTCTCATGACAGTAGTAGATGCATTTTTGTTATTTTTATATAAAACTAGTTAGTTCAATCTCATAATATGTTAACTTTTCAATATTATCTAGGTAGCTATGCAATAAGAAACTGGTAACTCTTGCAGCTGATAAAGAAATGCATCTCAATTGAATGCATATAAAACTAGCCACTTTGTCAATCTATGAAATAGAAACCTGGTAGCTCTTATCTTTTTTCATTTTTTTTACCTTCAGTATGTGGCAGCAGACGATCCCGTCTCTCTCAAACTTGCAGCATGCACATCTGTATTCAGCATTCCCAGGATCTGCATAAACTTCGTAGAACTTGTTGTAGTAGTTTGGTACGAACTTAGTAATACACTCCAACAAGTATGTTCGTTCGCCTATCTGCTTAATATTGTATGACATGAGTGCCTGCATTTCAAACTGGAAACGGTAGTATATGCTGCGAGTGTACACCCTTGACATATGTTGCTCGATTGGGTGCCAACACCAAGTTTTACCCGTAGTCAGAGCAGATTCAGCTTCCTCTCGGTTCTCAGCCTTCATTATTTTCTCTTGAATTGCGGCATATTGGCGGACAAACTCGAGCACGGAGTTGGCAGGGTTCACGTACTTCTTGAGAACCGCATTGAAACCCTCGCTGCGCTGAGTTGTTTGCAAGAAGGGGAAGAAGTTTTGCATGAAATAAGCAGGAATCCAGTGCATTCTCTTCTCATATAGATCGGCAATCTTGGCATGCTTCTGTATGCCATACTTGTTAATCATCTCTTCCCACCTTCTTTCAAACTCATGTGGCGTCAAGCTGCTGTTAATGCAGTTGTTGAACTCCTGTCGAAGGGGCTCGTTCTTTGCGAGAAATGGTCCTATCTCCTCAGTCGCTTTCCCAGCAATGTGCCACCGGCAGTTTCTATGGCACGCATCCGGGAAAACTTTGTCAATACCACCACGCATTGCAAAGTCCTGATCAGTTATTATATTCAGCGGAGCCAGCCCATCCATTGCATCAAGGAAAGTCTCGAACAGCCAGATGAAGCTGTTGGTTAGCTCATTTCTTAGGAACCCACACCCGAATTGGATTGACTGGCCATGGTTGTTGATACCAATGAATGGTGCACATGGCATCTTATACATGTTCGTCATGTAGGTTGTGTCGAAGGAGATGTAGTCGTGGAATTTTTTGTACGCCTTTCTCGCAGCGCCATCTACCCAAAAAAGATTCTCAACTCGCCACTCCTCATCAAGCTTGAACCTGTAGAAGAAATCGGGGTCCCGCAACTTCAAGTTTTCAAAGTACACCATAGTGTCCTGTATGTCTGTGAATCTGTTCTCAGCACGGAGGGTAGCTCTGAAGTTCGCCATATCTTTAGGAGTGTATCCTACGTCCCCTAGCGACGCGTACAATTCTGTCATGATCTGCATTTGCCTGCTGGTTTCCAAGTTCACAGAATGGAGCAGTGTGATGAAATCTTTATCTTCCTGAGGTATGTCCCTGTGGGAGCGCAAGAACGCAGTCAACGACCACTTCTTGATGAGGGGGTGGTTGTGCTCATCACTGAACTCAGTCACAAGCCAGCTGCCATCCCGAACATTCAACTGCATGCGTGCTGGACAGGCGGATCTGGCGTGTATGTTCCTTCTCCTCTGCGCCACAACAGATTTTGGGTTTTGGGTGTCTTCCTTCTCTTTAACTTGCTGGCCTGCTTTTGAGCACACCATTCCTGCTCTTATGAACTCGCCGGTCACCTCAGATGCCTTCCTGTAGTTGTAGCATATGCCGAAACCTTTCCTCCTTGCATACCTTCTGTAATGTTGTTCTGCCTCCAGCAATGTGTCAAATCTCATGTGTTTGGCTGGGGCTACGGTGTGGAGATAGCATCTGTCTTTGCATCCTCCGCGTTCTCCTCTTCAGCTATAGGCGTGTGAGTACTTGATTCAGCAAGGGTAATCTCCATGCCACCTTCCGTTGCCGCCATCGAACTGTCTCCATTGCGTACACCAGATGCATTTCCTGCATTTTTGTGTCATGGAACATAATTAGGCAAGTGTGCAAACATATATGTGGTAACTGTTTTTGTAAACACCTTTTTTGGTAACTACTGAATTGTATCCTGATAGGTAATGCCATGTATCCTGGTAGCTAGTGCAATGTATATTCGTAGCTACTATAAAGTATTTTGGTAGGTATCATCATCTATCCTGGTAGCTATTTGCAAAGTATTATGGTGGGTTGGATCATCTATTCTGGTAGTTAATGCAAGTATTATTGCCATGTATTTCTGGTAGCTCATGCAAAGTATCCTGGTAGATAGCATCATTTAATCTGGTAGCTTTTTTTTCAATTGATATGCAACTGCATTACACATATTGGTAGGTAGCACAAATTAATCTGATAGGTAACACAAAATAATCTGGTAGCCAGTAGTAAAAAATCTGATAGCCAGATAGTTTTTAAAACTATTACCTTGGTAATTCGAGACCACATTGTTCGATGTATCAACATTACATCCATCCAAGGGTACAGTGTCAGCACTCTGCATATTTGTTTTACCTGCAAAACATATACACAATGTAATTGTTTTCAGTTTTTTTTAGTTTACTAATTGAACAATTTCCATATCTATTCTTTTTGTCACAACAGGGTTGGAAATGGGAGGTGGCCCATTGCACTTTTGCTTTTTTCACCAAGCATTATGTGAAGAAATCAAGGTCCTGATGTTCTTTCTGGTGTGTTTTTTATTTCTGTTGATCAAGATCCTGCTGTTGATCAAGATCCTGCCGTTGATCAAGATCCTGCTGAAGAAACTGTTTTTACTATCTGATCCTGAGCAAGAATGCTAGCTACTTTTGCTACCCATCTGATCCTGTGCTTTCTTTTGCTATTTTTTACTGCAGCCAAAACATGAATCTGTTTGATCAGATCGTGCTGTTACTTGTCCTCCTAGAACATGTTTGTGCTATTTGGTACTTGTGTGTTTGCTATCTGAACAAGAAAACCTACCCGTGTGTTGTTACTTGTGTGTTTCTGATTTTGGATTTGTTGCTATGGAGTATTTAATCCAGGGAGGAGGCTGGAATTTGAACACTGACCTTTTTTTCACCAGGAACTTGCATAAATTTTCATGCAGTTTTTGATCTCTGAATCTTGAAGTTTTTCCTGTTCTTTCGTGGGAGCTAGGACAGAACCCGTGGATCGGGGGCGTGTGTCTGGAGGAAGGGGAAGAAGTAGTTGAGCTACTAGGGTTTTTTATCTGTAAGATTCGTGTTGTGAATCTGTGTGGTTCACTTTTGTGGCAAGGCTTTTGTGCCCCGCAGGCCTACTAACCGGCCCAGCTTGGACGAACGAGGCCCACTAAAGGATCTGGTCCAGTAACGGCTCGCGCTTGCGTGCTCCCGCGCGCGCTCGCTCATCGATCGAGTTGACAGCCGCACGGGGCCAACGTGCGTGCGGCGCCGCTGGTTAGCCTGGTCCTAGATTGATTATAGATTTTTTTCTTTTGTACAAACAGCCCATTCAAGGAGATCAATACTACGATCCTAAGTAGTCGTCTTCAGGCTCACTTTCCCCATGTCTTCTCTCTCTTCCTCCTTTCCCGAGACCCGTGTGCTCCTCACGGCTCCTCCTTCCCTTCCCTCTGGCGGCTCCGTCGTCCGGGAGCGTTGGGAGGGGGGAGGCCTCCTGTTGTATAGCTGTAGTCGAGGCTTAGAGCTAGGGTTTGGTCCCCCATGGCGTCTTGGAGTAGAGGGCTGGATCTCGAGCCAGATCTAGCGCGTGTTGTGGGTCATATCTTCCCCCCTTTACTGTTCCGCCTGGAGCTGCCAGATATGGAGGGAGGTTCTGGCCCCGGACATCTCCATTAATAAGGCCTTCTAGAGCTACTGCGCTTCGGTGCTTCGGCGCTGCACCAAGCGGTTGACCTTGAGCTTTGTCGTCCTGCTTCCATGGAGGGAGGACGGAGGTATGAAGCTTGGGGCGAGCTCGGTCAATAAGCGTCACTGGGTCCATCTTTTCTGTCCATCAGATGCAGCGCTTCTCCTCTCAGCGGGCCAGGGTGGCGAGGGAGAGGGGACATACTGTCTGTTGTGCTTGGAGCAGAAGGATGATGATGGGAGATTGTGGAGTCTGTATCTCCCGCGACGGTTCATAAAGGCACGACTCAAGTAAATAAACAACATTTATAGAATATAATAGAATAGTATTCATTGGATATTTAATATAATTCACAATACAAGTGTTTATGCAAAATCTCATACACAAACCAATATATGATAAAATGAATAAGTGAATACAATTAAACAAGACCTGATACAATTTCTTGTTCAACAATATATAAAATATTACAATGTCTTGAGAAGTAAGAATATTACAAAGTATTAATCAAAAATTATTTAAGAGAGTATAAGGGAGACGTGAACTCGAAGATCTTACACATCACCGCAAGTGCTCGACACTAAGAAAAAACTTCATCCAGATCCTCCATACTTTGTCGGGCAGGCTCGCCATCTCCAAGGAGGGTGAGATATTTATATCACTTCACCGTCCAACTAGGCGTCACAATTGCTAGAAGATACATGTCTAAACTGGGATAAGATGGGGTATGAGGGTTTTGACCTAGATCATTTTGATGGTCCTTTTAAAGAAGTATAGATAAAAGAAACTATTTTCTTGTTACCCTTGTTTAAGGACTATAGACCAGATGGCTTCGTTGGGGCTTTCTTAAAGGCTTCTCCGGAGATCTTCAAAGTGGATGTCACTAAGAATATTATGCATATGTCCAACCCAAGTGGAAACTATACGAACCTCCTTAAGCCAATCGACATAGTTTTATTTCCATAATACGCGGACAGTCACAAAGTGGGAGACTTTCGCCCTTTAAGCCTCATCCATAGAAATTCAAAGTTTAAATTCAAAGTTGCTTGCCAATCGAATCGTCCTGGCCTCCGGATCAATTTTCCATGAAACAAAGTGTGTTCATTATTCAGTCAAAGGTGCATTCATGAAAACTTTATCCATGTCCAAAATATGATCAAGGAGCTTCAATGAAAGAAAATGCATATTATATCTTGAAGCTTGACATCTCTAAGGCCTTCGACTCCATCAGTTGGACATGTTCCTGGAAGTCCCAGAGACTCCTGGAAATTTCTCTATATGAAGATGGCACCGAAATATTTGCTAACCCTACCCAGGAAGAGCTCATCACTATTCGTCAAATTTTAGAGATCTTTGGGGATGCCACGGTCATGCGTACAAACCTAAGCATGATAATAAATATTTCTGGTTAGATGTTAGCTAGTTTATTTAGATAAACGTAACCACTGTCTTCCTTGTTAAAATTGCCACATTCCCTAGAAATACTTGGGACTATATCTTAATTTAGAGCGCGCAGACGTTGAGTTCCAACCCCTCGCCGACAAAGTAGCAACAATATTCTAGGATGGAAAGGAAAAAACCTCACACATTCCGGAAGTGTAGTTCTAACAAAGGCAATCATCATGGCACTCGCTATATATGTTATAAAGATGTTCTTATATTGCCAACAGAAGGTCCAAAACAAGATGGGCAGGTTAGCAAGGGGCATTATTTCTTAACTTGAAGGTGGTTTGTGCTCCCAATGAAGATTGGAGGCCTGGGGGTGATTGATCCCAACCGATTCGGCATGACTCTGGAACATGTTGGTCATGGTATCACTGGACTAACCCTGACCGCTCCGGACGATTATGAGCTTCCATGCAATATACACGATCATTGCTGTCAGTGATAGGACAAAGCCGAGTTTCTCAAAATATAGGTGGATCGAGAACTATGTTTTTAAGAACATATTTCGTTCCGAGTGAAAATAAACCCTTAAGATGGACTTATATAAAAAAAGCATAAAAAAGTTCTTCATTTTTTAGACGAACAAATTTTCTTTTTACGGGATTTCAATCCGATGTCATTTACTACCACAAAAAGGGCCTAAAATATGCATCCAGTTTTAAACAGAATAGTTTTGGAAAGTTCAGACCAAAATATCCAAATTGTACCCAAACTAGGGCATTGGAAGTGAATCCAAGTCTTTTCCTTGCACGAGAAGTCCAGCCACCTCTTATATAGATGAGGGGTCACAGCCATTGAACAACAAACAATCGCGAAACTTATCTACTATCTTTCATCTCCTGCCCTAATTTTTCCGCCTCTCGTTTGTCGGTGTTCTTCTTGCTGGAGAGTTTCGATCTACGAAGTCCTAGGGACGGGCGAACCGACCTTGGGCAGCCCATCGCTGCTATGCGTTCAGACGGGGTCTCTCCCGGGCGCATTGGGTTTCGGGGTTCTAAAAAGTGCTCGCCGAATTGTCTTGTGTGTTGCGCTTCCGGCGATACTCCTTCAGCGACATGTTCTGTGTATCACGCTTGACGTCGAGGATGCATGTGACGTGTTCGTGTGTGAACAAGAAGTTCCAGCACTGAGCAGTGTATGTAATGAGTAAAACTCTTCTTCGTTAGTCTCTTTTATACGGTCTTGCTAATTCTCAGTCGATTGGGAAATAAGCTAATTCTCAGTTGACTCTTAGACCGTTGGATTGCGTCGTGATTCGTGCTAGTCATGAGTTGCAACGTGGATTGTAACTGAAATTTTTCAGTTG
Source organism: Puccinellia tenuiflora (assembly GCA_012064385.1). NCBI lineage: Eukaryota > Viridiplantae > Streptophyta > Magnoliopsida > Poales > Poaceae > Puccinellia > Puccinellia tenuiflora. The sequence goes on from QRDG01000415.1 coordinate 748,149, forward strand.
CATATGAGATTGCAACTGATAAAAAAGGCTTGAACCGTTGGATTGCTTCATGATTCGTGCTAGTCATGAGTTGCAATATGGGTTGCAACTGAGAAACATATTTTACACTGTTAGAATTTTTCGTAATTCGTGCTAGTCATGAGTTGTAATGGGTTACAATTGACATTCGATGACATTACCTGACGGAGTCGACTGGTAATTAGTTACTCTCTTTTTCATAACGCTTTGTTCGGTCCTAGAATCTTTTCGTCCTAATCTACTCGGCCCAGTTAGCCTCTCCTTTCCCGCAATCCCAAAATCTATAAAATGAAACAAGACAAACCAGAATCCAGCCCAATAGGTCTAGAAAATTCAGCCCCGTTCCAACCCAGCCAAGATTATCCTAATCATCGTCCATCCAACCCGGAGCGAACAGCTGGCAGTTTTGTGGTTGGTGTCGTTCTAGGAGCACATTTGGAGGTGGTAGCTATGCTACTAGTAAAAGTTTCACTATTGTTCAAAAAAAAACTCACTATGGATGTTATTCTGTTGGCGGTTTATGAGGATATATGTATACAAACTTGATAGTCTTGTAAGTACTTGCTTTGATTTTTTGTTCGTGGAAGAAAAATTCTATTGCAAGTACTGTATTAGGACTCGACCCCGTCTATATTGGTAATATTGGGTTGTTGTCGTGGGGCTACCTTTCGGGTACCCCACGGTGGTGGTACCTGGGTCACGCCAAGAGAAGCCCATGAAGTGTACCGTGTGGCCCAAGTAGCTGGTTAGGCCGGTGATAATTTTCCTTATTCTGTAATGTGCAATCCGCACCGTCCACCCGAGACCTGGCCTGTGATATAAAGGCCAGGAGGGTGCGTCGCCTAGGTCAAGACACACACACGCAAACCCTAGCGAGATTTCCATCTCGCCATTGTAGCCACCTCGATAATACCAGATAAGCAGGAGTAGGTCTTTACCTCATCTTGAGGGGCCGAACCTGGGTAAACTCGCCCCCTGTTAGCCGTCGTGATCACCAGCGTTCCTATTCTCTCCCCCTCTAACAACCCGGGGTACACCACCTTGGGATTTGCCGAGTCCACATCTCGACAATTGGCGCCGTCTGTGGGAAGAACAGATCGTTGGAGTCATGGTTGCGCCGGCCTCATCTGCAATGAAGAACGGCATCAGCGCCAGGGAGTCGATCTACACCGGCTTCCTCGAGTTTGTCCAGCACTCGCCGATGGATCTCCCGGCATACGGTGAGCTGCAGCAGAGCACGTGGATTACCTTCGGTAGTCTGCGCTATCTGGTGGACAGTCGTGGAACGCTTCGGCCCACGCTGGCTACGTTGCGGGCGACGGATGCGCCTGCATCTACATCGACTGCGCCGACCGCGGCTTCACCCGCCGCGAAAATCGCATCTACTACGGCCACGGCGATCGCGTCATCGACTGCCGTGAAGATCGCGCCCACTTCGACTGCGTCAGCATCATCTACGGCCGCGTAAACGGCGACCGTGGCGACTGCGGTGACCACACCCGCGGTTACCAGAAAAATCGCATCTACCGCAACCCCGGCGCGAAACAAGTCTACTCCGACCTTCTTGTCCGCGCCCCGGACAAAGCCAAAATCTACGCCAACCGCGCCTCCGCATCGCGGAGTCGCCAGTAGCAGTGATCGTGGCACCCGCCACGTTGCTGTGATCTTCGACTCTGAGTATAGCTCGGACGAAGGAAGCAGGACTGGGAGCATCAGCCCCACTCGACGGGTTTACCCCGCGCAAGTTTATATGGCCAGCCCAGCACGGTCCAACGGCGGGGAACCCGTATACCCGCTGGAGGTGACCATGCCGGACAGGGTGACAAGACTCACCATCACTCGGGAGATGGCGATCAAGGCCATGAAGCACGTGGACGAGGGCACGTTCCCTTCACCAGATGAACCCCGAGAAGACCAACTGGCGGTCCAATACTTGCTTTGGAAGGAGTCCGAGCGAGTCCGCCAAGAGAAGGCCGATCTGATTCGGCCCAAAAAATTAGCCGACGCGTCGAGTGCCAGGAGGGCAGCACACTCGTTCATGGCCGGATCGGAAGAAGTCACACAAGGAGGACGTCACAGGGCTCGCATGCCACGGGTGCCAGAGGCTGATCGCGTCCACCTCACTCGCAATCTGGAGTCGTCATTCATGACGGAGGATGCGGACGGAATCCCCGTCCCCAAGACACCCGCTTCGGCCCTCATGGCAGTCGAAACCTACCTGCGACTAACACAGCCGCCGGAGGGTGACGCCCACGCCCGCCTTCATAGGCGACAAATTTAGTCCCTCAGGGAAGTCGAGGAAGTCCTGGCAAAGTCAGCACCAGCAGAAAGGGTGCACGAGAATCGAGGCCGCCGCGATCGTGAACCCGCACCACTTGCAGACCCAGCCCCAATTCGACTGCGACAGCCGCAGCCAGGCGAAGATGTCCGTAACGTCGTCGCACAGAGAAGGGTGGACCGCAGTCGACGGATGCGAGCGGTGAGTGCACAAGCCAACGACTACGATAACGACAACTTCGAGCCACGCGGAGCCGCATGTTTCAGCTTCAACATCCGTGACACGAAGATGCCCAAAGGCTTCAAGCTAACAGCGGAGACACCCAAGTATGACGGGAAGCAAGACCCAAGGGACTGGCTGGAAGACTACCTCATCGCGTGCAGCTGTCAGGGTGGTACTTCGACTACTGCCATGCAGTACATCCAGTTGATGCTCACAGGATCTGCACACGGGTGGCTCAACACTCAGCCCAGGGACGCTTTCAGCACCTGGGACGAGTTCAGGAACGCCTTCGTGAAGAGCTTTCTGGGGACATACGCAAGGCCAACAACCCTCATTGAGCTCCAGGCGTGCAAGCAAGGTCGAGACGAGCCACTCCGTTCGTACATCCAGCGATGGACTTTGCTTCGCAACACCATGGACGGAGCCACCTCAGAAGACAGGGTAATGGACGCATTCATGCACGGCGTTTACCGCCGCGACCTCCGTGAAGAGTTTGGTAGGCTTAGGCCGAGGAACATGATCGAGCTCATGCAGATAGCCAACCAGTGGGCAGATGGAGAAGACTCTGTCCGTGATGCACCACGATCTCCGAGGCAAGAAGCAGGACCTAGCAACTGGCGAGAAGGGCGCCTGAAGAAGAAGCCGCGTTACGTCGGCAATGACTCGATCGAGTTAGTAGCGGCGGGATTCGAAACCCCCCGTGAGAGTGAAAGACAGTACAACCAGGGCGGTGGCAGCGGCTACCATGGAGATGGAAGTCGCAAGCGCGAGTGGCGGAGACGCCCACTGACTGAAGAAAAAGAGTTAGAGCAACCCTGCAACCATCATATGTTTAGGGACCCAGAAACAGGCAAGTGGGGATCCCGCCACCTATTGAAGGACTGCAGAAAAGCGCGTAAGATATACAGGGCGTTTGCCCGAATAGTCCCTCAGAACGGACAGCATGACAACCAAGCGGCACCCGTGGCACAGCCAGCCGCACAGCTGGCTCTCCAGGCGCCGCCTGCTCCTGCAGTCGCCAACCCAGCGCAGGCAGCGTTGGCCTTCTACCCGCAGCAGCAACAGCAACCACAGCCACAGCCGCAGGATCCTGCTAACGTGTTCCCGGCAGCACGTGGGCAGATTAACATGATACAGAAGGGACGTCCTTCCAACAGGACCCAGAAAATCATCACCCGCCAGGTCTACCAAGCACTCACCAACCCACCTGCAGTACCCGATTACCTGAGAGGCTCAGAAACAGCGATCACTTTCTCCAGAGCGGACCACCCGCCGGCGATCTCACGACCCGGGCACGCTGCTCTGGTAGTCGAAGCTCAGATCGGGGAGTACACCTTGAAGAAGGTGTTCATGGATGGAGGCGGCGGTATCAATATCATCTTCGCCGACACCCTAAGAAGGATGAACAGGTCAACATCCAACCTAACGCCATCAGCAAACACCTTCCACGGTATAGTACCAGGGCAAGCAGTCACGCCCATGGGAACAATTACACTCGAGGTTATATTCGGCACACCCGAAAACTTCCAGCGAGAGGCGATCGACTTCGAGGTAGTCGACTGTAAGTCGCAATATCACGCCATACTGGGTCGTCCGGCCTTTGCCAGGTTCATGGCAGTGCCCCACTACGCCTACCTCCTGCTCAAGATGCCAGGACCAAAGGGTGTCATTACGGTGAAAGGCGATTTCGACCGATCTGATAGCTGCGACCGCGAGTTCAGCAGGATTTCTGAGTTCTTCGGGATGGACGAGCACCTGGAAATGATGGCAGTCGACAACGACAAGACTCTGTTTCCGCCACGGAAGAAATCATCCAAGGACTCGGCATTTAACACAAGTGACGACACAAGGGCCCATCAGGTACACCCGACGGATGCCGATAAGACAGTCAGGGTGTCATCAAGCCTGACTAGCGCATAGGAAAGCGCGCTCGTCGAGTTCCTACGCGAGAACTGGAAGATATTCGCCTGGCAACCTTCTGACATGCCAGGTATACCAAGGGAACTCGCCGAGCACTCCTTACGCGTCCGCAAAGACGCCAGACCAGTCAAGCAGACCATGAGGCGCTTCGCGGGTCCCAAGAGAGATGCCATCAGCAAGGAGATTGACCGGCTGCTTCACGCCGGATTTATTCGAGAGATAAAGGAGTCAGAGTGGGTAGCAAACCCGGTACTGGTGGAAAAGAAGAAGACGAAGAAACTCCGCATGTGCGTCGACTTCACCGCCATCAACAAGTGCTGCCCCAAAGATCACTTTCCGCTCCCACGGATTGATCAGATCGTCGATTCGACTACAGGTTGCGCACGCCTACCCTTCCTGGATGCCTACTCCGGGTACCAGCAGATCAGGATGAAAGTCGAGGATCAGGAGAAGATGGCGTTCATCACACCACATGGTGTATTCTGTTACCAGATGATGCCATTCGGGTTGAAGAATGCTGGAGCCACATACCAGCGCACGATGCAGGCCTGCCTGAAGAAGCTCATAGGACAGATCGTCCAGGTCTACGTCGACGACATAGTCGTCACCACCCGCACAGAGGGCAGCCTCATCGACGACCTTCGCAAGGTCTTCGACGCGCTCAACAAGTACCAGATCAAGTTAAACCCAGACAAGTGCGTCTTCGGCGTCCCAGCCGGAGAATTACTGGGGTATCTTGTTTCTGCGAGAGGAATCGAAGCCAACCCTGAGAAGGTGCAGAACATACTCGACATGCCTGCACCGACCAAGCTTCATGAAGTACAACGCCTAGCCGGCAGAGTCGCAGCGCTCAGTCGGTTTATTAGTAAGTTGGGAGAAAAGGCCCTGCCCTTCTACCAACTGATGAAAAAGGCAGACAAGTTCGAGTGGACAGAGGAGGCACAAGATGCATTCGACAAACTGAAACAGACCCTCACAACCCCTCCAGTGCTGGTGGCACCACATGAGAACGAGCCACTGTACCTGTATGTGGCAGCCACGAACAGAGTGGTTAGTACCGTACTCGTAGTCGAGCGGGAGGAAGAAGGAAAGAGCCACCCTGTTCAGCGACCTGTGTATTACCTTAGCGAGGTGCTAACTGATTCCAAGCAACGGTACCCGCATTATCAGAAGCTAGCATACAGAGTCTTCATGACGTCCAGGAAAGTGGTACACTATTTCTCTGAGCACCCGATCACGGTGGTAAGCTCCTCTGCCCTATCCGATATTCTCACTAACCCGGCCGCGACAGGAAGAGTCGCCAAGTGGGTTGTCGAGTTAGGGCCATGGGGGTTGAAGTATGTACACCCGAAGGCAATCAAGACCCAGGTCCTCCCAGAGTTTACCACAGAGTGGATAGAAGCGCAGCTACCCGATGAGCCCGACTTGTCCAATGCTTGGACAATGTATTTCGATGGATCCAAAAAATTCAACTCAGCCGGAGCAGGAGTTGTGCTCATCTCACCCAAAGGCGACAAACTGAAGTACGTGCTGCAGATGAAATTCTCAACACCCTCCAACAACGAAGCAGAGTACGAAGCCTTGATCCACGGCATGCGGATGGCCAAGAACTGCGGCGCCACTCGCCTCATGATCTACGGCGACTCCTACCTGGTTGTGCAGCAAACCATGAAGCAGTGCGACGCCATCGCTGACAACATGATAGCCTACAGGGAGCTGTACAATCAACTGGAAGGCCTCTTCGACGGCTGCGAACTGCGGCACATCGGCCGCGAAAGCAACGAAGAAGCTGACGTCCTGGCCAACCTAGGTTCGGATCGAGCTCCGGTGCCACCCGGAGTCTTTCTCGAGTGCATCACACAGCGCTCAATCAAGGTCCGGCCCCCGCCAGGACCCTCTACATCGACAACAAGCACCGCCAACCAGCCAAACACGGAGAAGGAGGTCATGGAGTTAATGCTGATCGAGCCCACCTGGACAAGCCCGTATCTGGCTTACATGCTGCACCAGCGGCTGCCGGAGAACCCAGTCGAAGCCAAGCGCATCGTCCACCGTTCCAAAGGCTTCACCATCATCAATGGCGAGCTCTACAAGAGAAGCATCTCAGGAGTCCTCCAAAGGTGCATCGATCCAGCCGACGGCCAAGCAATCTTACTCGACATCCACGCCGGCATATGCGGGCACCACGCAAGCAGTCGAGCACTGGTGGCCAAAGCCTTGCGAGCAGGGTTCTACTGGACCACCGCAATGCAAGACGCAGAAGAACTGGTAAAAAAGTGCGTTGGCTGTCAGGAGTTCGCCAACAAGCCGCATGCACCAGCGTCGGCACTGAAGACAATACCACTCGCATGGCCCTTCGCGCAATGGGGGCTCGACATGGTAGGTCCCTTCAAGAAATCCTCCCCAGGCGGGCACACTCACCTCCTGGTGGCAGTCGACAAGTTCACGAAGTGGATCGAGGCGGTCCCAATCACAAGCTCAACTGCAACCTCAGCGGTCAACTTTATCAGGTCGATCATCTTCAGGTTCGGCGTGCCGCACGGCATCATCACCGACAACGGGACGAACTTCACAGCCGAAGAATTCAGGGATTTTTGCTCTGAACAAGGCATCAAGCTCAGTTATGCATCCGTCTCGCACCCGCAGTCCAATGGGCAAGTCGAGAAGGCCAACGGCCTAGTCAGCAAAGGCATCAAGAAGCGTCTGCGAGTACCATTGAAGCGAGCCGCAGGAGCCTGGGTGGAGGAGTTACCAAGTGTGCTGTGGAGCCTACGCACCACGCCAAACAGATATACCCAGTATACACCATTCTTCATGGTGTACGGCGCCGAAGCAGTCCTGCCCTGCGACATCAAATTTGATGCTCCACGAGTGGTGGCATACGACGAATCTGATGCGGAAGAACACTTGAAGATGATGTGGACGTCTTGGATGAAGCACGCGACATCGCCCTCAGCCACACAGCAGTCTACCAGCAAGACCTGCGCAACTACCACGGTCGGCGACTGCGGCCTAGAGCATTCGTCCCAGGGGACCTGGTTCTCCGGCTCAAGCAGAAGAAGGTGCACAAACTCGCTTCCCCATGGGAGGGGCCATACATTGTGACAGAGGCAATCGGCAACGGAGCTTACCGCCTGAAGGACTCGAAGACAGGGACAGTCTGCAGCAACCCGTGGAACGTGGCACAGTTACGCCGCTTCTACGCATGATCGACCCCAGCTTGTAAACCTCACCTTGTTAAGTAGCAGCAGGTTTCTTACGCACTCTTTCCCTCGCCAGGGTACCTAAGGGGACTGGAAGGGTTTTAACGAGGCGGCCTGTTTGCGCGAATCAATAAAGATATTTGAAGAAAAAGACTTGTCATTTCTTCCTTTGCGAGCAATCAACTTAAATCCTAGGCCGCCACTCGAACCACTCGGGGGCTCGCGCCATACAGGTCTAAAGTCCAGCCTAGGCCGCCACTCGAATCCCTCGGGGGCTGCGCCGCACAGGCATAACCCGAAAATCCTAGGCCGCCACTCGAACCACTCGGGGGCTCGCGCCATACAGGTCTAAAGTTCAGCCTAGGCCGCCACTCGAATCACTCGGGGGCTGCACCGCACAGGCATAACCCGAAAATCCTAGGCCGCCACTCGAACCACTCGGGGGCTCGCGCCATACAGGTCTAAGTTCAGCCTAGGCCGCCACTCGAATCACTCGGGGGCTGCGCCGCACAGGCATAACCCGAAAATCCTAGGCCGCCACTCGAACCACTCGGGGGCTCGCGCCATACAGGTCTAAGTTCAGCCTAGGTCGCCACTTGAATCACTCGGGGGCTGCGCCGCACAGGCATAACCCGAAAATCCTATGCCGCCACTCGAACCACTCGGGGGCTCGCGCCATACAGGTCTAAGTTCAGCCTAGGCCGCCACTCGAATCACTCGGGGGCTGCGCCGCACAGGCATAACCCGAAAAACCTAGGCCGCCACTCGAACCACTCGGGGGCTCGCGCCATACAGGTCTAAGTTCAGCCTAGGCCGCCACTCGAATCACTCGGGGGCTGCGCCGCACAGGCATAACCCGAAAATCCTAGGCCGCCACTCGAACCACTCGGGGGCTCGCGCCATACAGGTCTAAGTTCAGCCTAGGCCGCCACTCGAATCACTCGGGGGCTGCGCCGCACAGGCATAACCCGAAAATCCTAGGCCGCCACTCGAACCACTCGGGGGCTCGCGCCATACAGGTCTAAGTTCAGCCTAGGCCGCCACTCGAATCACTCGGGGGCTGCGCCGCACAGGCATAACCCGAAAATCCTAGGCCGCCACTCGAACCACTCGGGGGCTCGCGCCATACAGGTCTAAGTTCAGCCTAGGCCGCCACTCGAATCGCTCGGGGGCTCGCGCCATACAGGTTTACGAGTGCAAAATCACATGTTATACATTCAGCGAATAACATCACATGGGCATACATACATGCATATTTACGTTACAAGCTAACATCACACAACAACAAACTGCTATTCTTAGTCGACAGGCTCTTCCTTCGGCGCATCCAGTGGCCCTACAAGCCGCTCTGTATGATTCAGGACCTGTTGCATCGCCTGACGTGCAGCCACAAGGGATTCAGCATAATCAGCATCTCTAGGCAAGCCATCAAGTATTCTGTCCAAGGGAACATGAGGTCGATGCAGTCGAACATAGGCAAACGCCGTGTTGGCCCCGGCAACAAGCTGACCGAAGACGACCTCCTTCAACGCCCTGCTACTGCGGAACCTCTCCAACAGCGCGGGCAATCCAGTCGGCTGCTCACCAAGGGGGAAGAACACTCTGTTGATTTGCCAGAGTGCTTTCCTGCAACCTTCAAGAATGAACGCAGCCCGCCAGGTGCGATCCAGCATCCGCGCGAGTACACGGCCCTCTCCCTTATGTACCCAGAATTGACGAGCTTCGACCGAGTTACCGGTGGCTTCCTTCTCCACGCGCTCGTCCACTCGAGTGTTCTCGGCTTGCCAGTCGGGGTTAACAACTGCAATTAATGGGTCAAGATGCAGAACAACACAAGCATGAAGAAATCAAAGCGAAGCAGCTAGAGTCCAACCTTGTAGCTGTCAACATATCAGATCAAGTTGGTCAAGAAGGAACTGTTCGCGCTGATTGAACGGCCCAGCGGAACGCGCCCTGAGGCGTTCAAGCTCCACTTCAGCTATCCGCAGCTTCGACTCAAGTTCAACGATCTTGTTCCTCATATAGTTAAACACCCGCTGGTCGTTCACGCTTCGTGTGGGAGTTGGACCAGCTGGGTGCTGTTGGCAAGCGGGCACAGCAGAAGAGGTACCCTCACCCTCATTTACACAGGTGGCCTCGGCGACTTCAAGAGCAGCATTTTCATCAGGCTGTCAAGTTAAGTGGTGTCAAACAGAAGCCATATTCATTCTAGCAAAAGACTCGAAGAGGTACATTCACATGGAGGAATCAGAAAGTGCATTGATAAATAGACTTCATTAAAGTTCACTACAAAAGGCGAATCAAAGGGGAACCCTACTACAAAGACTACACTGCAGACTCTGACTGCGAGCGACTCTTCTTGGAGGCTAACTCTGCAGCCCTGGCAAGCTTCCTCTCAAAGGTATCAATTAGCTTAGCAGCTAACTGACTCGCTTTTGCCTTGACGCTGTTTAGCGACTTGGTCTTGCCATCGGGTTTTCGAGGAAAGTCGCTGACAACTGCCTCGAAGTCGCCTGCGACCTCATAACCAAGCAAAAGCCGGAAAGTGAACTCTGAGCCGTGTACCATCTAAGCACGCGTGTAGTCCGCTAGGGTGGTCGCCTCGCCTTCAAACGGGGCCGCAAGCGCATCAACATCGGCCGGCGACGGTTGGTTGGGAAAGATGCTCCGATGCACACTCGCCAGGGCATCTTTCGACTTCTGCAGCTCCGCCGAAGATTGCTGCAGTGCAGTCGAAGCATACGCATGGGCGCGGTCAACGAAGCCAACAGCCGTCTCCAGGTCGACATTCTCACTGGAAGTCTCTTCTGGAGGAGCGCCTCCGCACGGCTCTGAACAACGAGGATGACCACACTTGTAACACATCAGAAGTCGACACAAGACAAAGTAGGCAATGAGCCGAGATACTTACCTCCGATTACTTTGGCGAGTGCGAGCAAGCGTTCAACCTGGGTCTTCTCTTGATCACCCCGGGTTCGCTCACGCTTTTCAGCTGCACCCAGGGACTTCTCCAGCTCGGCGACCCGCTTCGCCAGACTCTCCCTTTCGCCTGTGAATCACCGGATCAAAGTTAAAAACGAAGATATTCGACACACCTCCTGAACGCACGGGTTGGTACTCACTGTTGGCTTGCTCCAGAGCAATGCGGAGTCGACCCCCCTCCTTCTCCATTCGCATGAAGGACGTGGCCCCCTCCAGCAGCTGGCGACAAAACGGCTGTGCAAAGAAGCAAAAGTGTCAATCTGTGCCCGACTATCCTAGTCACGCACATCTTCGGGGGCTACTCCCATCGGGAGCGCTGTTCGCGCACCCGACACAAGAATTTGCAGGGTTAAGACAGAATATACTTACGTGCCCAAGCAGCTCAGCATCCACGGCAGTCGTGTCAGCTGCTCTTTCTGGCCTTGTGGAGGTTGGCGTCTTCAACGGCAAAGGATTGTTGGCCTCAGGCGCCTCCTCGGGTGCCCCAGTGGTCCGCTCCAGGACAACCGCGGACTGATGTTCCTCGTCGCGAGGTGAAGAGCCAGCACCACCAGTGTGATGGCTGTATAAAGAAGCAAAACTTCAGAAAAGCGTCCAAGGAGTCGAAAGAAGAACAAAGACAAAAAAGCGTACTCGCAAAGGCTTACCTGTTGACATCTTCATCCTCGCTGCTCATGGGGGGAGATGCCATCGCCACAAACCCAGCGGGCGGCGCTGAATTCAGTGGAGGCACGGACAGAGGATCTTCCGGCTCACTCGCATCAGAGGACGAGTCGCGGGCTTCCTTGTCCTCCACAACCACTTCCTTCAAAGGTGACGACCCCGAGGTGGAGTCGACATTCTTTCGTCTTCGCCGCTTCAGCAGCGGCTCTTCGTCTTCATCATCCTCTTCCACCTCCTCGTTCGGCGAGTGGGCAGAAGGGAGTTCGTCTTCATCGTCGTCCTGCTCGACGACCGTGGCCTCGTTGTGAGGTCCATTCTCCATCAGCGGAGGAAGGCTCACATAAGCCCTTCGATCCTGACAAGCAGCGAGGAGAAAAGCGAGTCAAGAAAAACATTCGACTAAAGCAAAGCAAAGAGAGTTCAAGGTGCTTACCTCAGGTACGGGGTTGTTTGGCCCGTATGGTTCGACTGGGCAATTAACGTTGCACGGATCGGCGACCCGGAGGCTGGTGATGTTCCTCACCTTAGCCGCGATCTGTGCATCGTCGAGCGAGGTGTCGACTGCGAGCTCCCACATTGGTTGTTCGCGTCGACGCAGCGGCTGCACCTTCAACTTGTGGAAAGTCGCGATAAGGTGAATGCCACCTGTCTCGCGTCCGAGCGTCGTCAGCAACCCGCGGAGCAGCGCCAGCAGTGGCTTGGTCGACTCCTTGTCCTCCTTTGACAGAGGGTGCGACCAGGCATTGGTCCTTCGCAGAGGTCGATCAGCGGCGAACTCGGGAAGGCCTTCTTGGTCCCACCTGATGTAGAACCATTTCTTCCGCTAGTTCTGGACGGAGTCAGATTTCTTCAGCTGGAAGAAGGACGTGTCGCCGCGCAGCTGGATTCCGAAGCCGCCTACAGGGAACGTCTGCTTCGACCGCCCCACCATCCGTCGCACCATGAAGAGCGACTTCCAGAGGTTCCAGTTGGGTGCGATCCCCAGAAAGCACTCGCATAACACAATAAAACTCGCGATGCTCAATACGCTGTTGGGATTCAGATCATGGATCTGAATCCCATAGGCGTAAAGAAGACCACGAACAAAATCGTGGATGGGGAACCCGAAGCCCCGTGGAAGGAATTCCACGAAGCACACGCGCTCCCCATCGCGAGGAGAGGGGATCACATCCTTACCGGGGGCGCGCGTCGTCGCCGTGCTCGTCGGCGGCAGCAATCCTTGTTCGCGGAGGGTGTCCAGCTCCGCCGCCTTCACGGACGATTTCCCCCAGTCGCCCTCCAACTTCTTCATGCCGGCGTCGTCGCCGGCGGCGGAGCTTTCCGCTCCCTTCACCCTCTTCTGGCCCATGGTGCTAGTGGAGGAGGGGAGAGTTTCTGGAGATCTCGGTGCAAATGGCAATGGAGATGAGGCAGCGGAGAAGACGGGAATGAAGGCTTGGTGAACTGTTCCCACGCCGCGGTGAAAATTATATACCGCGGGGGCAGTTCATCCTAGCCGTTATCCACGGAATCGTAACCCGAAGCAACCATCTGGCCGTCCACGTGTCGCGCGGAGAGGGCAACTGTCATCCTCCACTACGCACGAGAACCAAGGCGTCATCATCACTTCGCGAAAGTTTCGCGCCCAACGGTCCAAATTCAACGGCGGCCGCTGCGACAGTGGGCCCACTTCGTCACGTCCCGTCGGGCGCAGAGTGTGCCAGGAAGCGTCATCACTGATGTCATCCCTGACGTCACTATGGATTCGTATCAAGTAAGCCAACGATTTGGCAGAGCACTCGACAATCCATTCGAGTGAGACATGTACATAGTAAGCTTTACAAAGCTGATGACACCCGAATTCATCATTCGAGTGGATGAACAACCAGTAAGCTTTCAGAGCTGAGTTTAAGTCAATTCAGTAGGCCATCAAGGCTGAGTACAAAGTAAGTCGAGCAAGGCCAGTTTTGACTCGGGCATTTCGAGTCATCTTTTTACTCCCATCGGGAGCGGACTTTTCGACTGAAGAAAAATGAGTTTAACCTCAATTGCAAGCAATTCAGCTTAATCTCGGGGGCTACTCCCATCGGGAGCGCTGTTCGCGCACCCGATGACTAAGGACAACGACAGTCGAAAGTCGGCGAATCAAGAAGATCATGAGGCGCACCCGATTGTTCAGGACAATTGCAGCCGAAGGCTGACTAGTAAAGGAACCAGGTGGCGTGCCCGGAGGAAGGAGTCCTTTACTCGACTCTGTGATTCGACTAAGCACTCGGGGGCTACTGTCGTGGGGCTACCTTTCGGGTACCCCACGGTGGTGGTATCTGGGTCACGCCAAGAGAAGCCCATGAAGTGTACCGTGTGGCCCAAGTTGCTGGTTAGGCTGGTGATAATTTTCCTTATTCTGTAATGTGCAATCCGCACCGTCCACCCGAGACCTGGCCTGTGATATAAAGGCCAGGAGGGTGCGTCGCCTAGGTCAAGACACACACACACGCAAACCCTAGCGAGATTTCCATCTCGCCATTGTAGCCACCTCGATAATACGAGACAAGCAGGAGTAGGTCTTTACCTCATCTCGAGGGGCCGAACCTGGGTAAACTCGCCCCCTGTTAGCCGTCGTGATCACCAGCATTCCTATTCTCTCCCCCTCTAACAACCCGGGGTACACCACCTTGGGATTTGCCGAGTCCACACCTCGACAGTTGTGAACTTGTGTGTTACGGAATGTGAGGAGTTGTAGACCTGCAATGACGAAGTGTGAATTACGTGGAACCACAACTTTAAGAAGTCTATCAAAAAGTAGACCACACAGTTGGAGTTTCTCTATTGAAATCACAAACTTTTGTCTAATTATTCACAACACACCCAAATTAAGTACTTGCTTTGACTGTTTGTTCGTGGAAGAAAATTTCTATTGCAAGCACTGAATTAGGACTCGACTCTGTCTATATTGGTAATATTGGGTTGTGAACTTGTGTGTTACAAAATGTGAGGAGTTGTAGACCTACAATGACGAAGTGTGAATTATATGGAACTACAACTGTAAGAATTATATTAGAAAGTAGACCACACAGTTTTTTTTCTTTTTTTTCGAAAAGGGGGTGCGGATCCCTGGCCTCTGCATCAAAATGATGCACACAGCCTCCGCAGTTTTATTGCATCGTATCAATAGTATGAAAGTTTACAAATCATGGATCACTCAAGGTGGCAACAAAGACTAACCACTCAAACATCAACCTATCCATCTATTCTTCTATGTTGAAGCCACCCACCCCGGCAGAAGATAGTCCGAACGACCGCCATCATTCGAGTACAACTGGAATCCATGAGTCCACGTTGGTCCACAGGGAGCAGGACAGACCAAGTGTGAATCCAATACAGCGCCTTGTGAATAACCTGCAAGTAATGAATAGAAGATGATTTGTTAAAGACGATATCGTTTCGACAATTCCAAATTGCCCACAAAATGGCCGCAACACCAATTCTAATGCGGGCTTTGGTATGCTTATCAACCCCATTTAACCAGCTCCCGAACATATTTGATATGCTAGTTGGTGGGTAAATATTAAAGGTGAAGTGAATCAATCTCCAAATATCTCGAGCAAAGGTACATGAAATAAATAGGTGTTGAACAGACTCATCTGCATCACAGAAAACGCATTTCTTACAACCTATCCAATTTATTTTAGCCAAATTATCTATCGCCAAAAGTTTCTTTCTTTGTAAAAACCAAAGGATTTATTTTTATTTTTAGAGGGATCTTCAATTTCCATAGGTACTTCCTCAAAAATCTAGTATGTCCATTAAGTAAATCCTCATATAAAGACTTAACCGAAAACAAACCATTTGTAGTGAGCCCCCATTTAAACTTATCCAATTCATCTAGTAGGTTAACCCGCATTAGTCTTTCTACTAGATTTAACCAGAGTATTCTATTATTTGCTATCAAAATTCTTCTAAACGGTAGGTTGATCGGAGTCGACTCAAAGACATCCGTCACCGTAGCATTCCTATTAGAAGCAATTGCATATAAAGAAGGATATTCATTCACTAATGAAACATGACCTAGCCATATATCCTCCCAAAACTGGACTTGCTCACCATTACCAACTATAAATCTGCCACGAGCAAAAAATTCATTCTTCACCTTCATTAGACCTTTCCAAAAAGGTGAATCCAAAGGTTTAGCTTGTACTTGTGATAACGTTTTACCACTTAAGTACTTATTCACTAACAATTATTTCCATACCCCTTCTTCATTTAAATCTTATGTAACCATTTACTCAATAGACATTTATTTTTAATTTCCAAAACCGCAATTCCCAAGCCTCCTTGTTCTTTCGGCCTACAAATTATATTCCATTTTGTAAGTCTATACTTTTTCTTATGTTGATCACTTTGCCAAAAAAACCGAGATCGATAAGACTCCAATCTTTTCAATACCCCTTTAGGTATCTCAAAGAAAGACAATAGAAACATAGGCAAGCTTGTTAAAACCGAATTGATAAGCACTAAACGATCCCCGTAGGACAACATCTTAGCCACCCAAGATGCCATTTTTTTCTCAAAACGATCCTCAACCGGTTTCCATTCCTTATTTAGCAATCTACGGTGATGAATTGGAATCCCCCAAGTATTTGAACGGTAATGTACCCAGCTGGCATCCAAAAATGTGATGGTATTCTTCCTGACTATCAACTGCATTTCCAGAACAATATAGTTCACTCTTATGAAAATTAATTTTAAAGCCCGACAGTTGCTCAAAGAGAGCCAAAATAAGTTTCATGTTCACGGCCTTCGCAATGTCGTGTTCAAGAAACGAAATTGTGTCGTCCGCATATTGGAGAATTGAGACGCCACCCTCCACAAGGTGTGGTATCAAACCCCCAACCTGACCATTTGAAAGTGCATGGTTGCCCCCATGTGTGGTTTTGGTAATTAATGACAATCTCTATGGACTAATGTTTGTATTGAGCTATATTTGTAGGTGTGTCCTTTTGCATTGCTTGATCTTCATTTGTTGGAGTCAAGCCTAAGGGAAGAAAAGTATGTGTTGATCAAGGCTAAGTGCGTGTTGATCAACACTCAAGCCCAAGTGAAGATATGCCAAAGGTGTGCTTCTCCCATATTGGTGTATGAGGGAGCATCATGTGAATCTTCACCAAGCGAAGCGCAATCGAGAAAGGTGGTGCGTCTTGAGGAGTGATGGTGGATATAGATAAGTTGGGTGGTGCCCCAAGCGAAGGCGGAATTGTAGCTAGTAGCAGTTTTCCCTCAATTAAGAACCGAGGTTTATCGAACCAGTAGGACTTTGAAATCAACAACGAGGTGAATGTTGAAGATCTCTGGCGCTTAGGGATACCTTCAACAGACGTGGACCTGCACACACTCAACCAAATACTTTGTCCCCAACGGCGGAGAGGTTGTCAATCTCTCCGGTCTCGCAGAACACAAAGCGGTTAATTGTATGATGAAATAGATAAAATATGAAAATTGACCAGAGGAGTAATGATGATTAAAAGCAAGTAAATGAGGTTGAAAACAATGTAAAAAGATGGACCGGGGGCCATGGGTTCACTAGTGGAGTCTCTCAAGTAAATAAAATATGCATGTGATGGGTGAACGAATTACAGCTAGGCATTTGACAAGATCATGACACAAACCCAATTTAGCTATGACAAAAAGGACATGATAATATTTATGGAGGCATCACGACAAGGAACAAAGACCGTTGAGTCCAACTGCGTCTTTGTCTAAAAAGTCCACCGTGGGATCGCTATCCAGCCTGTCACCCAACGGTATTAAGTTGCAAGCAACAGACAATTGCATTAAGTAAAGTGCATGAAGTAAGCAATACTAATATCAAAATAGACATTAACATCGCTGTTTTACCCTTAGTAGCAACAGCACACCCTCACCCTTAGACGTTTCTGTCACTCGTGCCCAGGAACAAAAGGGGGCATGAACCCACTATCTAGCATAAATACCCTCTCTTGGAGATACACACAATCACTTGGACAAAGTAACTACGCACATCGGAGAGCATGCAAGAACATAAATTACTCATATAAGAAGCATGCACAATCTGAACATAACTTCATAATCCATTGGATCCCAGCAAACACATCACATAGCATTACAATAATCGATCTTGATCATGTTAGGTAGCTCACAAGATCATAAGACATTAAGCACAAGAGAGAGACTACCAACTAGCTACTGCCATGGACCCGTAGTCCAAGGTGAGACTACTCACAAATCATCCCGGAGGAAGGCATGGAGATGAAGAGCCCTCCGGGATCGATCTCCCCTCCGGCAGAGTGCCGGGATCAGCTTCAGATTGGACCCCAAACTAGGGTTTTCGGTGACGGCGCGTCGGGGTCGAGTTTCTGGAAAATAATGGCCGCCTCGACATTTTTAGGTTTTTAGGGATTTTATAGGCGTCGGAGGGGGCCGAGGAGGTGCCCACAGGGCAGGGGCGGGCCCCACCCGCGGGTCCCCCCAGGCCACGGCAGCTACCCGCGTGTGCCCTGTGGGTTGCCTCCGAGGCTGCCCTTCAGACTCCGTCTTCGTCTTGGCGTAAAAATAATCCCCATAAATATTCGTCCAATTCCGAGAATATTTCCAAAAGTAAATTTCTGAAACAAAAAGACAACAAAAACAGGGAACTGCCACTAGGCATCTTGTCAATAGGTTAGTCCGACAAAATGCATAAAAATGATATAAATGACAGTAAAAACAATGTGATAATATCACAAAACTAGCATGGATCACTCAAAAATTATAGATATGTTTGAGACGTATGATAACCCCCAAGAGAAGGGGATCACTGTAGCACCTCTCAATGTGGAAGTAAGGTATCGATCCACAGGAGCAAGAAAGAAAAGTTATCTATTCCCTACAACTAAAGTGTCACAAGTTTTAGTTGATTATGCACTAAACAAGTTTATAGAACAAGGTGGTTGAGTTAATGGATGGAAGTTTGATGTAACAAATTACAAAACAGGAGCGTGAAAGTGTCCCAATCCTCTTCAATGCAAGAGGACAAGACAAAGGTGTAAACGGTGCATGGAAATAAGGCCTAGGGGTCATACTTTCACTAGTGGACACTCTCAACAATAATAATATAATTGAATACATAGATATTTCCTCTTCACTATGCTACCCCGAACTATGTTCTAGTTGGATAACGAATACCAATCCATTGTGTAGGGCTACAAAAAGCACACCTTAAAGTCGCATTCCACATCTAGGGAACCCCACACTGTCAACTTGAGTCCCCTAAATAGTACTAGACAAACACCACAATTTCATAGAGACATCCAACACAAATAATAACTCATGGTAAGTATTCATGTAATCTTTAGCCTAAGAGCCACACACGGTGCACACACTGTCAACTTCACACCATGGGACAAAGGTGACTCCAGAAATCACATCAATAAAACCACTTGAGTAGCATAATTCATAAGATAAAGAAGAGTAACATCTATGGATTCAACTAGATTACAAAGCTCATGATCACATAAAGATCACACCATGGGAGAGAGAGATAAACCACATAGCTACCGGCGTGAGCCCTCAGCCCCGATGAAGACTACTCCCTCCTCATCATGGAGACGGTGGAGATGTCGTTGGGGGAGATGGAGATGATCTTGCTGTAGATGTTGATGATGATCACGCCGGAGGGGGGTGGAGCCCTCCGGAGGTGGATTCCGGTGGCGTTTCCCCCCTCCGATCTTCTCCGGCGGCAGCCTTCTACCTCTCTGTTTCTGGTTTTGTGTTTCTCTGCCGCCTCCTCCTGGAAAACGTCGGGGGACTATTTTTATAGTCGTTTTTAGGTCACGAGGAAGCTTCGGGAAGAAGGATCGATGCAAACGGGGCCACGAGGGCCAAAAGAGGTGGGCCCACGCGGCCTGGTACTGTAGCCGCGTGGGGCACCCTCTTTTGCCCCTCCGGCCTCCGTTCGCTTGCTTCTTTCGCTCCTAGGTCTTCCTCCTTCCAAAATAATGATCCCCGTAAATTTATAGCTCATTATGACGTCGTTAAGGCCCTGAAACAAATAAGGAAAGAAATAGGGTTTTTCTGCCTGCGCAGGATTAATTCCATAAAAAGGGGAAATCATTATTAATTACCAAAAATCATTAAATAACAGTAATATACCCCTTATATGATGCAAATATGAATGGAAAACAAGTATTATAGTGCAAAGTTCATGTATGCATTTTACATGCATCAACATCCCCAAGCTTAACTCATGCTCGTCCTCGAGTATGAAAGTGATAAAACTAACATGAACTTTGCAATATAATAACAACATGAATATAAAATATGATTGCTATTGCTACATAAAGTCAAATGATTCATTAATTCAAAGAAGTAGCAATATGTAAACAGTTTATAAAGTGATATCAAGTATTCAATGCAAGGATGTTCAATGCTAGTTCACAAAGTGTAACATAAAATATAGTAATATGGACCACAAGTATGCAATATGATAAGTAAGAACATCCTACATTGGTCAAAGAGTAGAGATGAAAATCTGAATGTAAAAGGTGGACACTTTGGAAAAGATATATAAATGAGTAGAGGTAAAACATGCATAAGTTTCATCTTTTTTTAGAAATGGAGGGTGTGCCCCCAGCCTCTGCATCCAATGGATGCACACAGCCGAGTTTTATTAATATGGAAAAACAGTAAGCACTAGGCTTTACAAAGAAATACATCGATCAACCAGAAGATCCACCGTCCAGGCGAAAACTCGCTACACCTACAAGCTTGATGCGGGGGTGGACCAATCAGAGCCAATGCGCTGACCTAACGCACCAACGCACATCATCTAAAACTGGAGGCTTCAACCAGGCCGCCCATCAGCGCGCCGGAAGCACAAACCGATCCAGTCGATCCTCAGTGCACGCCACATACGCACAACAGAAGTCGCTGCCACCATCTTCCACCATCCCATCTCCAGGAGCGATCAACATGAAGACCTTGCAAGGCCTACCATCGGCATCGCCACGATGCCAGACAACTCCACCATCCTGCGCGAGTCCATCGTCATACGCTCGTCACTGAGACCCCCACGGTGCCATGCCGCCGAGACTCGCCACCGTCAACGTGGTAGATGTACACCGCTCCACTTCTTGCATCCTCCGTCCGGCAACTGCTCCAAAGACAATGCCCCCAAGAGGGAAATCGACACTGACAGCACCGCCATTGTCCGACCCGGGAAACCCGGGATCTAGGGTTTCCCCCGGAGTAGCGCGAGTGGGTAGACGGTAGCTGCAACAGCGATGCCTTCAACAAGGAAGCGGCATGTAAGCGCCGCCATCGCCAGTCCTGACCGTAGTCAGAGCTCGGTTTTCACCGGCAGCCATGCCTCCCCAACTCACCGCCGGGCTAACCTTGACATCGAGGGATCACCATAGTCAGCCGGCCGACCACCTTCGGCGAAGAAGGAGGCCACCACCACGCCCAGGGCCGGAGCCCCCGACGTCCTCGTGTTGCGGGACTAGCCCAGATGTGTACGCCATTGACGCAACGGAGGGGGGCAGTTTCGGCCCGCTAGGACCCATCTGGGCCCAGATCGAACCGTTGTTGTCCTCCCGTCCGTTACTCCCGCCGCACACCACCCTGCCGCCTCCAGCCCGCACCACTGCCGAAGATCGGGCCGGAGAAGGGCGCCGCCCCGCCGATCCAGATCGTGGCCGAGGAAGGCCGCCGCCGCCGCCACGAGCACGCCACAGGATATGCGACGCACCTAGCGACAGCGGCGAGAGGGGAGATGCGCGAGGGGCGGTCGGGCCGGCCGACAGGGAGCACCCCGGTGTGGCGCGGCGCCGCCACACGGGGGTGGGATGGATCTTAGTCGTTGGTGCTCTTGCTGATGCGAGTCTCTCACATAAGTTTCATCTATCCTCCAAACTATTCTACTTACGTTATTGATTGCAATGGTAATACTTGGTGTCAAGCTCTCATTCCCCTATCGTAGCATCTTGAATGATTAAAGTTAAATGTGAAAGCAAATATGAGTAGTGGCCTTGATAAAGTAAAGGTTAGATGTCTCATGCCCCTTGAATACAAGTACCTACACCATGATTACTCAACTTGGGAAACAAAGCAAGTTTAAGTTATCTATCATTGTAAGTAAAAATGGTATTATCAAGAGCCTCAACTGGGGTACCTCTTGTCCCATGATATGGATCAAGCCCACATCAAAACAACAAGACAAACAAACATAATGAACAACCTCAACACCCTTTTTATTTACCACTTGATATAGTTTTTATTGTAGGGTGTATCACAGAAAGTTCAAAATAGCATGTAAGTAAATTTCCACCATGAATGATGCATGGCTTAGATTAGAGGCCCAGGTTTCTCTCTAACCATTTATACAAACTCATTTAAACTTACTCTATTTCCACATTATTTCACCATGATAGGCATCCATAAACAAAAGTACATGATATCAACTAAATAAATGATGGAACATGTTGAAAGCTTGCATGTGACATCACATATGGGCTAACTCCCAATCTTAAACATTTATCAAGCCACTATTATCAAAATATTAATCACAATGGTTCATGTTTATTAAATGCAAGTAAAGTGTGCATCAAGTTCGCGAGAACTTTTTAACCAACTTTTCCCGTTACAATAAATAACATAATCATTTTCATTTAGAGGTATAGATAACACAAATAACATGATAAACATACTCAGAATAGCATAAAGCTAATAGGTAGATATGGTGGACTCACTGGAAAACTTTGGTTGAATGTGTTGGAAACAAGTTTTTACTTTTTGGAATTTTTGGGCTAGCAAAAGGGAGAAAGATGACCATCTAGATGCATGCATGAGTGTCCATAGAACTAACTAATTCATGTCAATCAAGGTGAAATAACATACAACATCAAAACATGAATAAAAGATAGCTCATGATTTGCAAATTATTACTCATAAAGAAGCTCATGAATCATGCAACTATATGTGTCATTACAAATCAGCTTAGACATCCCTTTTCCCAATACAATAAAAGAATGCAAGATATTTCAACCCATATTTCCAGTAGTTTTCTCATATATAAATGATAGTGGTGGTCTCAGAACAAAAATCAAACCAAAACAAAAAACAAATAAAAGACGCTCCAAGTTTATGCGATAAAGTGCATTGATAGAAAAACAGAAGTTAGACGTGTGCAAACCGAGAGTGTGTAGGTACAGTGGGGTTGTCTTAACACCCCCAAGCTTATGGTTTTCACCATACTTGGATAGCTCTTGGTGCATCTCCTCTAATCGCTGTGAAAAAACTTCAAAACACCGTTTCTCCCATTTCTTTTCTGTGGGGTGACATTAGTAGTGATAGACAAATGCATTACTTGCTGCTTATAATCCTAAGACAAAATTCATATGAATGTCCAGAAAGTGTATAATGTTGTATGCCTATTAATAAACTCAATTGGATCAACAAGATTCAAGTTAAAAGTTCAAAACATGCATCAAACAATATTGGACAGAATCTGTCCAGAAAACTGACAGCAGAAAAACGTATTTTTCTACCTGACTTACACATGTATAAAAATTCTGAAAAAATTCATGCATACAGAGGATGAAATTTTCAGTTACAGTAAAAATATCAGATCATTCGGAGTTACAGAATAAGAATTAAAAATCAAACCGTGCACAGACCTGTGCTGGAATGAAATCTCCGCATGCAAAATAACAACTTTCTCAAACAAAATGGGTAAAACTTGGCACTTTATTAAAAATTCCAGAAAATAAACTAAAACCTAAGTCTCTTGTTACAGCAAGAGGACACAAGAAAATAAAAACAACCGGGTTGCCTCCCGTAAAGCGCTTTCTTTATAGCCATATAGCTAGGCTTACTTACTCGGTATCAAGATGGTTGGAGTGAGGTGGCTTGGCATCCCCAAGCTTAAATTCTTGTACTTACTTGATATATGTAGGGTGGGCCTAGGGGTAACATCCCCAAGCTTGAGTGTTTGTCCCTCTTGATCTTTGTTTATCACCCTCAACTCTTCCACCTGAAAGTAGTCTTCACACATAACTCATCATAAAACTTGATTAGAGGGGTTAGTGTCTCCATAAATTAAATCTCCATAGGTACAGAAAAGACATATCATGAGTTGATTCTAAACATTAGCTAATATTACTATGGTTGTGCATTGCTCTTTGATCAATATAACCACACAAAACACAAGTAATGAGAGTAATGCAAAATAAAGACAGAATCTGTCAAAAACTGGACAGCCCATAAAGAGTGAATTTTCAGAGACACTTACGTTGCTCAAATCAGAAAACTTTAAACTAATGAAATGTGTATTAATAGCTGAATAATGCTGTCATAAAATATCAGGTCAAATTCCTTCTCTGTGATTTTTAACATTCTTCGCAGTGAAGCTTAGGAATCTGTTTCTGGACAGCAAATCACTATTGTTCAATCCCACCTTTCAAAAGAGGTTATCTAATGATGCTCACATAGGAATAAGAATTGAAATGCAAAAGAGAGCATCAAGAGAAAAATATGAAACACATTTAAGTCTAACCCACTTCCTATGCATTGGGATCTTGGAAGAAAATAAATCATTGAAACACAAAGCAAGTAGCATAGGAGGATAAAACAAGTGGAACTTCAAAAGTTTCAATATAAAGAGAGAAGACTTAGTATTATTGAGATATATGAAGTCATGTCTCCTCTCATAAAAACTTTCAGTAGCATCATAAGCAAATTCAACAATGTAACTATCACATAAAGCATTCTTTTCATTCATCATCATAAAAGTATTATTACTCTCCACATAAGTAAAATCCTTCTCATTAGTAATAGTGGGAGTTAAACATTCATAATCATCATTGTAATCATCATATATAGGAGGCATAGTATCATCAAAGCAAATTTCCTCCTCAAAGCTTAGGGGACTAAAAGATCATATTCATATAAACTCGCTTCCCCAAGCTTAGACTTTTCCATAGCATTAGGAATAATGGTGTTCAAAGAATTTATGCCAATAGCATTGCCATCACTATTATGCAAACAAACTCCCATTGGTTTAATTATCTCTTCAAAAGCATCATGTACTAATTCAATATAAAGTTCATAAAGTTCATGAAGATCTCTAATTTTTTTGTTGTTTTCCACTTTCTATTTTTTTGGGTTTTTGATAAATGCAAAACTGAAAGTAAAACTAAGAAAACTTCACAACCAAACAAGTTAAAGAGGAACCTCCCCAAGCTTAGATGATTGCAAGATATAAAACAAGATAAAATAAATCTACAGTCTAGTGCACACAAGAATAGAAACTTAAGCGCTACGCTCCCCGGCAACGGCGCCAGAAAAGTACTTGATAACCCCTAAGAGCAGGGGATCACTGTAGCACCTCTCAATGTGGAAGTAAGGTATCGATCCGCAGGAGCAAGAAGGAAAAGTTATCTATTCCCTACAACTAAAGTGTCACAAGTTTTAGTTGATTATGCACTAAACAAGTTTATAGAACAAGGTGGTTGAGTTAATGGATGGAAGTTTGATGTAACAAAACAGGAGCGTGAAAGTGTCCCAATCCTCTTCAATGCAAGAGGACAAGACAAAGGTGTAAACGGTGCTTGGAAATAAGGCCTAGGGATCATACTTTCATTAGTGGACACTCTCAACAATAATAATATAATTAAATACATAGATATTTCCTCTTCACTATGCTACCCCGAACTATGTTCTAGTTGGATGATGAATACCAATCCATTGTGTAGGGCTACAAAAAGCACACCTTAAAGTCGCATTCCACATCTAGGGAACCCCACACTGTCAACTTGAGTCCCCTAATAGTACTAGACAAACACCACAATTTCATAGAGACATCCAACACAATAATAACTCATGGTAAGTATTAATGTAATCTTTAGCCTAAGAGCCACACACGGTGCACACACTGTCAACTTCACACCATGGGACAAAGGTGACTCCAGAAATCACATCAATAAAACCACTTGAGTAGCATAATTCATAAGATAAAGAAGAGTAACATCTATGGATTCAACTAGATTACAAAGCTCATGATCACATAAAGATCACACCATGGGAGAGAGAGATAAACAACATAGCTACCGGCGTGAGCCCTCAACCCCGATGAAGACTACTCCCTCCTCATCATGGAGACGGTGGAGATGTCGTTGGGGGAGATGGAGATGATCTTGCTGTAGATGTTGATGATGATCACGCCGGAGGGGGGTGGAGCCCTCCGGAGGTGGATTCCGGTGGCGTTTCCTCCCTTCGATCTTCTCCGGCGGCAGCCTTCTGCCTCTCTGTTTCTGGTTTTGTGTTTATCCACCGCCTCCTCCTAGAAAACGTCAGGGGACTATTTTTATAGTCATTTTTAGGTCACGAGGGAGCTTCAGGAAGAAGGATCGACGCAAACGGGGCCACGAGGGTCAAAAGAGTGGGCCCACGCGGCCTGGTACTGTAGCCGCGTGGGGCACCCTCTTTTGCCCCTCCGCCCTCCGTTTGCTTGCTTCTTTCGCTCCTAGGTCTTCCTCCTTCCAAAATAATGATCCCCGTAAATTTATAGCCCATCATGACGTCGTTAAGGCCCTGAAAAAATAAGGAAAGAAATAGGGTTTTTCTGCCTGCGCGGGATTAATTCCATAAAAAGGGGAAATCATTATTAATTACCAAAAATCATTAAATAACAGTAATATACCCCTTATATGATGCAAATATGAATGGAAAACAAATATTATAGTGCAAAGTTCATGTAAGCATTTTACAAGCATCAACGTATCAGCATCCCCAAGCTTAACTCCTACTCGTCCTCGAGTAGGTAAGTGATAACAAATAATTTTTATGAGACATGCAACCAACATAATCTTGATCAAGATAGTAATGCAAAGCACATGAAGTGAATAAGGTGATCCAAAAACAATTGTCTATAGTTGACATTAAGCAAACAATGATTAACAAACGCTAGCTAACAAATGCTAGGAACTTTTCATGAATAAGTGCGTTGGAGACATAGAACCATACATAAGGTTTAGAAAGAAGAATTGCGAATTATGTCTCCAATGTAAAGTATCAATCATTCTTCAAAGCGTCAAATTAGTCTTTCATGAAACTAGCCAAGCTCATGTCAGGTGTCCTAATCCATCTACTTCACAAATCAACTGTTTCGAAGTCTACTCAACTAGTGCAAGTAAGAAGTGGCTTTGGCACCAAGATGTTATGGAAAAAAGAACAATGATGGAGGTTTGGAAGGTCAAAGAAAAGTATCAAACAGTGGAGAAGGTAACCACAAGACAGAAGGAAGTCCCATAGTTGACACTGTATGAGGAGTAGTGATTGCCATGCAACGGATGCACATAGAGCTATAAGTGTATGAAAGCTCTCCAATGGAACTAGTGGGGTGCATCCAACTTGCTTGCTCATGAAGACCTAGAGCTCACTTGAGGAGGCTCATCCTTGGAATATACAAGCCGAGTTCTATAACATTAATTCCCCACATTGTTATAGTACTAAAACGACATGAGAACTCTCTATAATGAAATGTAGGTGCTACTAGCACAAGTGTGGTAAAAAGGATAGTAGTGTTGCTCCCTCTCTCTTTTTCTATTTTTTTTCTGGATTTTGGGTGGCCTCCTTGGCTCTTTTAAATGCTCTCTCATTTGGCCTCCTTTGGGCTCTTTTATTCTTTTTTTTATTTTATACCTCACTGTAGGAGCAACACTCTATATTACAAATGGATCATCACACTTTTTGGTACTCATAACTCATAAGACTAATACATGATGTATAAAAGAAGATATGCATGATCGAGCGTAGTGTGGAAAAAATGTAGAACATGTGGCAAGCCACGCTGCACACTAACTCAATGATCAAGCAAACTATATGATAATGAAGAACGACATCAAGTCATGTAATGTAATGATGGATGTTGCATGGCAATGTATCTCGGAACGGCTATGGAAATGCCATGATAGGTAGGTATGGTGGCTGTTTTGAGGAAGATAGTTGGCTTATGTGTAGGAGAACAAGATGAAGTTCTCCCACGGAGTTGGATGTGCTCGCGAAGTATGCACCAATCTCAATGTGAGAGAGGGCATTGCGCAGCACCGAAGAGGCTAGCAAAATATGGAAGTGGAAGTGCCAAAAACCAAAACTCGACAATGCATTTCGTATATTGCAAACAACTAGCAGTTTCAATGTTCCACAAATGGTTAGAGACACCCCGAGAGGGATCGTGGCAGTGACACAAGTGCCCCGTTGGCCTCCCCGACCGTTGCAGTAACTACCCACTAGGAACTTATTTTCAACTTAGTAGAATTCATGATACATTAGCATTGTTGACTTAGGTTGTTTAGTTCAGAAAAGTACGGCTCCATGCTTTAATAACACCTCTCCACTAATCAGCTCTAACACCATTAACCAACATATTTTAACCATTATTTATTTTAGTGCCTCAAAACAATTGAAGGGTATCAAATTATCCACATAGTGATCTACAAGACTATGCAGGTTTTCTACTTCATACCACTGCCACATGCATAGCATTTTTCCGATCTAACACATTAACCAAGCAACCAAAACAACTCTCCAACAAATATAAGTGAAGAACAAGAGAGTTTAACTTAACAACTAGCAGCTCTAAACAAGATAAAAGCTAAAAGCGAGAGCTTACTAGAAAACAGACAGTAGCTAAGAATACTCGAAAAGATATAAGCGAAGCAAAGGAGTATTCAAACGAAAAAGCGGGGCGTGTCTCTCTCCCACACAAATAAAGCTAGGATCCAACAAAGATATGACCATCAAACAAACAAACAAAACTGAAAGTAAAAAGATGCTCCAAGCATAGCACATAATATGTAAAGTGATAAAACGAAGACGACCTTATGATAGTCGATGAAGATGAGGGGATGCCTTGGGCATCCCCAAGCTTGACTCTTGATAGTTCTTAATATTCAGAGGGGGTTCCATGGGGGCATCCCCAATCTTGAGCTTTGATCCATCCTCGATTCCTTCATATTCCTCTCCTTTGGAACTTAAAAACTCCCTTCACACAAAACTTCTCATAATTTGATTGGAGGGTTAGTGCTCATAAATTAAAATGCACATGTGTTCAACTCATGACAAATTGCAAAACAACTTCATTTAACATTAGCTACTGTTTACTAAGCCTCAATGTGGTACTCCACCCCTAGAGTATCACATATGACGATGGTAAAGAGACAATGCAAAATAAAAGCAGAATCTGTCAAATCTGAACAATCTGTAAAGATCTAATTTTTAGAGGCACTTATGCAGCTCAAATCAAAAAACTTAAAACTAACTAAAGATATAGAAAAGCATCAGGCTTGCTTTCAAAAATTATCAGAAAAAGATAAAATACTAGAGATTTTAGGATTTTCGTGCAGCAGGCGCACAGAATCTGTTTTGGACAACAACATAATACCTCGCACTTTCAATGCATTAGAGGCTAAACTTGGCATAAAAAACCAAAAGAAAAGATACAATGAAGTTTCTACAGAGGTAATAACTTCATGACTCAAGAAAAACAAAAAGCAAACTGAAAGTAAAAGATGGGTTGCCTCCAACCAGCGCTTTTCTTTAACGCCTTTTAGCTAGGCCTAGTAATTTCAATGATGCTCACATAAGAATAAGTATTGAAATGCAAGGGAGAGCATCATCAAGAAAGTATAAAACACTTTTAAGTCTAACCCACTTCCTATGCATAGACATCTTGTAAGCAATTAAGCACAAAGTATTGAGCATAGGAAGGTAAAATAAGAGCAACTTCACAACTTTTAGCATAACGAGAGGCGTTTTAGTAACATGAGAACTCCGACAATCATATTTTCCTCTCTCATAATAATTTTCATTATCATCATGAACAAACTCAACAATATAATCTATCACTTAAAACAGGCTTTTCATGATCTACAAGCACATAATTTCGGTCCATCTCAAAAATAGTGGAATCAAACCCACTTTCAATAGAATTATAATGTTTATCATCAAGTAACATAGGACCATCGTCAAGAGCATTATCATATAAAATTTCTAAGCACAACTCTTCATTAACATGTATCTCAATGGTAGGAACAAATAAAGGACTATCATAGGATTTATCAATATAGCACGGATTATCATATATAACAAGATCATTTTTTATCAAAAAGGGATTTTTCAAATGAATCAATGGGATCATAACATTCATTCTCCTTTTGTAAGGAAGGAGGACAATCAAATATGTATGAGTTAGATAGTTACTCTCATTAGAAGGTAGAGATGGGTAGATACTCCATTCTTCCCCCTCTTGTTCGTCACTCCCCTCCTCGTTTTCATCCAATGGGCTTCTAGTTTCAACAATTTCTTCTTCAATAGGCTCCTGCACGACATTAGTCTCTTCTTCTGGGGGAGATAAACCCTTAAAAAATTCAGTAATATAACAATTTTCATCTTTGTAATTATCCATGCAATATTTAAGTATAGCAAAACTTTCAGATTTATAAGGAGCATCATCATCATTTTCAATCAAAGAAGAAATTTCATAAGCACCCTTCCACGCAATAAATTCTTCAATAGCTTCCACATCATAAAAATCATAGTTTCCCTTAGCATAAGATGCTAAGGTTTCATTATCATTACCAGTACATTGAAAAGGAAGGTGTTTAAAATTCATGCTACAACTAGACTCATCACAGCAATAAGATATATCATAATTTAAGCACAAGTCTCTGGCATAATTGTTCAGAGTATTAATTATTTTCCATAAGTGTATCCCTTTTTGTGACAAGCGGTATTCCTTATAATATTCTTGTTGATCCTCCGTGAACCCGCCTTGCCAATAAGATCTAGTTTCAAAGAAGTTAACCATTGAGAACAAGTAAATAACTAAGCATACTAACAAAACGAAAATAAGGACTACACTAATTTTTTGGGTTTTAAAATTTTGAAACAGGAAAATAAACTAAACGAGATACAAAGCAAGCAAGACAAAAACAAAGTAAAGAGATTTAGAGTATGAGACTCCCCTTGCTGTAACTCCAAAGTCCCCGGCAACGGTGCCAGAAAACTGCTTGATGGTAGATATTGATAAGTTGGGTGGTGCCCCAAGCGAAGGCGGAATTGTAGCTAGTAGCAGTTTTCCCTCAATTAAGAACCGAGGTTTATCGAACCAGTAGGACTTTGAAATCAACAACGAGGTGAATGTTGAAGATCTCTAGCGCTTAGGGATACCTTCAACAGACGTGGACCTGCACACACTCAACCAAATACTTTGTCCCCAACGGCGGAGAGGTTGTCAATCTCTCCGGTCTCATAGAACACAAAGCGGTTAATTGTATGATGAAATAGATAAAATATGAAAAGTGACCAGAGGAGTAATGATGATTAAAAGCAAGTAAATGAGGTTGAAAACAATGTAAAAAGATGGACCGGGGGCCATGGGTTCGCTAGTGGAGTCTCTCAAGTACATAAAATATGCATGTGATGGGTGAACGAATTACAGCTACGAAATTGACAAGATCATGACACAAACCCAATTTAGCTATGACAAAAAGGACATGATAATATTTATGGAGGCATTACGACAAGGAACAAAGACCGTTGAGTCCAACTGCGTCTTTGTCTAAAAAGTCCACCGTGGGATCGCTATCCAGCCTGTCACCCAACGGTATTAAGTTGCAAGCAACAGACAATTGCATTAAGTAAAGTGCATGAAGTAAGCAATACTAATATCAAAATAGACATTAACATCGATGTTTTACCCTTATTAGCAACAGCACACCCTCGCCCTTAGACGTTTCTGTCACTCGTGCCCAGGACAAAAGGGGCATGAACCCACTATCTAGCATAAATACCCTCTCTTGGAGATACACACAATCAATTTGCCAAAGTAACTACGCACATCGGAGAGCATGCAAGAACATAAATTACTCATATAAGAATCATGCACAATCTGAACATAACTTCATAATCCATCGGATCCTAGCAAACACATCACATAGCATTACAATAATCGATCTTGATCATGTTAGGCAGCTCACAAGATCATAAGACATGAAGCACAAGAGAGAGACTACCAACTAGCTACTGCCATGGACCCATAGTCCAAGGTGAGACTACTCACAAATCATCCCGGAGGAAGGCATGGCGATGAAGAGCCCTCCGGGATTGATCTCCCCTCCGGCAGAGTGCCGGGATCAGCTTCAGATTGGACCCCGAACTAGGGTTTTTGGTGACGGCGCGTCGGGGTCGAGTTTCTGGAAAATAATGGCCGCCTCGACGTTTTTAGGTTTTTAGGGATTTTATAGGCATCGGAGGGGGCCAAGGAGGTGCCCACAGGGCAGGGGCGGGCCCTACCTACGCCCCCCCCCCCGGCCGCGGCAGCTACCCGCGTGAGCCCTGTGGGTTGCCTCCGAGGCTGCCCTTCGGACTCCGTCTTCGTCTTGGCGTAAAATAATTCCCGTAAATTTTCGTCCAATTCCGAGAATATTTCTAGAAGTAAATTTCCGAAACAAAAGATAGCAAAAACAGGGAACTGGCACTGGGCATCTTGTCAATAGGTTAGTTCGAAAAAATGCATAAAAATTATATAAATGATAGTAAAAACATGTGACAATATCACAAAACTAGCATGGATCACTCAAAAATTATAGATACTTTTGAGACGTATCAAGGAGATGAAGATCATCTTCATCGACCTCAAGTGGATTAATGCGCAAGGCAAATGTATGATCTTGATAGGGTTTCTATTTTACCGGTCTCATGTTGTTAGTGGAGAGACCGGGTTATAGGATAGATAGCCGTACTATCAAGAGGGGCTCTCGACCGAGTATCTTGTTCGTATCGTCGTAGAGAGCACAAACCTTTGCATCCTTGCAATCATATTTATTGGTTCTTATTTGTCTCTTATCGTGGTGTGGTCTTGGTGCTTGTCGTGCTTGTCATGACAAGGCTAAGTTCACCGAAAACGGTTTTCATATGCGTCTTCTTTTGCGGTTTCGGTATTGGAGATTTTGCCGGTTCATCCGTGCGGAAGGTTTCTCTCTTCCTTTTTTGCAAAATCTCCTTTACTTGTTTTAATCATTTCCAAGGATAGCTTTTTGTCGTCCTCTTTTCAATAAAATTGGTTTCACGTCATTTGGACTTCATTGCAAAAGATATATTATTTCCGGTTTGTGAAATAGAGGTTGATCCTTTCCCCTTTGGTTTTTACAATATATTGTGTAACATCCCAAAACTTTGGAATGTTATAAAAATCACAAAATTCTAAAACTTTTGTTATTAGATAAATGAAAGCCTCCAAATATGAAGAAAAACTTTTATGAAAGATATTTTTGACATCTTCAAAGATATTTTATTTTAAGTATTCTTTTTACCTCCTATTTTCAAGTTTTAAAGTTTTGGAAATAAAATATTTATTTGGGATTATTTTATATAGCCCGAGATAAATGGGTAATTTTTTTAAAAAGGATTTATCAAACTACGTTTTAATAAAAAGATTTCTCCAAAATTATTTTATTATGAAAATGAGTTTATCATGTTTTATATTTAATATTATTACTCATAATATTTTCTGGATCTTAAATTATTTGAAAAGATATTATAAAAACCCTATTTCATAAAATGACATAAAGTTGCCAAATAGGCCTTTATGGAATATTTGATTTTATTTCAAAATATAATATTGTGGAAAAGGTTTCAAAGTATTTAAAATGGATATTTTGATTTTTACAAAATTTTACCAATTTATTTGAATTGAATTGGAGCTCTATTTCAAAAGATATAAAAGAAAGCAGAAATAAAGAAAAAGATAAATAGATGACGTCATGCTGACGTCATCAGCATCTTCAACCTCAGGACGTAACGCACGTCCGTTACGGTTCAATGGCCACCTCCTCTTCCCAAATTGATTGCGGACGTTTTACACCACCAAATCAAGCGCCGTTCGTTCCTATACGAAGCCCTTGATCTCCTCTTTCATTTGCCCCAAAAAGCCCCCTCTGAGACGCCCCAAGTCTGTCGGATTTTCTCGCCGGAGCTCCGCAACGCCGCTGCCGTATTTCTTCGATTCCGGACAACTTGGTTAGCCCCTGCCGCCAATTCTTGGCCCTATCTCCTCCTCATGTCTATGCGCACCCCCTCATGCGCCTTCTTGAATTT
>QRDG01000415.1:781693-873103 GCA_012064385.1 Puccinellia tenuiflora
CGTTTACTAACGATCTCTCCTAATGACCTACTATGTCCAGGACATGGTCGTGTTCAATCCTAAGTCTTTGGCCGCATGAACTTCTAACCATGTCATCAATTGTAGATATAGTTATGACATCGTCATTTTTTTGAACCTGATTGATGATATTTGTTCGCGTCACTATGTACCACTCATCCTGCCCTATCATTCGTGTTCAGAAATATTTCCACGAGGAGCCCTCTATAAGCCGTACCAAATATGTCCAACATCAGCCCCAAAATCGAGTTCATCGTCGTATCTTGTTCCCCACAGTGTCCACCTCATTAATTCCTTACACCAGAAGATTCCCCTCATCAAGGCCAACCCCCAGGACATGGTGGTGCATCTTCTTGTTTCGGTTTATCGCACCGTCATTGAAGTCCTACCGTCCACGATGCCGAAGGCCGCCACGAGAGCATGTGCGCACCTGCCGCCTACAACAACCACGTCACAGCGTCCGCCTCGTCCTTGTGCACCCCTATCTCGACTACATCGACTACTTCCCGAAGATCATGCGTGATAATCTCCGTCTACATCGTGTTCCTTGGGTGTCTCCTCATCTACAACGATACTCGTTTCCGTTGGTGAGCCATTTCGTTCTCATGCTGACCATATCTATTTCTATCAATGTTTTATATCATGTCATCTTATATAGGTGTAGACAATGGAGTATATCTCAATCTTAATCTTAGGGGTTCTTTTCCTATCATTAGAGTTAAACGACTTGATATTTATCACTATCGTTCGATGGTATTCACAAAATATCTATCTAATTGCTCTCGTAGAACCACATCATGTCCCATCAACCAATGCCATCCAATGACCTCATGCCATTCAATCTTATTGAGTTAGCTTGGATTATTCGAAGTACAAATGAGTCATTTGAGTAATCCAATACATCATTAGTTCATATCAAGCATATGTGTAACTTGTACTATTTTAATAAGTGTTGTCACACTCTATTTAATAGTATTGTAGTTGCACAATTTGGGACTCATGTAATTCTATTCACATGGGCCATTCTAAATTCTATCTATCTTTTGTGTAGCATGTCAATTCTTTCCAATATATCTCTATGGCCCATTTCTTTCTAATTATTTGACTCGATGACTATGTCATCCAACACCTCAATGCCATATCTCGCAAGCCATCCTCAGGCCCTAATATTTATTGCCTAATGATCTTTAAGATCGAAAAGACTAAAATAAAAAGAATTAATAAATCTTCCTGTTGTTTGCATTGCTTTTTATGTTGCTATGAATTGTGTGTTTATGTTGTGCTATCCTTTTGACTTATAGATTGAACGGAGAGCTATGAGCTATGTTGAAAAAGAGTGTGTGAGCAACGACAAGTTCCAAAAGGCAAGTGTATACACTCATGAAGGACCTATTATTTTCTTAATTGCATTATAGATTATTTTAGTAGTATGCATGATAGGTTTACTATTGTTTTAATTATGCTATGCAAGCCTGTTAGATCTTTCTTGTTGACTAGGTACCTACATTAATTTAGTAGAAATGCTTGCTGCAATTGTGAAGATTTTGATGTAGTAAGTTAAGTGAAAACTCTACTAAATTAATGAATCACCTGGGTGGATTTGGTTTGTTGAGGTGTGCGAAGTTGAGTGGCTACTCAGGGCCATTTTCTTGTGGTCTAACCTGAGTATGTGCACTTATGGATGGCCACCCAGGGTATTGAGATTCGATGTCACTCCATGTTTAGTTGCTTCCAGTGCAGCCACTAGTCATATGGGCTCTGTCTTGATTAAGTAAGTTGAGTGGACCTGACAGGACGAACAAGCAGATGTAGGGGATATAGGTGGGTATTGTTCGGACGTTTGTATGGGAAAGCTCTTCTGAAAGATCTCGTCTTGGTCTTCTCCTTTCCTTTTCACTAAATGAGGGTCAAGGATGGAATGGGTTGATCGAGTCTAGTGGGGAAAGTGCCACAAACTCTCGAGAGTAATAAAACTAAGATCTTAGCCGTGTCCCCGGTTATGGACAATTTTGAGTAACTAAGCAGGGTTGTTGTCGGAGGATCTCTTCATTCCAATTTCAGAATAAAATTTTGATGGGTGAACATGGGTATATGAGACCTTGGATGCGTTCCATGGGAGTGTCTCATAATCTTTTGAGAAAGAAATGTTTTATGAAAAGTAGGACAAAATTTGCTTTACGCAATAGCCTTGAACTCCACCGGCCAAATAAGCATGTAGTATTAGTCTTGCCATTTTATAATCCACCATAGTATTCACTTGCCGGCCTGTTACAAGGTTTTTGACCCAAATTCCCTGGGCTGCAACGTTAAATGTTGCAGGCTACGACGACGATGAGTGAGACGTGTCTTCGAGCTTACAACCAACATGATCGCCAGTGGCTCATGGAGATGGAGGAGCTCTGTGCTATTATATGGCTGCGTGTTGAACTCTGAATAAATTGTTGAACTCTTCACTCTTTTAAAGCTAGCTTCGGCTATGCAAAGTTGTAAGGAATTATTTTACTCCTGGATCATTCGAATCGCGTTGTAATAATATTTGACATTGATGCATGATATTACATCTTTTGTGAGTTTCTATCCATACTCGATCCAGGGAATAGCATATTTCACAATGTGGCCTTGCTTTTCTAAGCGAGGGCGCCACAAGATGGTTGCAGAGCGTAATGTTGCCTGTAGGCTCGAAAACCCTAGGTTTGGATTAGAAATAAGAATGACCATAGGAACAAAAGTTATTTTCTTCTTGTCCAAATCTTTCCTAATATCCTTCTTGTAACTTCCTCACCTAATTGCTTTCTAAGTTATCTTATCTTATTTATAGATGACCATAACTCAGAAATGTTTCCGAAGACGTTGAAGATCAATGTGACAATTATGAGAAGCCATCAAGCACCTTTATCGAAGACTTCAAATTTTGACTTCACAACATCTAGAAGTACCTCGACGAACTCAAAGAAATAGAAGAGAATCTTGAAGCATTGAAGGAAGAGATAGACTAGACCACCATTTTACCCTAATAGCGTTATAGTAATATTGTATTGACTTACCAAATTGTGGTATGGCAGTACTATCGTGTCTATTTTGAAAAACCTTGTTGTGTTTGTTTGTTATCCAAACTATAATTTCGAAAATTAAGTAGGAGGAGTTATTTTTATCTCTATTGGTTGTTTTATTGTTGATTGATGCTTGCTAGATGTTGCTTGTAAGATGATTTGTCTTGATCTGCTGTGTATGGGTATTAATACTTCTCTTAGATCTTTCTATCTCTACTCATCAATGCTAAACCAAAACCATACGTCTCACCCACATACCAACCGGGACGAAAATGATAGCCACCTTGAGATTCCTTATGCAATGCAGCTACTGATAAAAGCTCAGACTCAGTTGACTCAAGCGTTGAGGAATTTGTCTGTAAGAAGAAGTAGGATGTGGGTTAGAAACTAAAGAGGTAGAGTGATGTAAAAATCCTATTGTACCAACAACAACAAGAAGAACCACTGAAGGAGAAGATGCCAACGAACCGGCATTGTATAGTAGTAATTCTCTTATATCCTTCTATCTCTACACGTCCATGCTAAGCCCATCCTAGCGAAACAGATGCCTCACCAATAGGCCAACCACAATGAACGATTGATGGTACAACGAGTGATGAAAATCCAATCTCACAGATTTCATTGAAGACCCGAAGACTAGTCAACAACAAAACCAAGTAGGAGAAGCAATGAAGAATCTCCAAGATGTGAAGTGACGATGTATAGGAATTTTTGCGGTACCCAATAGTTGGAAGAATCGATAGTCTAGTTTAGGCTGTCTTGCAGATTGGAAACTTTCTGTTGGACAAGTGAGGATGACCGAGTGTTAGAATACGAGACTCACCAGACCAAGTGCAAGGTGATGATTGAGTGCGTCGTGGATTGGCCCCCATGACTACTACTCATATCATTCATTTTTGTTATGCGGAATGATAAGTCTTGAGTGACATACCTATGAGAGAGCCGACGATGAAAAGCCTAAACCATAGGATGGTAATAAATGTTACACCCTTAGATTAAGGCAAGTGTTGCCAAGGCGTATAAAATACGGTGAGGATAAACCACAGCTTTTGTGAAGAAGAAGAGATTCAAATGAAAGTTTTTTTCCTACCATGAGAGTTTCGTTAGAAATGGCGGAGTGTTTGCATTGATGGAAGTCAACCATGAAGACGAAGTCTGCCATGGACACGACATTAACAGATTTTCAGATATTGTAATGAGACATACTCATCTTGACTTTATAACTTACCCAAAAGAGCAACCCTTCAGTGTCAAAAGTACTTCAACAACCCTTTTATGCGGTTCACAGCTCTACCGTGAAGGAAAATTCAATTCCAACCCAGTGGGGGAGGATTATGTTTCCAAGTATGTGAACATACACCAACCTGTTGGAAACGAGGATTCACATTCCCGGACTTTAGGATATTATGCAAGGTTCAAGAAATTACTAAATCCTTATGAGGAGATGGTACATGTTATATATTGGATTTAAGGATGATGAAGCACAGTCTGAAACAGCTGAAGTGTTTGTTCAACCCAGTATGACCTCCTCACATGCCAGATGATCCCCCAACCCGAAATCCTATTACAAGACTGCAACAAAAGTTTCTTTTAAGGGTGGTAGCTGACCCAGTTGTCCTAGAACCTATTTCCTTCTAGCCTCTTCGAATCTCGGGGACGAGATTCCTTTTAAGGGTGGTAGTCTGTAACATCCCAAAACTT
The DNA here is from genome assembly GCA_012064385.1 of Puccinellia tenuiflora. Lineage (NCBI taxonomy): Eukaryota > Viridiplantae > Streptophyta > Magnoliopsida > Poales > Poaceae > Puccinellia > Puccinellia tenuiflora. Next base: position 786,463 of record QRDG01000415.1, read on the forward strand.
TGGAATGTTATAAAAATCACAAAATTCTAAAACTTTTGTTATTAGATAAATGAAAGCCTCCAAATATGAAGAAAACCTTTTATAAAAGATTTTTTTTGACATCTTCAAAGATATTTTATTCTAAGTATAATTTTACCTCCTATTTTCAAGTTTTAAAGTTTTGGAAATAAAATATTCATTTGGGATTATTTTATATAGCCCAAGATTAATGGGTAATTTTTTTAAAAGGATTTATCAAACTACGTTTTAATAAAAAGATTTCTCCTAAATTATTTTATTATGAAAATGATTTTATCATGTTTTATATTTAATATTATTACTCATAATATTTTCTGGATTTTAAATGATTTGAAAGGATATTATAAAACCCCTATTTCATAAAATGACATAAAGGTATCAAATAGGCCTTTATAAATTATTTGAATTTATTTCAAAATTAAATGTTTTGGAAAAGGTTACAAAGTATTCAAAATAATTATTTTGGTTTTTACAAATTTATTCGACTTGATTTGGAGGCCTAAATCAAAAGTTATAAAAGAAAACAGAAAAGGAAAAAGAGAAGAACAAAAAAAAAGAGGAACCAAACCCAACTCGGGCCGGCCCAGACAGGAGGCAGCCACCACAGCCCACTTCCTTTTTCCCCTATTGTTTTTTTTCTTCTTGTGGGCGGAATTTGCAAGCCCATTAGGTCCAGACGACCGAGTCGGTCATCTTCTCCTGGAATACGAACAGAAGCTGCACGTCAGTTACAGCTCCATGGCTTCTCCCCTTCTCCCTTTGATCCTAGGCAGTTTACTCCATCAATTTCAGTTCCGTTCGTTGCTATACGGAGCCCTCGACCACCTCCTCCGTTTCCCTTTGGTCGCCCCTCCGATTGTGCCGCCAGTCCAGCGAATTTGGTCGCTGGAGTTGACCTTGCCACCGCCGTTTCGAGGACGTGTCCGATGCCATCGAAGGTCCCCGCCACCTCTGTTTGGTCTTCTCCTCTTCCCCTTGTCTTGGCGCACGTCCTCATGTGCTTGTCCAATTTTTCTTCCGCAGCTCCATCATTGAGATCTAGCCCGACCGAAACTCGCCGGTGAGAGCGACGACCCCAGGTCTTCAGCCGCACCCTGCCGCCACTCGAGGACGAGATCGACTAGGCCGCAGACCCCATCGTTTCTGTCCCGCTGAGACGCGCCTCTTCATCACCTCTCCCGAGCAGAAGGATCACCGGAGCGCCGTAGCCATCCACAAGCGAGTCGCTCCTCTTCTTGTGCACGAGCACGTACGATACACCCATGGCTCCACTTCTTTTTCTCCTGATTCCAATCAGTCTAGAAATCCTTTGCCTTCACCTCCAACACGAAATAAGTTCATATATTGTGACGATTCCATTCAGGGAATTACTTTTCCAATTTGATGTCTTGTTTGTCCGATCCCACCTCGTGATCCAAATGCCACCGTTTGATATTCATCTCTTGATCTCCTTCTTCATGCTGTATTAAGACAACTCAATCACGTCACTTCGTGCTATTTGCTCTCCTCCCTGATTTCTGTTCATAAAGTTTCTTCAGAAAAGACCTCTACTGCCCGTGCCATCGACATCTCGTGCAAGATCTTGGTGAGTTCATCGGATAGGTACGTTGCGTACTTTCAACGTTCCTCAATTACGTTTACTAACGATCTCTCCTAATGACCTACTATGTCCAGGACATGGTCGTGTTCAATCCTAAGTCTTTGGCCGCATGAACTTCTAACCATGTCATCAATTGTAGATATAGTTATGACATCGTCATTTTTTTTGAACCTGATTGATGATATTTGTTCGCGTCACTATGTGCCACTCATCCCGCCCTATCATTCGTGTTCAGAAATATTTCCACGAGGAGCCCTCTATAAGCCGTACCAAATATGTCCAACATCAGTCCCAAAATCGAGTTCATCGTCGTATCTTGTTCCCCGCAGTGTCCACCTCATTAATTCCTTACACCAGAAGATTCCCCTCATCAAGGCCTACCCCCAGGACATGGTGGTGCATCTTCTTGTTTCGGTTTATCGCACCGTCGTTGAAGTCCTACCGTCCACGACGCCGAAGGCAGCCACGAGAGCATGTGCGCACCTGCCGCCTACAACAACCACGTCACAGCGTCCGCCTCGTCCTTGTGCACCCCTATCTCGACTACATCGACTACTTCCCGAAGATCATGCGTGATAATCTCCGTCTACATCGTGTTCCTTGGGTGTCTCCTCATCTACAACGATACTCGTTTCCGTTGGTGAGCCATTTCGTTCTCATGCTGACCATATCTATTTCTATCAATGTTTTATATCATGTCATCTTATATAGGTGTAGACAATGGAGTATATCTCAATCTTAATCTTAGGGGTTCTTTTCCTATCATTAGAGTTAAACGACTTGATATTTATCACTATCGTTCGATGGTATTCACAAAATATCTATCTAATTGCTCTCGTAGAACCACATCATGTCCCATCAACCAATGCCATCCAATGACCTCATGCCATTCAATCTTATTGAGTTAGCTTGGATTATTCGAAGTACAAATGAGTCATTTGAGTAATCCAATACATCATTAGTTCATATCAAGCATATGTGTAACTTGTACTATTTTAATAAGTGTTGTCACACTCTATTTAATAGTATTGTAGTTGCACAATTTGGGACTCATGTAATTCTATTCACATGGGCCATTCTAAATTCTATCTATCTTTTGTGTAGCATGTCAATTCTTTCCAATATATCTCTATGGCCCATTTCTTTCTAATTATTTGACTCGATGACTATGTCATCCAACACCTCAATGCCATATCTCGCAAGCCATCCTCAAGCCCTAATATTTATTGCCTAATGATCTTTAAGATCGAAAAGACTAAAATAAAAAGAATTAATAAATCTTCCTGTTGTTTGCATTGCTTTTTATGTTGCTATGAATGGTGTGTTTATGTTGTGCTATCCTTTTGACTTATAGATTGAACGGAGAGCTATGAGCTATGTTGAAAAAGAGTGTGTGAGCAACGACAAGTTCCAAAAGGCAAGTGTATACACTCATGAAGGACCTATTATTTTCTTAATTGCATTATAGATTATTTTAGTAGTATGCATGATAGGTTTACTATTGTTTTAATTATGCTATGCAAGCCTGTTAGATCTTTCTTGTTGACTAGGTACCTACATTAATTTAGTAGAAATGCTTGCTGCAATTGTGAAGATTTTGATGTAGTAAGTTAAGTGAAAACTCTACTAAATTAATGAATCACCTGGGTGGATTTGGTTTGTTGAGGTGTGCGAAGTTGAGTGGCTACTCAGGGCCATTTTCTTGTGGTCTAACCTGAGTATGTGCACTTGTGGATGGCCACCCAGGGTATTGAGATTCGATGTCACTCCATGTTTAGTTGCTTCCAGTGCAGCCACTAGTCATATGGGCTCTGTCTTGATTAAGTAAGTTGAGTGGACCTGACAGGACGAACAAGCAGATGTAGGGGATGTAGGTGGGTATTGTTCGGACGTTTGTATGGGAAAGCTCTTCTGAAAGATCTCGTCTTGGTCTTCTCCTTTCCTTTTCACTAAATGAGGGTCAAGGATGGAATGGGTTGATCGAGTCTAGTGGGGAAAGTGCCACAAACTCTCGAGAGTAATAAAACTAAGATCTTAGCCGTGTCCCCGGTTATGGACAATTTTGAGTAACTAAGCAGGGTTGTTGTCGGAGGATCTCTTCATTCCAATTTCAGAATAAAATTTTGATGGGTGAACATGGGTATATGAGACCTTGGATGCGTTCCATGGGAGTGTCTCATAATCTTTTGAGAAAGAAATGTTTTATGAAAAGTAGGACAAAATTTGCTTTACGCAATAGCCTTGAACTCCACCGGCCAAATAAGCATGTAGTATTAGTCTTGCCATTTTATAATCCACCATAGTATTCACTTGCCGGCCTGTTACAAGGTTTTTGACCCAAATTCCCTGGGCTGCAACGTTAAATGTTGCAGGCTACTACGACGATGAGTGAGACGTGTCTTCGAGCTTACAACCAACATGATCGCCAGTGGCTCATGGAGATGAAGGAGCTCTGTGCTATTATATTGCTGCGTGTTGAACTCTGAATAAATTGTTGAACTCTTTACTCTTTTAAAGCTAGCTTCGGCTATGCAAAGTTGTAAGGAATTATTTTACTCCTGGATCATTCGAATCGTGTTTTAATAATATTTGACATTGATGCATGATATTACATCTTTTGTGAGTTGCTATCCATACTCGATCCAGGGAATAGCATATTTCACAATGTGGCCTTGCTTTTCTAAGCGAGGGCGCCACACCTAGCTACATCGGAGCGTTAAGTGTGTGACCCTACGGGTTCGAGAACATGCAGACATGATCATATCAATAATCAATAGCGGGACCGGGATGCCCATATTGACTCCTACATATTCAACGAAGTTCCTTATCGATTGAACCACGATGCCGGAGATTCTTAATCTCATATACGATTCCCTTTGTCTCACCGATATTCAATTTGCCCGAGACTTGATCGTCGATATCTCCATATCTGGTTCAATCTCGTTACCTGGCAAATTCTCTTTACTCGTCCATAATATAGGATCTCCATGATTAACACTTAATCACATGGTTGCAACCTTTCTTGATGCTATATTACCGAGAGGGCCCAGAGATATCTTTTCCGTCACAAGGAAGGACAAATCCCAGTCTTGATTCATGTCACCCAACAAATACCATCGGAGATACCTGAAAGCCACCTTTATAATCACCCAGTTACGAAGTGACGTTTGATGTCCACAAAGTATTCCTCCGGTAAACGGGAGTGACATAATCTCATGGTCTAAGGAAACTATACTTGGCATACTAAAAGTGTTGGCAATGAAACTGTGTGACACGATCAATTGCAACTCTTTATTATTTGGGTCTTGTCCATCACATCATTACTCCTAATGATATAACTCCGTTATCAAGTGACTGTAACAAGTCCATGGTTAGGAAACTCTAACCATCTCTTGACTAACGAACTAGTCCGGTAGAGGCTTACTAGGGACACCTGGTGTTTATATTCCACACATGTATTATGTTTCCGGTTAATACAATTATAGCATGGATAATAAACTATTATCATAAACATGAATATGCTAATAAACCATTTTTATTATTGCCTCTAGGGCATATTCCCAACAGTCTCGCACTTGCACTAGAGTCAATAATCTAGTTTACATTTTCTCGATCCAACACTCATGGTGTCTAACACTCATGGAGTCTCAGTGCTGATCATGTTTGCTCGTGGAAGAGGTTCTGTCCGTGCTCTGTACTATACAGTTCTTTATGTTCTTTGCAAAACGTCAATGTCACCTAATTTGACATTACTTTATCATCTCATGATAAACCCGTTATCATCACATGATAATTCACATCATCACATGATGAATATAATATATTTGGTTAAAGAGTGAGATTTTCGTTTCCCTTTTATGCCTACATGACGTATGATCAGTCAAGAGGACTTTCACATAGCATGTGCACCGGAACTCACTCAGTCTTGAAACAAAATTTCTCAAACCATAATATTATATCTTTTAATCCTTGAATTAATCATATACTCCTATATGTTGTAGACTCACAAATCGACAGTGCAATCATGTCACTTCGATATTTTCGATCATGCTTTCGCTGCGCTTCTGCCTTTATGAGATTTCCAATCTAGTTTGGTTTTATGACTTCAACCAAGTCTACCAATCTCTAGATTCTATTATCTCAACTCCATAGAAAAATGACTCCTCATTTAACATGTTCTTCTAACCAAGAACTTGGGTCACATATCGTCAAATACAAACACATGGTTCTTATATGTTTAGTCCTATGAACGATTCATAGCGAATTCTAACATATCCTCCAACCATCATTTTGTACTGAGTTATCAACTCAATGTTTCACCTATTTCTCATAAGCAGATGAACCTTTCTTCTCTTGTTTTATTTTGAACTCCTTCAAAATCTTACTTAGGTTAAACATCCTGACATAATGCTTATCAAACATATCTATCCTCCATAGATACATCCATCTCCATGGATATTTGACATTTCAAACTAACTTCACAAGTTATACGTTGGTTCCTGACTCATTTACAACATTTATGAAATCTCCATTTCACTCAAACAAGATGTTGTAAACTCCCACTCAAATATACACCATACACATATTAAATTGCGAAACCACTTTGGCTCCCACTCAGAAATATGTTATCATTATATTTGACCATGATTTAACTAGCTCCCACTCAAACATATGTCACCACATATTTTGATCTTGGAAAATAGTTTCTGCTCTAACTTAATATATGTCACCACATATTTTAATTAGATCACACTCGTGTATTTTCTCGATATTTTGGACACCTCCAAAATTCTTAATTAACTATTAATATCGAGAACTCTTTCTACGAATGCTAGTACTTTGCTAGCATAAATCTTTTTGACCTTAAGCACAACTACACCATGTAGTTAACAACATTTGAATATGTTAAAGAGCTTTACCTCTTGTGCTTTTGTCCAGTAAGTTTTATTTATTCCTTACAAACCCTTTTGAAGAATAAATATGTGAAACAACGCTTTCACAAAATCAAGTAACAATTACTTTGTGATTTAAACTTAACATAGGATGACTCTCAGTCATTTTCGTATTTAAAGTTTCTATTTCTTCTTTGTAGTTTCGTTGGTATGTCTTGTTTCTGAAACATGACAAGTAAATCATGAATATTATTTTGTAACCTGACAAAATTTTATATTCTTGAATCCTACTTTTCTTTAGACAAGCTAAATCGAAATTCAATGATCACCATCATCAATTCCTTTATGTGTCAAGTTTTAACCAACATAGCACTTTACATATGTGCCACTTGATACATAAACAAGCAAGGTTTTAGCTTTTCCATTCCATCAATTCTTTTATCAATGAAACCTTTTCACGATGAATCCACTAAAACATTTAACACAATCAACAATTGATTTGTCCCTTTTAGTCTCTCATTGTGGAATCTCTATTCATAGTCACATATGAATATACTACAAACTTTATTTGCAATAGTTTCTAATTATCTCATAATTAATGAAACCACTGTTTCACATAACTCATATGCGAAATGCAAATCATTAAATAGATCCTTATTTCTAAACAGAGTGTTTATCAAATAAATCTAAATGCTATTATCAAACCCCCGAAATAAAACCCATCTTTGAGACCACACAATATCAAATAGTGTGTGATTACAATATCTTAGGACATATCAAACTCCTTTGAAATATTCTAAACATTGTAATTTGTGATAACACTTGTCACAAGTCCACATACTAACATATAACTCAAATATTTTGTCTCTTTTGATCAAATCATAAAGACTCAATTTTCTTGTTAACTTAATATCCTAAACTCCAGAAATTTATTTGATCTCATCAAATATCATAACTTGAACAAATACATCTATTTACTCATATCATTTATGATGGAGCGCACAAAATAATGACAGCTAACATTTGCTGAAAATACAACCAACACTTGTGTTTATCTTCGGCAACTCATGACACACTTCCAAAGGGTGGCATTTTTAGTCATACTCCTTCAACAAGGCGCATTGATAAAACATCAAAATGTTTATTCAATCTTTAGCACGACTAAAACAATTGTCATTATTAAGTTTTGGATATTTTAGTATGTCTTTTATTTTATAAATGTTCAACCAATTTATCATCTAGATTATAATAAGAATAATACACTTATAATCGAAACTTGTGATTTCCAAAAAGGATCATTCATGAAAATAGAACAACCATTGTCTTTAACATGAATAACCGTCTCACATAAGCAAGACACACTAATTAAAATCACACTTAATTCGATTACAAAACTTATTCAAATCCTTTAATCCAAATGATAAATGTAGAGACAGATCGTTGCCAGCATCAACTCCTTGATTGCCACTATTGCACAACGTCTTCCCATATCCTTTATGCAAATCTCAAGCAGCAGGTTCTGTTTTCATAAAACAGAATGAGTATCAAATACTTATCGGAACTGCCACAATTGCAATTTGGACTTAAACACTTATAACATGTATATCAATATATACTTTCTGCCTTGTCAACTTCTCTTGCTATGGGTTCCACTTTGACATGATGCAGCCGAGACACAAACTCATAGAAAGTGATCAAATCCCTTCCTATGACATAGTCTCCGACATAATTCTTGAAGCTGGGGAGAAGCTAGCGTATCACCCCATCTATCGCGAAACCGTCATTCATCTCGTGGTTCCAAACAAGCACTAGACGATGATGTATCTCATGCATTATCCTCAGGTGTTGTTCCAAGCAAGTGTTCTCTTCCATCTTGAGTGAAAGAAAACCGTTCAGACATTCAAACCTTACAATTCCAACTTGCGCTGAAAAACTATTTTTCAGTTCATCAACAATCTCCATTGTAATCAAGTTCTTGAATTGTCTACTTAGGTCAGAATTCATGAAGGTGCACATCATCCACTTGACTTTCAAGTAGGTGGTTCAAAACCACTCCATGTACTCTTCATAGCTTGCAGAAAAATTTGGGTTTATCTCCTATAGGTTCTTCTAACATGTAGAGCTCATCATTGGTGTGTAGGACTTCTTTCAGGACGCAGGTACTACTCAACAAATTTGACCCATCGAGACGCAGTTTTTTTTCAGCAACGAACAGACTACCGTAGTCAACCATGATCTACAAGGATTTTTGCAAAGACATCTGGACTTTTGTTTATGATAATTTTAGTTCATCTTAATGAACTCCCACTAAACTCAACATCTCTCTGGTTGTTTAGTGACACACGATCCAAATCCACTACACCACAACCGATCATCACGTGAGATGATGTAGCTTCAATGGTGAACATCACCATGTTGATCATATCATCCATATGACTCGTGTTTAACCTTTCGGTTCTTGTGTTCCGAGGCCATGTCTGTACATGCTAGGCTCGTCAAGGAAACCGTAGTATCTCCGCATGTGTAAACTGGCTTACACCCGTTGTATGTGAACGTTGAATCTATCACACCCGATCATCACGTGGTGCTTCGAAACGAAGAACTTTGGCAACGGTGCATACTAGGGAAGAACACATCTTGATATTAACATGAGAGATCACCTTATCATGCTACCGTCGCGATCACATCTAAGCATAACAATAAGGTGCATAAAAGGATTAACATCACATGCAATTCATAATTGTGATATGATATGGCCTTTCTTCTTGTGCTTTTGATCTCCATCTCCAAAGCACCGGCATGATCTCCATCACCGGCATGATCTCCATCATCGTGGCGCCATCACCATGGTTGTCCACCAACTATTGCAACTACAACTAATGCTACTCTTAGCAATAAAGTAAAGCAATTACATGGTGATTCAATGACACGCAGGTCACATAAATTAAAAGACAACCATATGGCTCCTGCCGGTTGCCGTACTCGTCGACATGCAAGTCGCGAAAGATTACAAACATGATCATTGCATACATTATCACAAATCACATATTGGCCATACCACATCACATGACCCCCTCTGCAAAAACAAGTTAGACGACCTCTACTTTGTTTATTCAATTTTTACGTGGCTTGGGTCAACGAGATAGAACCGTTCTAATCTACGCAAAACCACAACGGTGATATAGTAGTTGCTTATTTACTCATCCTTTTGAAAGGCCTTCCATTGAAAATTGCATCTTCACTAAAGCAAGAGAAACATACACCCGCCAGCCACTTATGCAAAACAAGTTGCATGTCAGTCGTGGAACCGGTCTCTCGTGCGTGGACGAGTAAGGTTGGTCCGGGCCGCTTCATCTCACAATACCGCAAAGACGCAAAGTGCACGCGAGAAGGTAGCAACATAAAATATCAACGCCCACAACACTTGTGTTCTAATCGCACCAACATCTACGAATAGATCTAGGCTCTGATACCACTGATGGGGTCGCAGCATAGAAAACAAAAATTTTCCTACGCAGCAAGCGGAATAAACCCCAAGGATCTAGATCTACTAGATGGAGGTAGCGAAGATGAGATCCAATCTCTTACCCTTGAAGATCAACAAACGCGTTTTGTCAGTGCAGGGGTTGGCTAGTCGATCCCCGTAACTAGACTCATCTAATCGCGTGGAGATGTATTTCCTCGAAGTCCAATCCGACGAAGTGCCACAAGGGGTAGCACCTCCGCGGTATCCACACGTACGGCTCGATGTAGATCTCCGCCTTCTTGATCCCGCAAGCAAGGTGGAGATGGCTAGATGGATCTCGGCACCACGACGGTTGTGGTGGCGTTGATGGTGGAGAAATTCCTGCAGGGCTTCGCCAAGCGACTTCAGGAGAGAGGAGGGAGAGGGAGAGGGAGGCCGGCGGCTAGGGTACCTGGGCGAAGCACACATAGGTGCGGCAGCCCTCCCCTGCCCCTCCTTTATATAGGAGGCCAGGGGGCTGCGCCCCACCCCCTCCTAGGGCCGGCGGCAAGGGGAGGCTTGCTTCCCAAGCAAGCCCCCTTAGGGTTAGGGTTGCCCCCTCCCCTCATGGGCCTTTAGCCCATGCCGCATGGGCCCCTTGGGGCTAGGTGGTGCGGCTGGCCCTAGGCCAGTCCACCACTCCTATATCCCATGTGGGCCCCATACTCCTATGGGCCCCACTTCTAGACTCCTCTAGAACCTTCTAGAATATTCCGGAACCCTTCCAGAAAATCCCGGAACTTTTCCGATACCTCCGGAAACCACTTTCCTTATATGAATCTTATTCTCCGGACCACTCCGGAACTCCTCGTGACGTCCGGGATCCCATCCGAGACTCCGAATCACCATTCGTTCATTCCATCAATTATCTCATCGCTAACCCTAGCTACATCGGAGCGTTAAGTGTGTGACCCTACGGATTCGAGAACATGCAGACATGATCATATCAATAATCAATAGCGGGACCGGGATGCCCATATTGACTCCTACATATTCAACGAAGTTCCTTATCGATTGAACCACGATGCCAGAGATTCTTAATCTCATATACGATTCCCTTTGTCTCACCGATATTCAATTTGCCCGAGACTTGATCGTCGATATCTCCATATCTGGTTCAATCTCGTTACCTGGCAAATTCTCTTTACTCGTCCATAATATAGGATCTCCGTGATTAACACTTAATCACATGGTTGCAACCTTTCTTGATGCTATATTACCGAGAGGGCCCAGAGATATCTTTTCCGTCACAAGGAAGGACAAATCCCAGTCTTGATTCATGTCACCCAACAAATACCATCGGAGATACCTGAAAGCCACCTTTATAATCACCCAGTTACGAAGTGACGTTTGATGTCCACAAAGTATTCCTTCGGTAAACGGGAGTGACATAATCTCATGGTCTAAGGAAACTATACTTGGCATACTAAAAGTGTTGGCAATGAAACTGTGTGACACGATCAATTGCAACTCTTTATTATTTGGGTCTTGTCCATCACATCATTACTCCTAATGATATGACTCCGTTATCAAGTGACTGTAACAAGTCCATGGTTAGGAAACTCTAACCATCTCTTGACTAACGAACTAGTCCGGTAGAGGCTTACTAGGGACACCTGGTGTTTATATTCCACACATGTATTATGTTTCCGGTTAATACAATTATAGCATGGATAATAAACTATTATCATAAACATGAATATGCTAATAAACCATTTTTATTATTGCCTCTAGGGCATATTCCCAACAGGAGCGTAGCTGGCAGACCATTGAAACTGCCCTGCATGCATGTCGTCTCGTCCTTTATGACATTGCTGATCCTCCCGTGCTTCCGGTATATCTTTTGACTTCCCATACAAGCCCAGGAAGTCTAGAATATTCACGCAAAGATTCTTCGTCAGGTGCATCACGTCGATTACAGAGCGGACCTCATGGACTTCCCAATATTCTAGCTCCCAAAATATAGATTTCTTCTTCCACATGGGTGCGTGTCCGTCAGCGTCATTCGGAACAGGTTGTCTGCCAGGACCCTTTCCAAAGATTACATTTAATTCCTTGAGCATACCAAATACATCATCACCAGTACGGGGGACAGGCTTTGTCCGGTTTTCCGCCTTGCCATTGAAATGCTTGTCTTTTTTCCTTAAGGGATGCCTGGGCAGAAGAAAATGATGATTGTACGGGTACACATTCTTTCTACATTTATCCAAATATATACTTTCAGTCTCATCTAAACAGTACGTGCATGCATTGCATCCTTTGTTCGTCTGTCCTGAAATATTACTACGAGCAGGCAATCATTGATGGTTACGAACAGCAACGCTCGTAGGTCAAATTCCACCTGTTTGTGCTCATCCCACACACGTACACATGGTTCGGCCCGCAACTGTAAAAGTTCATCAACTAATGTCCTTAGATACACATCAATGTCGTTGCCGGGTTGCTTCAGGCCTTGTATGAGCACTGACATCATAATAAACTTCCGCCTCATGCACAACCAAGGAGTAAGGTTGTAGATACATAGAGTCACGGGCCAGGTGCTATGACTGCAGCTCTGCTCCCCAAAAGGATTCATGCCATATGTACTTAGCCCAAATCATAAGTTCCTTGCGTCATCTGCAAAGTCCGGGAAGTGGACCATCAGCGGGGTGCCTCAACATCCCGTCTTTCTTACGGTCTTTCACGTGTCATCGCAACAACTTGGCATGCTCCTTGTTTCTGAACAAACGTTTCAACCGTGATATTATAGGAGCATACCACATCACCTTGGAAGGAACCCTCTTCCTGGGTGGCTCGCCCTCAACATCACCAGGGTCATCTTTACTGATCTTATACCGCAATGCAGTGCATACCGGACATTTATCCATATTCTCATACTTCTCACCGCGGTAGATGATGCAGTCATTAGGGCATGCATGTATCTTCTGCACGTCTAATCCTAGAGGGCAGACAAGCTTCTTTGCTTCGTACGTACTGGCGGGCAATTCATTATTTCTTGGAAGCATCATCTTCATTAGTACCAGCAAATTTTCAAATCCCGAGTTAGTCACACCGGTCTCTGCCTTCCACTTCAGCAATTTCAGTGTGCTACCCAGCTTCTTCTGGCCATCTTCACAAGTTGGGTACAACAATTTGTTGTGGTCCTGTAACATCTGGTCGAACTGCAACCTTTCCTTTTCTGTGTTGCAGTCTCGCTTTGCATCAGAAATGACCCGACCAAGATCATCAGCGGGCTCATCTGGTGTCCGTTCTTCAACTCCTTCTTCTTCACTGTCTTCCATTGCGGTATCAGCGTATTCAGGGAACATAGATCGGTAGTTGTCATCATCATTCTCTTCTTCATCGCCGTCTTCCATCATAACCCCTCTTTGTCCGTGCTTGGTCCAAACATTATAGCTGGACATGAAACCGGACCGAAGCAGGTGGCTCTGAATGACTCTTGAGGAAGTGTAATCATTCTCATTACGACATTTAACACATGGACAAGACATAAAACCATCCCGCCACTTGTTCGCGTCGGCCACGATGATAAAAGAACGCACGCCTTCTCTGTAAGCGGCAGAGCGTCGGTCACCGTACATCCATGATGGCTCATCTGCATCATGCAACTATATATCAAACGCAATCACGATACTAAAATTAGTACCGCCTGGTCTAAACGAGAAAATAGTTGCTAACCTTTTAGGACACTTGGAAACAAAGAGGATGAAGCTTAAGTGTGGCTCGGGCACCTCATATCATGTTTGTCTTGTGTGAACTCAAGTGACATCGCTCTAACAGGCATTTCACCGAACACCTCTAGTGCATATGAAGAAAAAAAACTAGCACAAACCTACACCACCTCCCACCAGAAAAAAAACAAGAGAGAGCGGAGAGGGGCTGCCATATATATAGGGCCAGCCCATTTGTCACTGGTTGTGATACAAACCGGGACTAAAGGGGGGCACCTGGCCGCAGCGGGCTACAGACCCCTTTTAGTCCCGGTTTGTATCTCAAACCGGGACAAAAGGTCCCTAACGAGCCGGGACAAATGGGGCCGTACGCCACCGCCGTTTTCGGGGCGACGTGGCCGGACCTTTAGTCCCGGCCCAGGCCACGGCCGGGACTAATGGCCCGGACGAAAGGCCTGTTTTCTACTAGTGCACGTTAATCCTCAATAACTCTAAAAATTGTCCATCCGATCTCACGTGTAATTGTCCACAACCGTCGGATTAAAGTGACTCAGCCTCTAGAAAAAAAGTGCCTCGAGAGTCCTTCCGTGTTGTCCCACCTGTGCACCCGTTCAATGATTTTGTCTGCCAGGAGGAAGACTATCAGATCGTGGTAGACGGCAACTCTGCAATTTTCATCCCTAAACCGGAAATCTCCATACATCACCGCGCTGCTGCGTGCATCGTCGGCCTGAAAGCTTTTGTGTTTGTCAGCCCTGCACTCTGTACATCACTACCCTAGGTGGAGCCATGGCATCGCGGATCTTGCGGCAGGTCAGTCCGGCAAAACGTGATCTGCCATTGTTCAATCAAGCCGACCTACTCTGTTTCTAGATTGTAGTATTTCTAATTTTTATTGCGTAATGTGCTCTGTTATTTCTAATCAGATCCAAAAGCCGTTAATTTGTCGCATCACCCAGCTGCCTCCACCTACGGTATAAATTTCCCTCTACCAATATATGGTATAAATCTCCATCCATTAAGTAATTGCATGCATGCATGCATGGTAGGAATTAGTTTATCATCAAAGGATTGATTTCCGCTATCACTGCATGCACGTCTGCATGTTTTCGCTTGCTTTTATCCCATCATGGTGACTAATATTTGTACTCATCATCTAATTTTCCACTTAGCCGGCGCTAACTGACGGCATGTACAACTGAAGGTATGCGTGTATCATGTATGTGTAAAATAATATATGCATTCAAATAGGGCACTCAAATTAGTACAGTTTTAGAGTTTGAAAGAAAGCCCAATGTTTACCTGAACAAATTAACATTGTACCAGTGCAGGTGTGGGGTATGGAAGCAAGAATAGAATTCAAGAATTACCAAGTCAACCGCATATATGTTTGATCGGACAAGGTTAGCTTTTCCATAAATTTTATTGTTAAATATGAAAATATATGTGCAATCGGGCGTACGCAGCATTTTCTTTGAACATATCGAATATTTCCACATGGGCTTTGTACATCCATCTTCCACTACATTACTATTGAATCCCTATAAATTGTCATGTTAATTTGGGAAAAAAATGATGGGCACAAAAATTATTTCGTGACGTACTGATAGATTAATGTGATAATGTGTCATGAAGAAGGATATCTAAACGAATTTTGTAGTTCATGAATTACGGTGCTAGGAAGGACAAACAACACACACAGGAATGTTAATATGTGGTGACAAAAAAAATTTGCTGTACACCCTCTCAGAACCTTCTAGAATTATTTATAGTGATAAGCGTACTCTTTGTTTAATGCATACCATTAACGTATGCATGGAATTAGTAAGTTTGGAATTGTCGGTTTCATCTTTCTTTTTACGGAATGATAACAATGAATATATGTAAAAGCTGATAATTAAGTGGCTAAAAGAAATCCTATCATGTTAAATATTTGACATAGTTGATATGAACTATCTGCATGAAAAAGGATATATACGGCAGTCATATCTTCTATTTTAAATATGCGGTAAGATATTTTCTGCAAGTTTCACTAATGCAACTCAAATGTTCTAAAATCTTGGTCTGATGGTCTTATGTAACACCTACATATATGAAGTCTTTCCCCATGTGTTGCTAATTAATTCTTATGAAGTTATACTCATGATTTTGTAGGCTGTTTTTTCCGGTTGTATCGTGACTTTGCATTGACTAATTAAGATTCCTAATAAGTGCCTTAGTAATCACATCTTTCTTTAATGTCACAAATTTGGGACGCATGAGGTGTCCAAGCATACAAACTTTTCCAAGGTTAGTTTTCCTTAACTTAAAGAGATGGATAGCAGAATTAGCATATGAAACAACCATTACTAATGTAAGATACACGGTAAAAAATAGGTTCATGTTATTCATAAATAATAATGTGAAATACAAAAATGTAGGCCAGTGTGGATGCACGGGTTGACGACTAGTAATCAGGGTTTTGAATTTCGGCCGGAAAAAATAAATTTCGGGCGAAATTCGGCCATTTCATTTAGGCCTGGTAAAATTGTCTGCCGGTCAAATAATTTCGGCCCTATTTGAATTTTTGGGTCGATCCAGCCACCGGCTCAGCCTGCCTTGCTAATCTTCCGGTGGGTTAAAAGGCACAAACGGATCCCCAAACCCTAAAAAATCCTAAAAATCCCCCAAACTCTCCTGTGCGCCGCCGCCTCTCCTGCATCCCTTCTTTCTCGTCTAGAACTTCACTTCGTGGCGACGGTGTCCACAAGCCTCCGGGCTGCTCGTCCGGGCAGCCGGAACTGGACCGGAGTGTGGCGTAGATGCGCGTGGCTGGGCAGCGGGATTTTTGTGCTAATCAGAGCATGATGAGTACTAAGTACTGTAGTACTCATGGTGATTGGAGTTGTGGATTCATGATAGTCAATGTACTAAATCGAATTGCTGATTGCAGTGAAAGCAACCGAGTAGTTCTTGGGTATATAAGCAATCCATGGATCAGTTGTTGTTCAGTTTGATTGTCCTTTATTCCATTGCTGCAGGATTTCACATATTTTTTACAATTTCGCCCATTTTCGTTCAGAATTCGCCCACTTTTTCGTTCGAAGATTCAAATTTTAGATTATGCTTTTCGTCCGAGTTTTTCCGAAAAAGTTCCGAAATTCCGAATTTCGTCCATTTTGTTCTGGGGCGGTAAAATTTGTAAACGAAATCCAAATCCTTGCTAGTAATACTAACTTAGAAGAACATAAAATATCTACCGAAAATAAATTAAGTAAATTAAGAATATACATAGAAAAATTATAATTATAAAGTACCAATAAATTGCTAACGTCGGAGACATTATATAAACATAATAGAACTTACACGACACATATCACAGTGGACATTGTCTATGGCCATATTACAATCAACAAGAGCAATTACATAGGTTTGTGAGCACACACACATGCTTACATATATATATTGGAGGTAACTAGAGGTCGCCCCCGTACAGTCAACAATTTATTGGATGTAAAGATTATCATAACTTGGCCATAACTGGAAGCAATGCAACATATACATATAAAAGGCATCGATGCTGGTAGCAGTGCAAGCATATTGTTTTAGCTAGTCCTGTCCTTCTTCCATCTTAGCAACCACTTCCATTTCTTCCGTCTCAACAACCACTGTCAATTTAAAATATGGAACTCCCATTAATTAGCGCGCATGAGTTAATTTTTTAAGGGAAAGAGAGCAGAAGAGGCCGTCGTGTAGCAAGTAATATGCTTGAAGTTGTGAGATGGGACATGAAGTCAACAAAGTACACTAATGAAAATGCATAGAAGGCCACACCTAATTATTAGTTCAAGATACGATACAGAGCTTGTACGTACATATATGAAAGGCACTGAATAGAGTGAGTTTAGTGAATTTACCGGAATCAACACCTGTACAAAAGACACAACAAGTATTCTTGCAGAATCTTTCAGGGCCTCCCGACTTAATACAAGCAAAACAACATCTTCTTAACAGCGGCCTTCTGCAGCAATCGCACGGTGCCGCGGTGGCCGCGTTGACAGCGAGGCTCAAAACGAGCAGGCACATGATCACCATAAATTTGGTAGTGCTAGTGAGGCTCCTCTTGCTCTCCATTTCCTCCTGCTGCTTCTACCTGCCTTGGTTACCTAGTCAAGTTACTTGGTTTTGTGTTGAGAGGTGCTTCTTGAATGGATGTTGCCGACTGCAATTTATAGGCAGCTAAGTTGCATTATGATATGGATAGTGTATGGATAGGTGTAAAATAAAGTATTATTCTACTTCAGTACTTCACCTACCATATTCATTATTAGGTAGAACCGTAGAAGGCGAAACCACAACAATAGTGTGCTATGAGGCACCAAAAGTTAGCCACAGCAGTGGAGGACCTATGATATTAGCAGACTAGAAGCAACCACCATGAAGGCAAGTAACACTAGCCCGTCAAATATGATTTTTAGCTAGATGGTTATCTATACAAAATTGATTGGTAGCAATATAGGCGTCTGGTTTGCTAGGAAAGACCTTTAGCAAGGTTTATCTTCTCCATATTGTTGGAGGTCTGATGATAAGTATGGCGTACGTGGAACTCTCTACCAAGTCTTCATATTTCAGTCCACACCTTTACAACTTGCACGTGAAATACACACCCAATTATTAGCATTTTTTGTTAGGCTCCCTTTTACAAATTCATTTGTTTGTTAATATACCATTGTCATTTTAACAAAAAATATATTTTTATTCAGCTAGCCGTGGTCGAGCACGATAAATTTTTGTCCAAGGCTTGGAAACAAAGTATATGTTTTTATTGAGCTAGCCGCGGTCGAGCATTCATCTTATGTTTCTAAGAGACAACACCAAGATCGTATGGGTTGTGATAGTTCTATCAAACTTGTTTTTATATGACGTAGAAACGCTATAGATAGTTATATGATACAATGCACAAGGATTAGCATAATTAATCTCCGCATCAAAAGTTTAATTTACAATATCAACTACAAAGTCATCTTTGCCTTGATTAAGAATTTAAGATTGCTTCAACTCATCACGACCAAGCTTCCACTTGATCCATGGAGCTGGTATTACACTCGCCGGCTAAGGGAGCCTCAAGAATTCCACCTCCACCGCCAGCCGTCCGTATGTTCATGGAGGCGTCGACCGCCGGCGTCAGCAGGAGCAGCACGGATTCTCGTCTGCGCAGCGAGCCTATGAATTCCACCGCCACTGTTTAATGTCCGGCCAGCCATCCATGGTGGCGAGGACGGCAGGCATTAGCAGAACAAGAACGACGGAGGGCAATAGCAGCAGCAGAGACAAAAGATGACTTTGATTGGTGGTTCTCGCTGGTCTCTTACCGAATAATAACTTTATTTTACACCTATCGAAGATTCATGTGGTTCTCGCTGGTCTTCGCCTCCTCCTCGCTTGCCTCCGCCATTATACTATGTCGCTCTGCAGGCATGTGTCATTGTCTGCGTGTTGTGGTGCCAAAGCCTCTACTCGCCATGTTCCGATACTAGATTCGAACGGCGCGGCTTGCCGCGCGGCACTTTTTGGTTCTTTGAATTTTTTACCCGTGGTTTTCATATTTTATACAGATTATTAAGGAGATGGTTAATATTCTAATATATAAGCTAAACAAAAATGGTAAAATCATAGTCATGCAGATATGTTTAACATATCTGGATCAAGCACAGATATCACAACATTATTTACATAAAGAAAAGTAGGGCACATCTCTAAGTTGAAATGAAAACAACAATAACGATATCACACGATCAGAAGCGTAAGAAACAGGAAATACGGAGCAGTCGTCAAACACATAGTCACATAGTGACCCATATAAAATGTATTGGAGATGAGGTTATTAAATTGAAAGAAAGATATACAACTATTATGGAAATCGTGCTAGTTCGTTATTAACTGCTCAAGGTATATTACAACATTCCAGAAATATCAGAATAATAATACAATTTATTTGATCAATATTTTTCTTAGCGTATACCTTATCAAGGTAATCTGCAACATTAGTGATTTTGAATCACTCGAATGAGGGGATGGGGATCAACTTACCTTATCAAGGTAATCTACAACATTAGGGATTTTGAATCACATGAAAGGAAGGGCAACTGCAAAATAGGAGCTGATTTTAGAACTCGGAGAAGGCACACAAAACAATTAATGTATGCATGCATCACAAGGTGGATTCAAATAAAAGGCATGTAGTCTAATTACAGATTTGAGAATATATACATGTAGCATAGACATAAAGAATCTCTTATTTGCTAATAAATTGTTCTACATGTGTAGTTGCTCAATCGATTTGACAATATATATATATGTAGCATAGACATAAAGAATCATATATTTGAGCCCATGGCAGTTTTTCTCTTCAGATAACAACCATGAGAAAAAAAAAACACATGAAAAGAAAAGGAGTTGTGTTTAATATATATGCACATTCTCGGGGTGGCTTGTGTGCCCTCGACAGAAATAACATCTTTTCATATGGCAGGCTGACAGATATCGGATTCGATCCTAGATCCACGGGTGTGGCCGGAACCAACGTCTTTGCTCGTGCAGGCATAGTGAGTTGGCCAATCTGAACTTGTTCTCTAGTTTTTTTTGGAATAAAGCTTTGTCATAACTTAAGTCGATCAAATGTATTTGATACTACACAAGGGTATTAAACATTTTTAGTATAAAATAACATGCCAACATATACCTGCTTAATTATTGAAGATCTAAATTTGCAATTTTGCATAACTATGAATCATTAAGATTTCGCTATCTTCTAGCTATGGCAACAATAATTCGTACAAAGAAATCAAAAAGAGGAGGTATTCGGCTAGACCTTGTAGATTCTAGTGAAGTGTGTCAATGTCGAATAGCCAATCTAAGGTCTTCATTCAGTACTGAAACAAACATAACCTAAGATATATATGGCATCCCAAAATAAATTCATTGGATTCCCAAACATGTGGAGTATAGTATCCAAAGGGCCAGGGGAGGATGAGAGCACACATACAACAACAAAAAAAGGATGGGAGCACACATATAACATGTTAGACAACCACTAAAACCTCATGCGATGCAACAACATTGAAATAGTTCAAGCAAGGTGATGCCCTAACCTGGAATCTTTTGAGAGTAATAGAGCCTGATGAACTGTAAGATGCTTCCATACTTTGACATAGTGGCTGCATCTGCAAAACAACAACAAATAGGTTAAAAATGTCGTCTGATTCAGATTTTGATTGTGCGTGGATTGATTATTGTACATTATTAAAAGTAACGTTTGTTTACGTATTTTGGAAGAGACTTCAATAGACCAAGGGAGGATCATTATTATATAGATCGCTAATAAAAGCAAGCTGGTTTCAGTATATACCCAAACTAAATAACAGCCGGCAATATATGAAAATATGACCCTGTAAATTTATGTTCAGATATTAGTGTACAAATGAAATAAATGGAAGTTACACATCACATCTGTACTTGTCCCCATCAAGCCATTCCACAACAGTAAACTGATCCAAGCACCCTTCCACCATGAACTTCGACAGTCAAGTCCGCCATATTTTCATAGCAATTTGAGGCCACTCCACATGCAGTACACTAAACCTGCAAGGTATATTTAAGTTAGGCACTCTAAGATGGAACTGATCCAAACATGCTATAAATTTGAAGAGGCATAGCAAAATGTATGGCAAAATCATTGAAAATAAAGCTTCTCAGTTCATATAGATGAACTTCCCTTTGTCCAAAAGGAAATACACTCGACAAATCAAAATTTTAAAAAACTATGCAAGAGGATGGGGTCGTTAAAAATCAAATTGCTGCTTTGAAGATGTGAAGAGTGGGGGACTCACCTTGCGGCTGTAGCTTGAAAGTTGGCGTTGCTCGTGAATGCAATAGTTTCTGGGTCTTCTCTTCCTTCTCCATCCACACTCTCTTCTTACCAGATGAAACTCCTTCAGATCATCCATGTACTGATGTACTGATAACCATATCTGCTTTTTTATTTGTATCTGTTTGCATCGAACAAAAAATGCACGATTGAGTTTTCAAGTGGAATCTGTAGTTGCATCTTATTTTCAGTTTCTCTGACCATCGCCAAAAATCTAAAAGAGGCCCGCCTAAGAAATCAAAAGGAGGCAAAAAGAAAGTTTTTTCTTAAGTAGTACTAAATAGATGTTACCTGGGAATAATCCATCACAAACTGTGGTACATAATTTTTATGAACACAACAACAGAAACTATATAAAGTAGGTGAACACACGGTAGCCTAAAACTGGTGGGCTATACATGGCAATCTTTTGTGAATATACATTACACGAACATGCAAAGGAGGGCATCAGTAGTTCGTAGATCTAGCATGTATTAGCGTAGGTGCGAGCTCTCATTTAAAGTAGGATTCTGATCACCATCAATCTGAAAGAATTAACACAGGATTATGGGAAAGAAAAATATGGGCAAACCCTGTGTGAAATTTGGAAGTGTCGATGGCGGTTGTGCTCAGCCGCAACAATTCGTGGATCTGGGCGGGGAATCCTTGGCGGCAGTTCCCTGAGAGAGAGAAGAGGAACCACTGAGAGAGAAGAAGAGGAACCACTGAGAGAGAGAGAGAGAGAGAGAGAGAGAGAGAGAGAGAGAGAGAGAGAGAGAGAGGGGCGGCGGAGGACGCACGGAGGACCTTCTAGAAGCCGATCTTCTGGTCCACTTCTTCCTTCCGCTGCGGGGAGAAGAAGGTGCAGCCCACCTCGGGTTGACGGGCGCACGTGGGTGCTCCTCCTTCTTCGACCTCCATCTCCGTGAGTCAGCGCTGGTCGAAGCTGGCCGTGGAGCCGCGATGCGTGTGCTGCACCGCCCGCAGCAGGTCGTGCTTCCGCCCCTCCCACAGCTCACCCGGGGCGGACGGTGGAGCGGCGGCGGATCTTGTGCTTTCGATTGGAGCAGACGGCGGAGCGGCGGCGCGGCCAGCGCTGGTCGAAGCTGGCCGTGGAGCCGCGGTGCGTGTCCTGCAACGCTCGCAGCAGGTCGTGCTTCCGCCCCTCCCACAGCTCACCCGGGGCGGACGGTGGAGCGGCGGCGCGGCACGAACCCAGATCGGGCCCTAGATGGGCCCAGATCTGGCCCGTGCCCCCACCACCGTGGTCGTCGACGCATCCTCCGCAGCTACGCCGCCTCCAGGAGCTCAGCACGACCGCGGCGCCGCCAGCTCCGCCTCCAAGACCGCCGGCTGCCTCCAGGACGCGGGCCACGCGCCGCCACCTCTGCAACGTCGCCTCCGGGCCTGCGTCTGCGCCTCCATGGCCACGCCTTGCTCGAGCTCGTCGGAGGCAAACCAGCCGCGCGCTGTGGCTCGAGCGAGCAATAGCGAGGGAGGGGGGACGGTGAGGAGAGGAAGAGCGCGAGGGGGCAGGGGTGCGGCCGTGCGGGACGAACGGATAGGGTTTTCTACCGCGTGGGATGGGGCTTATATACAGCAGGCGCGAAATGACTATCTTGCCCATAGAGTTCGACGAATTCACGACCCCTGCCATCGCTCGAAAAAATGGATGGTCCAGATCGCATTGAGATCCTTATCTACGGTCCATATACTCTAATCGCTGAGAAGCGCCCTGGGAGGGGCAAGGAAGTATGCTTTAGATTCGACCAATCCCTACCGACCCCTCCTAGACTGTGTAGCCCCACAGGTTATAATTAACAAGATGCATGCAGTAGGTTAGAATGGATAGTTTTTGCCGTCTTGTTTTTTGTTTGGTGGGCACCTCAGATCCATCCTTTATTTTTCTCTTTTGATTGGGTTGAAGTTGGTTTGATCCGTACCGTACCGTACCGTACCATGCTTTCTTTCTTGTTGTCAAGATCCATAAATTTATCGCTAGTGGTCATGTGCTCCTTGATGAAGTTCCGTGTGGATATTTTTGTGGATATTTTTTATTTGCTAAGGTCATAGCCAATGGAACGTCATTGTGGAAGAACTGCATTGGATGTACTGACATAAATACCTAATATGATCATCAACTTGCAATATTAAAAAAATCCATCATTCAACCTTGCAATAGACAAGGTTGTCTCTTTCGCGTGTTGCTCTAGTTGTGCCCTGCTAAGGAAAAAAGATACCCCAGTTGTTAACTTGGTACGGTAGTTATCTATATTGTACGTTGCACCTAAACTAATGCACAGTCATGGGTTGTGACAAGACAGTATAATATTGATTGGATCCTACTTAGCAGCCGCCCCCTTGTGATTGATCAGGAGAAATATCTAGAAAAGCTTGAAAACTTGACAAAAAGGGATTGAGTTTTCAAGCTTCCGTGTAAAGTTGCTACTTCTATATGGTCAATCATCCAGATGGGGTCTACCTTATACCCACTACGAAGCATTATTGCAAATATTTTTGTTAATTGGTTGAATAATGTGGATCATAGGTTTAAACGACTTATTGGGTTGGAGCGCTAGCCATTATATGATCGTTTTGGCTGTGTAGAAATGACAAGATTTTTAATGACAAAAATTCGACTCTCATGTAGCTTCTCTACAGAAGTACAGCTACTCTCCGTTCTTGGTCTCCGTTGCAACGTGTAGAGCATCGCGACCTGTTTACGAAGGTGTGTACAAGATTGGAGGTCACAGCGAGGAATTTTTTATCCCAATATGGATGGCAGCATAATTTGCGGATCGGCCCTCCACCTACTCACTACAGGAATGAGGCCAGGTGCCGACGGCCGCCTGCTACGCCGACGGCAATTTGTCGGGGCCGTCGGCGTAGCTTCCTGGCGGGCCAGCCGGTCGAGGTGGCCGTCGGCACACCTTTGCCGTCGGCGTAGGATGGTTGTGCCGACGGCACAGCCGTCGGCATAGGTTCACAGGGCTACGCCGACGGCAAAGCCATCGGCATAGATATGATTTTTTTCTATTTTCATTTAATATGAAATAATTCATATCTTTAAATCCGTAAATCGAAATTTAACAAATAAAATGTCTAAATCGATTAGAAAAATGAGAGGATTCCAAATATGACATCCATATAATATTTTTCACCATGCATATGACTTTTTGTAACATATTTTTGGTACTAGCTTACTTAAAAAGTCATATTTGATACTTAAAAAATGGAAAATCATATTTATGAAAATATTTTGGAAATTATTTTTGGCACTTAAACAATGCACTTATAAGGTGGTCTACTAGTTTCTATCTATTTGGATGTTCCTCTTTTGGTGAGCCGTTTTGGTAGCTGCTTCACAAAAAAAGCCTGTTTTGACACTAAAAAAATGAAAAATGGATTTTTATTCAACAAAAACTTAAACCCCTTAGTTAATACTATTCTACAACCAAGATACACTAGTGTGTCAAATATTTCCTCATTCCGACATTTTTTGCTATGTTAAATATCATACCCTAGGTTATTTCAGTCGAAAACCATACATCTTTATACCTCGTAGCTCATTTCTGTGAAGATTTTTTTTATAAAAACCTTCATAAATCATGTTTATAATTTTTTCCAGGTGGTTGGTAAAATAAAAGGATGACATGTGAAGATTTTCCATTTTTTTTGTTTTTTTGAATTAGTTATGTCTAACCCTAGCCCGAAACCGAGACCGTAAACCCTAACGATAAACCAAAACCTAACCGTAACTTCGATCCAGCAAAAACCGTCAAAGATCTCTAAAGAAAGTATACATTGTGGATCTCAAAGTGATTTTTAAAAAAATCATGACCAAACTATGCGGCACTCGTAGTTCAAATCAGACCCACTTCCACCGAAATCGGCAGGAACTTATCTGAAATGTTTGAAACACCTAAGTATGTTTTTATATCGAAACCCAGGGTTAAATGCACTTATAATATGGTCTACTATTTTCTATCTATTTGGATGTTCCTCTTTCGGTGAGCCGTTTTGGTAGCTGCTTCACAAAAAAACCTATTTTGACAATAAAAATGAAAAATAAGATTTTATTCAATGAAAACCCTAAACCCCTTAGTCAATACTATTCTACAACCAAGATACACCAGTGTGTCAAATATTGCCTCATTAGGATATTTTTTGCTATGTTAAATGTCATATCCTAGCTTATTTCAGTCGAAAACCATACATCTTTATAGCTCGTTGCTCATTTCCTTATGTTTATAATTTTTTCCAGGTGGTAGGTCAAATAAAAGGATGCCATGTGAAGGTTTTCCATTTTTTTGATTGTTTTTGAATTAGTTATGTCTAACCCTAGCCCGAAACCGAGACCGTAAACCCTAACGATAAACCTAAACCTAACAGTAACTTCGATCCAGCAAAAACCGTCAAAGATCTCTAAAGAAAGTATACATTGTGGATCTAAAAGTGATTTTTTCAAAAAATCATGACCAAACTATGCGGCACTCATAGTTCAAATCAGACACACTTCCAATGAAATCGACAGGAAATTATCTGAAATGTTTGAAACACCTAAGTATGTTTTTATATTGAAACCCAGGGTTAAATGCACTTATAAGATGGTCTACTATTTTCTATCTATTTGGATGTTTCTCTTTCGGTGAGCCGTTTTGGTAACTGCTTCACAAAAAAGCCTGTTTTGACACTAAAAAAATGAAAAATGGGATTTTATTCAACAAAAATCCTAAATCCCTTAGTCAATACTATTCTACAACCAAGATACACCAGTGTGTCAAATATTGCCTCATTCCGACATTTTTTGCTATGTTAATGTCATACCCTATCTTATTTCATTCGAAAACCATACATCTTTATACCTCGTAGCTCATTTCTGTGAATGTTTTTTTATAAAACCCTTCGTAACTCATGTTTATAATTTTTTCCAGGTGGTAGGTCACATAAAAGGATGCCATGTGAAGGTTTTCTATTTTTTTTATTTTTTTGAATTAGTTATGTCTAACCCTAGCCCGAAACTGAGACCCACTTCCATCGAAATCGGTAGGAACTTATTTAAAATGTTTAAAATAGCTAAGTATGTTTTTATATCCAAAGGTTTTTGTGATGCAAAAGATGATATGGATGAAATATTTGAATTCCTCTCATTTTTCTAATCTATTTAGGTATTTTATTTGTCAAATTTCGAATTACGGATTTAAAGATATGAATTATTCCATATTAAATGTAAAAAAGAAAAAAATAAAGTAAAATTATTTTATTGTTATTTATTCGAAATATACTGTTACATAATCATTGTTACTTTACTCAAACAAATTTTTAAAATTTAAATAATGAAAAGTGTAATATCATAACCGAGAGGTTAATATGATTGATAGGGTACTAATATCAGAAAGTTCTAATTTCTCATTTGGAAGCTAGGTTGGAAGGAACTCAAAAGTTAAGCGTGCTCGGGCTGGAGGATGGGTGACCGACTGCGAAGTTTGACTAGGGTAAGTTCTTTGACATATAATAATTAAATGTGCAATTAACGATTAAGTATGTGACTAAGTCAAAAATTTCGAAATACAAATAAAAAGAATTTAAAAAATCAAAAAAAAAAAAATAATTCAAAAATTAAAAATAATTGGAAAAACTAAGCCGACAGCAAAGCCGTCGGCATATGTGGAGCTATGCCGACGGCAAAACTGTCGGCGTAGTCTATGCCGATGACATCTGCTACGCCGACGGTATATTTACCTATGTCTACGGGGTACTACGCCGACGGTAAAAGGTGCTAGGCCGACGACAAATGGCCGTCGGCACCTGGGCTCATTTATGTAGTGACTTAGGCGTTTTTATAATTTCTCATTTTGATATGTAATTCGTCTATTTATTTGTTTCCGTTCTGCTGGGCTTGTGGTGGCTATATGCATCCTAGTTATGCAGAGTCCGGGTGTAATACTTAAAACCTTTTAATTAATAAAGCTCACTTTATCGAAAAAAATCTTTTTTCATAAATACTAAAAGAAAGATGCGGGTCTTTAAAATAGATGTTAATCCACATCGTCTAAATTATTTTTGACAGTTAGAACTGAAATTAGAGGTTAGGATTTAACGATAGATTATTAATTGTGTAACAATGTAGTCCGGTTTGACACCACATCATCTAAATTATTTTTGACAGTGGATAGATTATTAATTCCGCAACAATGTAGTCCCGTTTGACACGTTTTACACCTAGGAGATCACGTTTTGCCACGTGTCAATAATTTTCTTTTTAGACCTGGACTCTACAGGGCACATATCCCGTACGGATCATCTGTAAGAAAAGCACGTATAAGTAGCAAATTTTGTCAATAATTTGCTAGCTCCTGTAAAATAAACGTACACCATCTAGCTAGACCCGTAGGAATTGCATGTGCGTTCAGAAAAATTACAGGTACCGAGCAAGGATCCGGCCATGGCAAGGATCGTCAAAATAAAAGTTAACCACTGACTTCCATCCAGGAGATCAGCACGGCACAATACCATGGTACAACAAAATTTATGTAAAATAAGAAAATAAGTTCAATTCATTCTAAACTATAGAGCCCAATGTATGGACAAATAAAAGCATCTGCTGTTTGAGCTAGCAGCTGTAATATGACAACACCGCATTAAAATGGTAGGACCACTGGGCTCATCATCGCTAATAGACTGATAGGCAAACACCATAGTTCCCTCTGTATCAAAATATAATATGTTTTAGTATTTGGCTTTCCATCCGTATCTAGATATATTTTAGTGCAAGGTTCATGTAAACCTTGCACTAAAATATGTCTAGATATGGATGGAAAGTTAAATGCTAAAACATCTTATATTTTAATACGGAGGGATATACCTCAGAACAATACATTCTTGTTACCACGAGATGTATTGGCCGCTACAGATCATTTGATTGGAATGAAATTTGGAACGGGTATACTTGACGATGACGATATGAATCACTTGAAAAATAAACGTATTCGTTCGGTTGCGGATCTGTTACAAGATCAATTCGGACTGGCTCTTGGTCGTTTACAACATGCAGTTCAAAAAACTATCCGTAGAGTATTCATACGTCAATCGAAACCGACTCCCCAAACTTACATAGTATCGCCTTTCAAAAGTATATCGATCCCGGCAACCACCATAGCGGCGCTCTCTAATGAATCGATGGTGGTTAAGCCTCCTGTTAGTCAGCAATTTTTTGAAATAGTGTTGGCCAAACAATTGTACTATGAAACAACAATGTAGGTGTGTAGAAAAATATTTTGGGTCAAAGGTCATTACCGATGCATACAAATGGGCGATCGTCGAACTTGTGTTTTTAACTATCAGGCAAGAAATCTACTCCAATCCGTATTGACGGAGGAAATGCTGCGACCTGGTTGATCCGCGTGGTAATCCAATTACCTAAACCGTCAAACCGACCTAAGCATCTCTCTTCGCTCCACGTATCTCAATCAATCCGTACCACATCTCCAGGTAAAAAAAAACCCTAGCCCCCACATCGCCTCCTCCCCAGGGATACACGTGCAGCGCCCCACTCCCTCCCGGCCACCGCACCCCCTCATCCCCCTCGCTGTTGCCGGTCAGTTCCACTGGGCCCGTGTGGAGTCGGCGTCGGCGGCTCGCGGTCGGCTTCGTCTGGCGCGGCGGCCTCGTGGTCGGCTTCATCCGGCGCGGCGGCCTCGCGGTGCTGGGGCGTGGGGTGCTCCTTGCGGAAGGAGGGCTGCAGCCGCACTACTAGGGAAAGGCCTATTAGCGCACCAATATGAGCATTCTGTGGCGCATCCAGGAAATAGAGGGATGCGCCACAGAAGTCTCGCCACTAAAATATATTTCTATGACGCACGCCCATGGCGCGCAACAGAAATACCAAGATTCTGTGTCGCACCAACGGTGGTGCGCCACAGAAATATTTTTGTGGCACATCTGTCCTCCATACGCCACAGAATTGCATGCGCCACAGAAAACTAAAAAATACGCCACAGAATAATTTAAAGAGTTCAGGTATATTATAGTAAACAGTAAATACAGGAATATATTATAGGAAATAAAGGTATATCACATTACTTAGAGCCCGAGATACACAATTTTTACACAAGTCATGATACAAAAGTTTATTGTTTCACACATTAATTACAAGTGCCGAATTTTTACACAAGTCATATGATACAAAAGTTCATCGTTTCACACATTACAAATGAAGAGGTCACCGCCTACACTAGGATCCGCGATGATGGTGAGATCGAGCGGGGAGGACAAGATCATGGATCCTTCTTCTTCATCAGCGCCGGGAACGGTTTATATTTCTTTTTCGTCGTCCACGTCCTGGTGTCCTGCTGAGCCTCTAGGATTTCTTCGATCTCCCTCTTAGGCAACCCTAGAGATGGATTGGGATATATATATTAGTTAATAATATAAATAGAGTATGATTTATTCATCTAAGTGTACAAGTCTATAATAAAGAAAATAAAGAAGCACTTATTGCTACCTCTGGCGTTGTGTAAGGACCCCCGATGATTGTTGACATCTTCGACGATGATTTGCGATAACTGCACCTGGATGTGATGGAAGTCTTCTCTAAGATCGGCATCGGTGATATCCCCCGCACATTTGGTCCATTCTTGGAGACTAGATGGCAACTTCATTTTCTCAGCATCCCGGACAAACCCTTTAAGGTGATGGAGGGCGTAGAAGGCCTCCTACACGCTGCCAGACTTCTGCTTGATGCAGCAGAACTCGGTCATATGCTTGAACCGGTGTGTGCCATGATTGCTGAAAACTTCTTGCTTCTTTTCCAAGGGGCCTCCCTTTTTGGCGTAGCCCTCGAGAGACTCATCGAGAACACCCTTTAGCTTGGTGTAGTCTTTCTTCATATCCAAACTCCCCGAGTCGAGATAAGTGGCACTGGACCACCTCGGGTTCAGGACGACGAATGTGCAGTACTTGTTCCTGCTCAACACAATTGAAACGAAATGTTGGAAAGGATCAGCAATGGAACAAATCTACAAGGAAAGCATAAGTTACGACGGCGGTGAGCGGATGTGTACTTACTCGGGAAAGAAAGGCACAAGAATGTTGTTCTTCCTCTTGTTGGTCAGCATGAACCTCCGGAGGTACTCTGTCGCCTTGGTTCGTGTCGCTGATCCTTCCACCAGCTGGCAGTCACGCATGTAGTAGGGATCCGCTACTGCGACGTACGGGGTATTATCTCTCTTGATCTTCATCGCCATATCGAGCGCGTATAGGCGGACCAAGTTATAGTCCAGCCGTGTAGAGTGAAAGAGATTGAAGACGTCCTCGTACGCTATAAAGAACGGATTCGCGGGGCATCATGGATGAAGTCCAAGTCCATTGGCACCCTGACCGTGAACCCCGGGTAATTTGGCTCCTTGTCTTGAAGAAGGAGGCACTCTAGCACCAAGACAGATTCATGCAAAGCGTGCATGGGTCCACGTGCGAGGCGGAGCAGCTCCAGAGGCAGTATCGGTTTACCAGCTTCATGAACTCGGGTCAAGCCATCCGCACGGGGTGATACCGTGTCTTCATGACTGCGGATAGTCTTAGGAGCTGGCTGGCTCGCAGAGGCACCTTGCCCCCTCTTTCTCTTCCTGTGCTTCTTCTTCATCTCCGGGGATGGTGAGGGTGGTTGGGGTGCGGACTCCAGGAAAACCGTCTTACGTAGTGTACCAGGGCTGAAAATGTTAGACGGTTTGCGTAGAGCTTGATCGCCGGCCTCCGGAGGCGTGTCTTGAGATAAACCCTGGAAGTCCAGGCGCTGCGTGCATGTAGTGGGACGAGCAGGTTGATCGCCTTGAGCGTGGAAGGGTTCTTCATCCACAGGAGGCATGTACATGTCCATGCTGGCGCTAGTGTTGAGGAAGCCCTCGACGTCGACATCATCACCATTGTCGTCATTGGCATCAAGTTGAGGTGCATTGGCAGCGCCTTTGGACGGTTGCGATATAGACGCTCCCAACAGTTTTTGGTGGCGGCTGCTGGTGGCGACGACCGCCGGTTCCTTCCGGGTGGCGGTGATGGCTGCAGGCTTCGAGGGCCGGATGATCGGGGGCCTCGAGGTGGCGCCGTGTTGCGCCTTAACCCTAGAAGACCACTCCCAAGACGAATCTGGGTCTTCGGCCATTTCATTAGCCCCTTGATGCAATCTTTAAGGACCATGTGATCCTCGTCAGCTCCCGGAGGTTGAATGGGGGCTCGACGTCGCGAAACTCAGGCACTATCGTAACCAACCTGACCCTCATCACGTCCTCGTCCATTTTAGCATGGTGCATATCGCGGCTCATTGGTTGTACGACAGTGCCCTGAGCATAGTCCTTCAACTCGCCACCGGGCACCACCCTATGCAGTAGTATGCAAGGCATGTCCTGAGTCAAAACATGTTGGGCATGATGAGATGGCAGTCATCATAGGCATAGTTATAGAAGATTCTGTGTACTAACTAATTAGTTACCTGGGTGATGACATTGAGCTCGGCAACTGTCGAGACAAGGGCGCCGGTGCCCGCGGCCGGCCTGTCATTCTCCGACTGTTCGGTTGCATTATGAAGCACAGCCACCGTCGGTTGCGGCTCGGTATCTTTCGCGGTAGGGGGCGTTGTTGCGTTGGGTTGCGGGGTCGTCAGGTCCGGCGACACGTTTTGGTTCATGATGGAGTTGCTGCCGCTAACGCTGGGCACGTATATCGGCCCCTGTCGACCAGCCACATTCCAAGCAGCTAACCCCTCCATCAACCCAGGGGGTAAGAAACTTTTCAGCTTCTCGTCCACTAACCTCTCAACCGTGGTGGCGTCCACTTTTTGATTCTCCAGTGTCTCCACCTTCTTCCTTAGCTCCAGAACCTCGGCTTCCTCCTCTCCTTTTTCGTCTCGGCGTCCGAGTGCTAGTAGTTGATGAACTTCATGCTCGTACCAAACCCAGACACACGGCCAGCTGACGTCGGCGGCAGCGACTTGTCCCTACGCTTGTAAACGTTCGTCGCCCTGTTGAAAGTCGTGTCCCACGGCTCCGTCGACCCCTGGGACGATGGGCCGCCGGCCTCAGCGTTAGCCTTCAACTCTGCCTCTTGCAGACAAATTAGGCATTAATTTAGTGATTTGGCTTCGTTATCTAACTAGATCAACGCAATGGACTTTGAGATATCCGCGGTAATTAAATTCCTTACCAGATACTTCTCAAAATCCTTCACTGCGTCATCGTCGGTAACGAATTCCCCCGTGTTTTTGTCCAGTTAGTAGCGGGACCGGACAAAGTACCTCGTCTGCTCGTCCGTGATTTTTTCCCACGGGTTCTCTTTTCCGATACGTGCATACTCGACATCCTCCTTGTCCCAAATGGGCTTTTTTCCTCGGTAACCGCCGCTTCCACAACGGTGGTTACCTATGTTTTGCTCCCGCATGTCCTTCACCCACTTGGTCCATTTTTTAGCCTCCTCAGTTCTTAAGGACAACTTGAATTCCTCGAACTCTTCTTGGTCGAGCATCGGCTCTTTGGCTTTTATCTCCTCCCAGCTGAGACCCTTCTCAATCTTCCGCTTCACTCGGAATTTCCAGCTGCTCAAGGCGGTGTTCATCTTCGTGATGGCTAAACTATCCACCTTTTTGTTGAACGGCTCCGGGAATGTGTATCGTTGGTGAAGCTTCTAGAGGAGGTTGTCGACCAAAGCCTTACTGGCCTTGCTTCTGAGGTCCGTCGTGTTGATGGACATGCTTTCCCGAACGATGCACCCTAGTTGCATGCTGTACCCTTTGGCAAGGGCATCGGGCACCACTGGTAGTCCACTTGGCGTGACCTCGGTGAAATGGTCTGTGACGTTGGCGAGCACTTGAGGTGTCCTATCCTTCCTTTCCTTCTTCTACTTCCGAGCGGTCGGGTTGCCACCACCATCCGTGTGGTCACCGCCATCGGTGGTGGTGGTGTCATCCTCATGGCCGCCACTAGCAGCTCCATCGGTGGTTTCGGCGTCGTCGTCCTCCGGGGCGTCTTGCTCATCGTCGGCATGGTCACCACTAGCAGCTCCGGCGGCGGTCTCCTCCTCCTCCAACTCCTGGGACGCTTCCTAGAACGACTTGTTGGCGTCTCTAGCTATTTCTTCGACGCTCATGTTCTTAGAAGGGCCCGCGGACTCCGACATGTTTGCACTTAATTAAAAAGAGGCAAAAAGTTAGTACAAGACAAATATAAGAAAAAAAAATCACTTAATTAAGTACTAAGATACACCGGCCCATGCATTAGTCGCAATACCCCATATGTCCTATTTTTAGCAAAGTCATGCTAAAATTCACGAAATTTTTTGGCATGACCTTTGCTAAAAAAGGGACATATGGAGTACCCGAATTTGCTGGAACGGAAGTTAATCGACGTTCCGGCAATCTCAAGGGCCTCTCGGGGTACCTGCAAGCATTTCACAAAAATATTCACATCTCCGGCCGGCATCTCCGGCCGGCATCTCCACAACACGATGGTCGGAGCACAAACAACCACGACACGATGGTCGTGGTAGCACAGAACACATGCTCCAAAGTATCAACTTTGGAGCATTTCGAAAGCATGAAGTCGCCACATCCACATCTCACCTGAAAGAACGCGGAGCTTCTTCCAAATTTCCTGCATACGGCAAAATAATGCATTAGTTAATTAAAAATGCATGAACCAATGCAAAACTATGGATACTATTTACAACTAAAAATGTTATTACTAAAAGCCAATTCGAACTAAAAATGCATCTTCAAGACAGTTAAAAAGTACCAACTTTGGAGGCTTACAAACTTATGAAATCTTGATCCTATTTACAATGTACCTTCATGGATCAATTGCACTACATTATTACATCATGATAAAGCTCAAAAATAGTTTTTTGAAAATTTCTAGCACCTTAATTCACGTCAGTTTTAAAGGTATGTTTAAACAGTGACCATTTAACACTTAGCAAATTTTTTATCTCCAATTTTTCGTCTCCAATTTTTTTCATGTACTAACCTAACACTAACCAGGATGTGCATTGAGCTTATGCAAGTTGTGCACTGGATTTGTTGTATTCAAGTGTGATGTGTGTACTCGAGTGTGTACTGTATGTGTGTACTCCTACATACTGCTATATATTGCTACCTACAACTACTAAAGTATTGGCAAACAAATACTGAAGCAAATGTCCACGCCTATATCTGTTTTGGTATCCATACTATGTGTGTATATCTGTATTCAAGTGTTATTAAACTTTTTTAATTAGAGGCAGCAGCATCATGAACTAACCTAGCAATGTCACTGACTTGAGCTACCTGACACATGATCCAAATAAAAGTCATGTAAAACAAGCCTTTATACACTAGCCTACAGCCCTACAGAAAGCACACATGAACTACTTAGCAACATCAAGTGAGGCATATACTTTTTTTTGTGAACACTAAACTACGTAGCAGCTTCAAAATAACTATCCTGAGATTTGTGAAGCTCCTACCGATTAGGTCATTGAGCAGAGCTACCTGGGACACAATCAAACATGTAGCCCTAGGTAAAATGACTTTTTGCAAGGTAAAATGACTACTGAGATTTAAGAATCTCCATTCCATTCATGAACCCTAGCAAAGTTGCTGAGCTGAGCTAAAAGAGGCCTTTTTGTATGTTGGTGAGAGCAGGGGTGCAACTGATATCTCTGTTATATTTTTAAGTGCTCAACCTAATGGAAATACAGGGAGTTAAACACATGACTCTTGACTAAGTAAACTAGCAATGCATCATGCACTCATCACACATAAACTAACAACATGTGCAAATTCCGTACGTAAACTAGTAATTTCGTCGAACACGTTACACGCGAGAGGTAAAGGGAGAGGGAGAGGCAGCGGAGAGGCAACCGTAGGGGAGGAGGAGAGGGAGAGGCAGCGGAGAGGCAGCCGAGAGGCAGCCACAGGGGAGGAGGAGAGGGAGATGATCAGTACCTGGGCGTGGGGACGGGGACGGACGGAGTATCGGCAGCCGGCGGCGGCGAGTTGGAGGCGGGGATGGGCGCGCATGTCCTCCGGCGGCCGGCGGCGGTCGACGGAGAGCGAGTTGGGGCGGTGGTGGTCGGTGGTGGTGCGGCAGCGAGTTGCAGAGGGCGCGCTCGTGCGTGGTGGAAACTGCTAAGTGAGAGAGAGGATGCCAGCAAGGATGCGCCACAGAATTGTGTGGTCTAATATTTAAAAAGAACGTTTTGCTGTACTATAATAACAGCACACACATAGCCCAGTGGTTTGCTGCACTTTGTACTTGGGTGCACAGCCAGGTTCGAATCCTGACTATCCCAAATATTTTTTTCTTGTAAATTTTTTTATTGGTTAAATTTAAATATAGAACACAAACACATTTGTAATTCTTAAAAAAAAAACATTTTTGGTTATATTGAAAGAAATAACATACACACATTTTAAAGAAGGGTTAAGTGCAATTTTGGTCCTTCAAGTGTTGCGGAAGTCTAACTGTGGTCCCTAAACTCTACACTGGTCTAAACCCGGTCCTCAAACACTTAATTAAGTCTAATTATCGTCCCCAATAGCGGTTAAATGTTGGTTGACAGATTTGTTACTACACCATCTATTTATGTCTCTCTCTCATGCTCCCTCGTCTAGACTCATCAACCTCCAAAGCCACGTGTCGGTGAGCACCGGCTGGCTTGAGAAGGGTATGCGTCGCTGCACACCTTAGGCGTGTTGAACATCACCTGCACCTCGTCTCAGCGGAGGTGATCGATGGAGTTGAGGGGTTTACAGCTTGTGACGCTGATAAGCAGAGATCTGTGGAGAAACGACTAAATGACAAATATTGGACGACTGTAATAATGACGATTCTGTTTTGATCTATATTGAACCGGCTAATGGCTAGCAGCTTGTGACGCCAGACGCTGTAAACATGTTTACTTTCTGGACAAGAATAAGATTAGAGGAGGTTTGATGGCCACTCAGTTCTTTTAAGATTTCACTAAACCACTATTAAGGATGATACTTAGACCTAATTAAATAGTTGAGGACTGGATTTAGACCAGAATAGAGTTGAGGGACCAAAGATGGACTTCCCAAACACTTCAGGGACCAAAAGTGCACTTAACCCTTTAAAGAAAATCAAAGACGAATATACACACAATGTTAGCAGACCACACATATTTTATTCATGTATATATATATATATATATGCTTGTCTCTCACACACAAACATGGTATATAATATTAGTAGACCACACATATTTATACACAAAAAGGTCTTATTCGTCCCGGCGGCCGGTTCGGAGCTAGCTTCTCTTCTTTCCTTCTTCTCAGGTTGAATACTTTAGGCCGGGCACCTTGAGATTTCTTCGCGTGAACGGACAACCTTTAGCAGGTAGGGAGGTCTTCCTTCTTTCTTTATTAGTAGTAGGCCTGTTGAAGTACTTGTCGAATTCCTCCTCGATGTTCGGATCGTCGTTCTTGTCCAAGTCTTCCTCGTTGGCGTCTCCTTCCATTCCAATGATGCTCCTCTTGCCCCTCCTCACGACAACACGGCTAGGCTTTGACGGGTCGGTAATGAAGAAGCATTGCTCGACTTGGCTAGCGAGTACCCATGGCTCATTTTTCGCGGAGGCGTTCTTCGATTTGGCATCGGGTATTACCATGGTGGTGAAATACCGGTCTTCTTTGACGACGTCCTTGGCCCATCTCACACGGAACATTAGCACCAACTGTCCACAGTAGTTGAGCTCCCATATCTCCTCGATCCTTCCGAAGAATCTTTCCTTGACAGTAGCCTCGTCATTGCCGTAGGATAGCATTGTTACTCCTGAGTTTTGATATTCGCTACTCCTGTCCTTTTCCTCGGTGCAGAATCTGTAACCACTGATGTCGTACATCTGATAGGTCTTTACGTTGTGCCCGGGGGCCCTGTGATAAGGAGAATATGAGTTTTTCATCTTCCGTAGCTGGCGGTATGCTCTTTGCTTGAACCAGTTGCCTTTTCTTGAACCAACGTGTGAAGCTGGAGTTGTGCTCTCTGGTTACATCTCCCTTCTTCCTCGGCCGGCCCAGGTTGATGTAATTCTGCTCGATTAAGCTTTTGTGCTCTTCCATCCAAGGTTCGATCAATTGTAAGCGGTAGCCCTTGCGGTGACCAAATCCCTCGAGCCTGCCGAGGTGCGTCCTGGTTGGCAGACCAACATTCTGGTTCTCGGTGCTCAGATAATTCTGTCAGAAGGAGATGCAATCGTAGGTTAGGAGGCCCTTGGCCATGCTTGCGTCTGGATGGGACCTGTTGCGAACGTATCGTTTCATGACAGCGTTCTGCCTTTCGAACGGCATCATGTAGTGCAGGAACGTCGGCCCGAGCTGCCTGATGTCATCAACGACATGGAGAAGAAGATGCACGTAGATATCGAAGAATGCGGGCGGGAAGTAAATCTCGAGCTTGCATAATATCACCCCGATCTCTTCCTGTAGCCTGTGGAGCTGCCTCACGCCGATTGACTTCCTGT
Organism: Puccinellia tenuiflora; assembly: GCA_012064385.1. Classification (NCBI taxonomy): domain Eukaryota; kingdom Viridiplantae; phylum Streptophyta; class Magnoliopsida; order Poales; family Poaceae; genus Puccinellia; species Puccinellia tenuiflora. The sequence continues at coordinate 824,537 of QRDG01000415.1, forward strand.
TGATGACGTCGAAAAAGTTGCAAAGGCCAATCAGCGTATCACGGACGTGCTCGTCCATTAGCCCTCGGATCGCAACGGGGAGTATCTGCGTCATCAGCACGTGACAGTCGTGAGACTTCATCCCGCTGAACCTCTTCTTTGTTGCGTCCAGATATCTTCTTATCTTCCCCGCGTAACCGTGAGGAAATTTGACTCCTAGGAGGTGATACGTGTCAAACGTATCTATAATTTTTGATTGTTTCATGCCACTTTTATACCTTTGACACTTGTTTTCATACTAAGTTTATGATTTAATTTGACTAACCTATTAATAGTTGCAAAAGTGCACAATGTTCTTGTTTTATACTTTGATGTGTAGAAATCACTTGGAAATTGGCAAAAACGCAAAAGGAGCCTTGTTGGAGGTGGACTCTGACTTTCCTGAAATCTGTCCTCCTCACAGATTTCAGAGATTGACAGTTTGAGACCATAAGACGACGTCAACTGAAAACACATTTTCCTGCAACGTTGTGGGAAATTTCCATAGCTTTCATTTAACCCCAAGAACAGCCCAATCGGAGGTCCGTAGCTCCGGGAATCCCCGTTTTACTGAAGGCCAAATATCTGATTATGGGATTCCGAAAGTTGGTGACGTGATTGACTCCAACTCTTACCAAACTTGGAGTATTCGACCAAGCCACGACTTTGGGACCTCATTAAGGATATGAGGGGTCCCTACGAAGGTTCTAGAGGTTCCCAAGAGCCACTGGATCAAGGGGCCATCCATCGGAGGGTCGGGAAGCATTGCCTCCACCTATATAAAGAGAGGAAACCCTAATTTTGGGGGTAGCCACCAAAAGCCACGTTTTTTTTGCATGGTAATACAATTCTCATTGATAAATAAAAGATGAGATACAAAGTACGTATACACAGATCTTACAGATCTGAAAAGATAGGATAAACCTATATGACAAACCAACGCCTATCCATCTTTTTCGACACCACCGTAGTAGCCACCAAAGAAAAAATAGACAGATCACCTCTTCACCCGAGCTTGATGCGGCTCCATCGCTGATCCTCAGCTTTTTGGACCTCCAAAATAGTTTGCTATAGGACAAACCATTACCGTTGAAAGAATCAGACCGTGGCAGCACGACCCCGGACACACCATCGAACTTCAGCACTGGCACCCCCGCAAGACGATGTTGGAGTAGGGAACCAGAACCGTCCGCCTCCAACCACGAACTCATCACAAGGTACACCATCTCCCAACTGTCACCAGTGCAGACTACAGTCTGCACGTACTCCTGTACGAATCCTCTCTACTCCACCATGGTGCCGAAGACAACGCCGCAGCAACGGGGACAGAGCAGGAGGAAAAACCCATCTGATGGAGTCGCCGCCGCCGCCTCGCCGACACCATCCTTGAACCCAACAGCCACCGATCTAAAAGATCGGCAAGCACACCACGAATTTGCCTCCCCTTGGCCCTCATCTACAAGGGGAGGGTTCCTCTATAGCACCAAGAAGTCATGGAGGAAGGGGATTAGGGGGCGGCGCTCCCCCTTGGCCGGCCGGCCGCCGCCACGCGCCGCCGCCGCCGTCGGCCGCCCGCGCCGCCTTCGCCTTGCCCTTTCCTCCATGGCCGCCGCCTTCACCGCCATCTCCATCGCCAATTCCTCATATCTACAGCGGTCCACTCTCCCACAAACTTCTGTACCCCTTTTATGTAAACATGGTGTTTGATGCTATAAAATTTTATCCTATGATCTATGTCATGTTTATGTAGTTCCTTTTTGTCATATGGTTGAATTATTGAATATGTTTGGTTGATTCGAGTTGTATGTCGATATGGTACAGTCCTATGGTGCCCATTATATATTTATGCGCACATGGATCACATCATAGGATTTGTAGAACGTGAAGGAGGCCGGGGGGTAGGGCTGCCGGAGTGACAGAAACCTAAGCCCCATCCCGGTTTTTGACATTGTATGGGATAAAGAGGACCTTATGAACTTAATGCTATGGTTGGTTTTTACCTTAATGAATGTTATTAGTTGCGGATGCTTGCTAATGTTCCAATCATATAGTACATGTAATCACAAGTATTTGAGAACGTGTATGCTTTGCCTCTCTCACATAGAAAACTGCATCGAATACGATGAACCGAATAACTTCACTAATTAATTATGAACAATTCTGCCACGCCTTCCACCACTTTTCCACACTCATGGTTCTGTTATTTATGGTCTTTTAGTATACTTTATTGCTGCAGCAACTAACTCTTAGCTTCTTGTTCTTTATTATATTGCAAAACCATCCTTTCATACCCATTTTATTCCTATAGTTTTATTTCCTAGATAGAGCAAACGTTTGGAGTGCGTAGAGTTGTGTCAATGGTTGATAGAACTTGAGAGAATATTAATCCTACCTTTAGCTCCTTGTTGGGTTCGACACTCTTATTTATCGAAAAGGCTAAAATTGATCCCCTACACTTGTGGGTTATCAGGAGGCACCTGAAAAACTTCTCGAGCTCCTCCGGACTCATAGTGAAGCAGGCAGCGGGAAGCACCACCGCGTTCTTCTTTGCCCTTTTGCAGCGACCTTGAGTCCCTTCCGTCTGATCATCATCATCATCGTCGTCGTCATCACTATCGGGGGCCTGAAGATCTTTCCTGATGCCAAGCCATTTCAGATCGTATCTTGCTTTCGTCCCATCCTTGGTCCTATTGGACATGTTGCAAAGAGTGCCAAGCAGACTCTCGGTAACGTTCTTGGTAATGTGCATTACATCCAGGCTATGGGGCGTGTGGAGTACCTTCCAGTACTCCAAGCCGTGGAAAACAGACCTCGCTTTCCATACACCCAGCAGGGGATCAACCCTCGGTCGCTTCTTTCCCGGTGCAGGGCACTCCTCCCAATTTTTAAAAATCTCGTCGATTTCTTCGCCGCTCCTCGGGCACGGGGCTCTTTCGAGCTCGTCTTTACCATTGAACAAATCACCGTGTTTCCTCCACGGGTGATCCATGCGAAGCCACCTTCGAGCCCCTGGGAACACGGTTTTCGAAGTCCCGGGATCTCTTGGTAGCTGGAGATGCGGGGTCTCATCCACGCACCTGACACATGCGCAGAATCCATGGCCTACCTGGGCCGATACATATGAGAAACCAGCATAGTCCTGCACCATTGTGAGCAACACGGCTCTCATATCGAAATAATCTCCAGTGTAGGCGTCCAACGTACGGACTGGCGTCTCCCACAACCTGGCTAACTCCTCTTTCAACAGCACGAGATACAGATTTATGTAGATACATGGTTATTTCGGCCCCTGAATGAGAATACTCATGTGTATGTACCTTTGCTTCGTGCACACCCACGGGGAAGGTTGTAAGGCCATACAAACACGGGCCAGGTGCTATGCGTGCTCCTCTGGTTGCCGAACGGATTGAGTCCATCGGTGCTCATACCCAGCCTGACGTTCCTTGCGTCGCGCCTGAAATCTTTGAAGGCGATGTCCAATGCTTCCCACTGGCAAGCGTCTGAAGGGTGTGTCAGGATCACGCCCTTCTCCGGATCTTCTTCGGGCTTCTCCCTTTTCGCGTGCCATTGCATGAGTTTTACTTCCTTAGGGTCCACGAAATACCGATGCAGACGGGGAGTGATAGGAAAGTACCATACCACTTTTCGAGTAACATTCTTGTTCCCACTCTTGTACCATCCCTGGCCGCACACCGGACATGTGGTTCTGTCCTTGTACACGCCCCGATAAATTGCGCAATCATTGATGCAGGCGTGGTATCTCTCGTATGGTAGGTCAAGAGGGCACACGACTTTCTTGGCCTCCTCGATACTGCTTGGCAATGTGTTCCCCTCGGGAAGACGATCGTGCCAGAATTTCAGGTTCTTGCTGAAGCTGACGTCGGTCCATCTGTTTTCCTCCTTCATCTGTAGAGCATCAAACGTTACATACAAGCGCGTATCCTGGGGCCGGCAATCAGGATACAACGGAGTCATCACGTCTTTCTTCATTTGCTCCAGATTGGCTTTCTCTCTGGCTGCACCTCTGGCGTTGCTCGTCTCCTTGAGGAGGAGTTCTTGAACATGAGGGTCCCGCAAGGCCGAAATTAGCGAGGTCTGCGTGTCCGCGTCTTCTCCACCACCATCTACTCCTTCATCATGACCGTGTCCGCCGACATCTCCTTCATCATGATGATCTTGTCCGCCGGCATCTCCTTCATCATGATGATCTTGTCCGCCGGCCGGCATCTCCTTCGTCATGATAACCATGTTCGGGAGACTCTTCGTCTTGTCGCCCGCCCTCGTCTTCATGCGCACCATTTGCTGTCGGCGCCTTGTTGAAGCCTATCCAGAAACCGCGCCTGAGCAGGTGTTCCTCCAATTGTCCGGAATTAGGGTCGATCCAGCTCACGAGTTTGCATGTTCGACACGGACATCTTATCTGGCGCCTGTTGCACCGAATCATGTCCGCCTTCGCTTCTTTCTTGTATCTACCGATTTGACTGGAGCTCATCATGATGACCATGGTTGCTATAGATAAAGCAGAAATGAGAAATGAGAGTATGTTAAGTAGAACCGCAACATGCACACGCGTACACACACACATGCATAGTCTCCGGAAAAATTTGGCATTACCTCTCCTAAATCTAGGACATATGGGTAATGCAAAAATTTGTCGAAACAGAAGTTAATCGATATTTCGGCAAACATCCATGCACCACGCCGGTGCAAGCAACAACAAAAACTTTCTTCGCACATGCAAAAATTCATGCACACCACACAAGTTTCATGTACAAGCATCGTCTCGCCATCATGCAAACCGCCCGTCGACAAGCGCTTCACCTACAACCATACACATCGCCGGCCACACAAAACATGCATATGCATGTCCATCCAACTATACTCACCTAGTAGGTTTGTCACCGAGACATGACCGAGAAAAGTATGGGCAAAATGGGATGGGAAGGAGGAGGAACACGAGCTAGCAAGGTGGGAGGAGAGGGGAAGAAGAAGACACAATGGGGTTAGGTAGGGGGGCTGCCACTTTTGTATTTCTGGACAGCAATTCTGTGGTGCATGGATACACATGCGTCACAGAAATGCAACTTTCTGTGGCGCATCTGGGCCCATGCGCCACAGAAATGGCTCCCCCCAATCATTGGTGCTGGGGCCCACCCATATTTCTGTGGCGCATTGGGCCCGATGCGCCATAAAAATATGAATTTCTGTGGCGCATCCTGTTCCATGCGCCACAGAAAAGGCGGAGAAGGATGCAATCCAGCCGTTGGTGCCGGGGTCCACATATTTTCTGTGGCGCATGGGCACGAGTGCGCCACAGAAAGACCTAATTCAGTGGCGCATGGGCTAAACATGCGCCACGGAAAGTGGAGGAATTCTGTGGCGCACCGCCCACGGTGCGCCACAGAATATTTTCTGTGGCGCACGTCCTCTTTGGTGCGCCACAAAATAGCATTCCACCTATAGCTAGTTTCCTAGTAGTGCCGCGCTGGATCTTGGCTGGCGGCGTGAGGCTTTCGTTCTTCGCACTTGAGATATTTGATGAAATATGCCAATGTCCGTCATTGCAAGGCAATTACATCCTCATTTAATTTACCCCTCCTAAAAGTTTTCTTCTCCGAGTTTCATATATGCTTATGTTTTCCACATTCAAATTGCAACTGATTCCTCACCTTTATTTAGCTTTCCCGTATACTGTAGTTTATCAGTTGCTACAATATTTCCATCAGATTGTTGAACACAGTTCGAGCGATTTTGATATTTCTGATTTTTCCTTATGTATTTTCATTAAGTATGTCTCTTATTCTCTCGATTTTGATGGAGTACTCAACAACTCATCACTTTGATCTTTTCTATGAGACTGAGATGTTTCTTTAGAATGCAGAAGGATGGAAACATTCAGATGATTTACTGTTGTGAAACCAGCACCACTGTTATTTAATCATTTGAGCCTAAAAAATTCAAAGAAGGAACTATGCTTCTTTATTGGATAACATAATTTGGCCGCATCATATTGAAATGAACCACGCTACAATCCTGAAGAAACAAGTAAACTTTATCAATTAGAAATCGACAACAATACGTGGATCAACTCTTTATTGGTGCCCTTGGTGAATTCAAGTTTGTTAGTGCCTGCTTGCATTTGTTTTCCGTATCACGTGCTATGTTCAGACCTGCATGCCTGACCTCTGATGATCTCCTTTAGCTTCACGACACAACTTGAAGGTGCCAGTATTTAGACTGCTGAAGTAAACATTACATGTTTAGTAGCTATTTCAAAACATGGGATTCCATGATGAAGAAAGCAAGCTTGACCATTTAGAAACTATTGTCTGCATTGTTATTTATACCTTCTGATGAAATAATTGGGAATGATAAAATATATACGTGACCGCTGAAAAGATTTCTCAATGATACTCTTGGTTTTGTCCATCTTTTCATATTTCAACTAACAGTACACAACTGGATAGTTGCAAGCGTACAGTAGGTAAACAAGTCAAACTTTTTCATGTTGTAAATAGATTATTCCGCCTTCTTGAGCTTACTTTTCTTAGATACAGTATACATACAACTTCCTAATTTTCTTGAGTAATTAGAGGTATTAAACATGTCTACCTCTTGCTATCAGATTTTTTACTTCAGTGATTATGTTCAGCAATCTTTTCAATGTAGTTGGTCTTGTATTATTTATTAGCAAACCAAAGAATTAAATGGAGATTACGTGGAATGCCTACAATTATCTTCTTTATGGATTATATGGGGGTGTATATTCGTCAATTTATATTTGTGTCACAACATTGCTACGGTATATTTCCACCATAATCTTATTTATGTCGCATTTGCTAGACTTTCAGGTTCAGCATCTAAACATCAGAGGGTACAATGATCATCCTCATGACATGGTCGAAGATTGTAAGAATGTTTTTATTGAAGGTTTCACAACAGGAGCCCATTTCTTCTACATAACTGCTGATACATGTGTCTCTCCAGTATTGCAATTTATGTTTCTACAGATTATTGATAGTGGTTTCGTGATAATAGAAGAGATTCAATTTGTCGTCTTTATGTGACTTAATTTTAGCAGCTGGAGAGTATGAGGTCTCCGATTGCCACTGCTTCACGCGTGAGAGCTATGAACGCATGGTGAAAAATGCAGAGGAGGACGTGGAGCAGATCATGTTTTGATTCCGCATATCAGTTTATTAAGTATTTTGTGTCCATATGGACGCAAGATAAGCAACCAGCAGAAGATTACGACCATTTTTTATTTTTTTAACTGTAAAACGTGTCTCATTTATTAAACATAGATCAACTTACAAGGCAGTTAAACACCGACATTACAAAACTGAAAATATAGGATAAACCTATAAGACAAACCAATGCCTATCCCTCTTTTTCGGCACCGCCGTAGCTAGTAGCCAACAAAGAGAAAAGAGACAGATCACCTCTCCACCTGAACTCGACGCGGCTCCAGCGCTGATGAACAGACGTACACACCCGATCGCGGTAACCATCTAGTACGTCATGTCAAGAGGTATTGCAAGATAGCACACGATTTCTTAATAGATCAACCAACCAAGTTCTCGTACTGCTAATCTAGGATTGCTTCTACCGGCAAAATAATAGTTCAGAATTTCTGTTGGTTTACAACCACAAATCAATCAATGATTTCCGTACGGTATGGGAGCGTTGAAAAACGCTGCATTGTCAGCCAGAAACGGTGGGACTGTCTCATTCACCCCTAATGAACGGGGAGGAGCTCATCTCGGTGGTGCTGTAGAGCGACGACTCGGTGAAGCCCATTTAATTAATTTAGAAATTAGAACCTGCTCCCTTAATAAAACCGCTTTGTTTATTAGCACAGTGTATTTGGCCGGCTGCCCTTGGCTTTCTGACATGCAAATGGACAATTTATAATTTAAGTGCACATTGTCTCATATGGTTGTCCAATATTCTGGTCCTCAATATGCGGCAGGTACTCGAGATGAAGTGTATCTTGTAGTGGCGCAGTAGGTGTGCTTTCAGTAGTCATTGGAGGTGATTTGTTTAATTTGCAGTCCCAAGATTTTTTTTTGTACGGAAAGAAAAAACTTATCTGCTATGGTCATAGCCAACGTAACGTCACCGTGGACAAACTGCAATGGATGTAGTGACAAAAATACGTACCATTATGTTCAACTTGCATTGTTAAGAATAAGAAGCCATCATTCAAACCCGCAACAGACGGGGTTGTCTCTGTCGCGTGTCCCTCTAATTGTGCCCGGCCTACTAATAAAGAAAGATATCTTAGTTGTTAACTTGGTATGCTAGTTGTCTATACTATACGTCAGACTGAAAATAATGCACAGTTGAGTTGTGGCAAGACTGGATAGTGTTGATTGATTCCCAGGAAATTCCCTGGATCCTCTCCTCCAAAAATTACTTTCTCTCAGCCCCGCGTCGCTCCCTGGGGGCGACTCGGGCGGCGAAACCCTAGCCGCCACCCAAGCGCCCCTCCTCACCCCTCCCTCCCTGGCCGTCGCCGGAGGATGCCGGCGGGCAAAAGCCCTCACCGGCGGACGGTGGTGGCGGCAGGGCGCTCGTTCGGGTTCGATTCGCTGGCGGGAACGTGCGGTGGAACTGGTGGAGGTCGAGATGCGATGGCGCGCTGGCGCTGCGGAGGACACGGCCGGCCTCTGGCGGCGCGCGCGCGTGGCGCTGCGGTGGCGGCGGCCGACCTCTGGTCGTGCGCTGCGGAGGTGCGGGTACCCAGATCTGGGCCCATGCTAACCCGGGGCATCCCCTTGCCCCCATCTTCTTCTCCCTCCTCCCACCCCTCCCGTCTGCCGTTGGTGGAGGACGCTGGGCGGGCGAGCATGCGAGCAGTGGCCCTCTGGGCGGAGGCTGCTCTGTTCTGCCCTGGCGGATCCTGGCGGTGGCAGCTGCGGACCAGCACAGTGGCACCGATGGTCTGTGGCGGCGCGGCGCAGGTGGATGTACGTCGCCTGCTCGATGCGCTCCCGGCGATGTCCGGCCTGCTGGCGCTGGCCGGTGCCCTCCTACGACGACAACGTTCCTAGGCTTCCCTCCCTGTGGTGGTCTTCTTTGCCGATGTACTTCGCCACCTCGGGTCTGCCCTGCATCGATGGTCTTAAGATGCCTTTGTTCATGGGTCGGGGTGAAATCCCCGCGTAGCGATGGCTTGCACTGTCAACGGCGACGCCCAACGGTGGCGTTACCTCCTTGGAGGCATTGGCATGACCCTGACCAGACTTCCTCCTCGAGCACCGGGGGAAACCCTAGGTCCGGCCTCCCAGACCGGGTAGCGAAGGCGTCCCCGCGCCGTTGCCCTCTTGAAGGTGCTGCTTTGGCTGCAAGTGGAGTACCTGATGCGGCAGCTGGAGGTTGGCGTGTCACTCTGACGCAGATTGCTACTCTGGGTGCGGACCTCCGGGGCGCATCGTTTGCTAATGTCGGCACTTCCCCGACGATTACTACACCAGTTCCAGCCGGGCCTTGCCTCTCACCTGCCGACTCTCTAGGCACATGGGTGCGACATACGTTGGCCTGGGCAGTCTTGGAGCTGTCATCGTCCTTGGAGGCACTTGACAATGGCGGCGATGCTTCCCTGCCATTCTGAGTCTCGACGCCTCATCATTCTTGGCTGGAGGTAAGGCTAGGCGAGGCCTAATGTCGTTAGGGTTTGTGTTTGAGGGCACCTCCTTACCTAGTTGCAGTCGCTTGGTGAGGACGATCGTGTTTGTGTGCGTGCGTGTGTGTGTGTCCCTCCTTTCTAGAGGTTGTACTCCCGATGTCTTCTTTCTGTTCAATGAAATGAAACGCAAGCTCTTGTCACGGATCTACTCTCGATTGATAGGATAGTGTAGTACAGGAATGGGGATTAGGGAGAGGAACAGGGGGATTCGAGAGAGAGACAGAGCAGAGAGGTTCAGGAGAAGAACATTCTTCACAGATTACAATCATGATCCCTCCGGCCGCAGCCATTTCCTATTTAACACACACGCTACGCTAGCCAACCGAAGTCCTCCAGCTCAGCGAAAGCGATGACGCCTCCGGTACTCTTCCCAGCCAATACGACGCTGCCAGGTGTCAGACAGGTTCCTCGACATTCCCCCGCCCGTGAAGAACTGCTTGTCCCCAAGCAGGTGCCCGCGGAAAACGACGACCGAGATCCTCGGCGTCCTCCCAGGTGGTCAGCTCGGCTGGCAAACCCGTCCAAGTGACTCGCACGCGTGACGCTGTAGCACTCCCCGCATTGATCTGTAATGGCTCGCTAACACTGTCAGTAGCAAGGTCGAACTCCAGAATGGACGCGCATACCTGGGTGTGTGGAGGAACATGACGCTTCAATTGGGACACGTGCACCATAGGGTGTACTTGGCTGCCAGGAGGAAGATCCAACTTGTAAGCCACTTCACCAACTCGTTTCAGCACTTTGTATGGCCCAAAGTATCTGAATGACAATTTCTGATTCCCTCTCAGCGCCACGGATTGCTGGATATAAGGTTGCAGTTTCAGGTAAACTTGATCTCCCATCTGGAAACTGCGTTCACTTCTGTGTTTATCCGCTTGGTTCTTCATACGTTATTGAGCTCGAAGCAACTGTTGCCGTATCACATCCACCATGGTTGCTCGTTCCTTAAGCCAAACGTCCAGCTCTGCCGAAGCACAATCACTAGTAGAAATGCCCAATGTGCGAGGAGGGTAACCATACAGGACCTCGAATGGTGTTCTTCCCAGGGCAGAATGGAACGAGGTGTTGTGCCAGTACTCCACCAATGGTAGCCACACCGCCCATTTCTTTGGACAAGAATGCACCATGCAGCGCAGAAACCCCTCCAAACATTGGTTAAGCCGTTCAGTTTGCCCATCCGTCTGCGGGTGGTACGACGAACTCATGTGCAGAGTTGTATCTGCGAGACGAAAAAATTCCTGCCACAGCTTACTAGTGAAGATACAGTCTCTGTCTGAAATTATCATGCCAGGCATGCCATGCAAGCGATAGATGCTGTTCATGAACTCTGTGGCCACTTTAAAAGCTGTGAATGGATGGTTCAATGGAACAAAGTGACTGTACTTAGAGAACTTGTCAATCACCACCAAGATCACATCACAATTATTGGATAGGGGTAGACCTTCGATAAAATCCATGCAAATCACCTGCCAAGCTTCAGTTGGTACTAGAAGTGGCTGCAACAGTCCTAGCGTCTTCACATGTTCTGTCTTGGCCTGTTGACAGATGGAACAACTGGCAACAAACTGTTGGATAGTTTCTTTCATCTTTGGCCAAGCAAAGTATCTTTTTACTCTATGGTATGTTGCGGCCACACCTGAATGACCCCCCATCCCGCTGCTGTGCAGAGCCTAAAGTATGTGTTGTTGTGCTAAATGGTTATTTCCCACCCATATGCGGTCACGCCATCTGATAATGCCGTCCTGGAGAATGTAGCCTTTGTCATTCTTCTTAGAGATACTCAACTCCTGAAGTATGGCTCGAGCGATAGGATCATCCTCATATCCTCGCTGCAAGCTGTCCAGCCACGCAGGAGTAGCCGCAGAGACATTCACAGCGTGTAGGTCATGCGTTTGTCTAGATAACCCATCAGCTACAGCATTATTAACTCCTTTCTTATGCACCAATTTGAACTGAAGGCCCAAAAGTTTCACAAAGGCTTTTTGTTGAAGTGGCGTGTGTATCCGCTGTTCTGTGAGGTGCAGCAAACTTTTATGATCTGTGTGAATTTCAAATTCTCTGTGCTGTAAGTATGGCCTCCATTTGTCTATAGCAACGAGAATAGCCAAACACTCCTTTTCATAGGCTGACAGGGTTTGATTTCGAGGACTAAGAGCCTTGCTTAAATAAGCCACTGGATGACCAGCTTGTAATAACACTGCTCCAATCCCTGTGTTAGATGCATCCGTTTCAATAGCAAAGGGTAATTGAAAGTTAGGCAGAGCTAGCACTAGCGCTGTACTGAGGGCAAACTTTAACTGTTCAAAGGCTGTCTTCTGTGCCGGTCCCCACAAAAATAACACTCCTTTCTTGAGTAACTGTGTAAGAGGTTGAGCCAGAATGCCATAATGCTCCATGTATTTCCTGTAGTACCCTGTTGTGCCTAGAAATCCCCTTAATTCCTTGATATTCTTTGGTACCGGCATGCTAAGCACTGCTTTCACTTTTTCCTTATCAGTAGCCACTCCTTTACCACTGATGACATGCCCCAAATACTCCAACTCTGTCATAGCAAAAGAACATTTGCTGCGTTTGATGAACAACTGATGGTACTTCAGCAATTCAAACACCTCTTTCAAATGTTTGACATGGGCTTCCAAAGATGGACTGTAAATGATTATGTCATCTATGAAGACTAACACACTCTTCCTCAAATATGGCGCCAAAATTTGATTCATAGTTCCTTGGAAAGTTGCTGGAGCTGAAGTCAGACCAAAAGGCATTACAAGGAATTCATATAGCCCTTGATGGGTTTGGAAAGCCATTTTGTGCTCCTCTCCTTCAGCCATCCTTATCTGGTGATAACCAGATTTTAAATCCAACTTAGTGAACATAGCTGCTCCTGCCAATTCATCCAACAGTTCGTCTATGACAGGCAGTGGATGTTTGTTCTTGACCGTGAGCTCATTAAGCAGTCTATAATCCACACAAAAACGCCACTGACCAACCTTTTTGCGCACCAGTAAGACAGGCAAGGCAAATGAGCTGCAACTTTTCTGTATGATACCACTACTTAGCATGTCATACACTTGACGCTCAATCTCATCCTCCTGGTGCGGTGTATATCGATAGGGTCTCGTTTTGACTGGTTGAGCACCTGGAATCAATGGAATTTGATGATCCTGTGCTCGCCTAGGTGGCAACCCATCTGGTTCAGCAAACAGCTGGTTGTATTCTGTCAGCAGACTGGCAATCAACTCTGGTAATGGTTCTGAAGGATCATGCGCGTCTTGATCACTTGAATTGTCTAAAGCATAGATTCCTTCACATGTTTTGTCAGTGATTTGCACCAGGTGTGTTACCGGTCCACGCCTCAACATGCCTTGCAATTTGGACGCAGCAACTTGTTTACACTTCGGTGGTATAGCCTGCACACCTGTCAGAGTAATACGACGACCACCATGACTAAAGAGCATAATTTGTCTTTTCCAATGTACCCACATAGGACTATGAATATCCAACCAATCTTTTCCCAATATCATGTCATAACAGCCAATAGGTAACACATTGACTGTGTGCTGAAAAGAATGCCCTTGTACAGCCCACTGGAAGTCTTTCACACAAGTGTTGCAATGCATAGGATCACCATTTGCCACTGTAAATTGCACTTCTGACATTTCTGTTGTGGCACACTGTATAGTATCCACTAACTGCTGGCTAACAAAAGAAGAAGCACTGCCAGAATCCACCAAAATCAGCAAATGATGCTTGCCCACTGTGCTAGGCAGTCGAATGGTGCATTTTGTTCGACTGCCTGTAGAGACCTGTTCTGCAGCTGGAATGACAGCTGCTAACATGCAGAGGTTGTCATTATCTGACTCCGAATTAGAATTGGAATGATTGAATGCTGTGCTTCCTGGCAACACATCCATGAGCTCTTCAATAACATGCAAGGGTATTTGATCTGGACATTTGTGTGCCTTGTTCCATTTTTCACCACAAACGAAACACAACCCTTTAGCTCGCCGGTAGGATTTCAAGGTGTCCAATTTATCCTCCCATTTACCAGTGTCCTGTTTCCTCTTTTCATCAATCTTTGCATCAGGCCTGTCCTTACCGAAACGATCCACACGGTGCGAGGATCTATATTGCTTCTCATGTGTATATTTTCTTGATGCTTCCAACTCCTCTTCCTGCAACAAGGCCAAAAGACTAGCAGTATCTAGATCTTCGGGAAGGTGTAATCTAATTGCAGAACGAAGTTCAGGTTTAAGGCCTTCGATAAACTCATCTATAAAGAAACTTTCATCTAGAGCAGGATTATACAAAAGTAACTGATTCCTAAGTTTTTCAAACGCTTCCACATACACTGCAACTGATTCAGTTTGTTTAAGTTGTCTTAGCTGGCGACGGTAATGCACATACTTGTTCTTGCCAAATTTTTCATGAACTAAGGTGCACAACTCTTCCCAGAGTTCCACCTTGCCCTTAGCCTCAACATTACGAAGCCACAAGGCTGCAGTTCCCTTGAAATTGAGAGAATCATAACGAGTGCGCAAGCCAGGCAACACCTGATATAGCTCAAAGTAGGTCTCACACTCCTGCTGCTAGAGGGAAATCCATCTTTGGAGTAGCGTGCGTACGAGATCTACTATGGTTATCATGCATAACATACGGATCGTCTGGATCATCATGTACAGGAATAATGGCACGGTTGGTGCGAGAGGTACCTGTTCCCGGGGCATGCGACGGGTTCCCAAGGAGCCCGCGAGCATCACCCCGGCGAAGATGGTCGTCGCGGTGGTCACCTGACCCGAAGCCCGTGCTGGACGCCGGTGGGCGCGAAGGCAGGGCTTCCCGATGAGCAGCAGTTCGAGGCAGTTGCTGCTCGCGGTCGGAATCCGAGGCCATCGACCCGTGCTTGTCCAATCCCTGAATCGCTGGCGCCTTCCCCCTGGCTTGATGCGGTGAAACCGCTGCTTCTAGCCGCGCCTCCAGTCGATCCGCCCGATCTGAGTTCGTGGTAAGCTGCCCTTGCATGCCCTCGATCTTCTGATCTAGGTTCGACACCCGATCGAGTACTTGCTTGACGAGCGCCTCCAATTCCGCGTTCTGTGCCGCCAGATCGCCCATCTTGCTCGTCAAGGCCTCTTCGATCTGCTGATTTCCGCGACGGGGAGCCAGCGCTAATACTTGTCTAAATCCTCAGGAATCGACCAACCGCGGGTGTCCCGGAGGAGCTTTGCGCGATTCAGCAAGTGAATCGCACCCAGACGATCAGGAGAAAATAAATTTTCTCGTGAATTCCTTCGGATTCGAGTTTTCACGCAGCGATGTTGGAGGCTCTGATACCAAGTGTCACGGATCTACTCTCGATTGATAGGATAGTGTAGTACAGGAATGGGGATTAGGGAGAGGAACAGGGGGATTCGAGAGAGAGACAGAGCAGAGAGGTTCAGGAGAAGAACATTCTTCACAGATTACAATCATGATCCCTCCGGCCGCAGCCATTTCCTATTTAACACACACGCTACGCTAGCCAACCGAAGTCCTCCAGCTCAGCCAAAGCGATGACGCCTCCGGTACTCTTCCCATCCAATGCGACGCTGCTAGGTGTCAGCCAGGTTACTTGACAGCTCTTTTACGTTTTCTCGGAAAAAAAAACTTTTTGCTTCCCTTAGCTTTCCTACTAGGATTGAATCGTACTTAGCAGCCGCCCCCTCCCGATCGATCAGGAGGAATATCTAGTGAAGATCGAAAACTTGATCGGACAAAAAGTGCCCAAGTTTATCGACGTGCGTTACAGGGATAACCATAAAGCTCGTAGTCGACGAAGAGAAGATTATCTTTGTAACAAGATTGACACGAGAGACAGTTTACCTAGGTTCGCCCCCTCTAGATGAGGTAAATGCCTACTCCTACTTGTGTTGTATATGTGTCGAGAGCTTGTATGAGTATATGTCTCATTATGAGCCTGTAAGAGCCTCTCCTCTCAAGTCACTAGTCTCTAGTCTAAACTAATCCCTGGCCATGTCCTATATAGTGGCATGGTCAGGTTACGGTGATAAAGAGCATTGAGCACCCACTACACATGTACATAATAAGAGTTAATCTCTTAGTGGCTTCGGCTCGTAACTCTACAATTGATTGGTGGTAATTGATGGCTCCTCCATAACTTGGCCTTCAAGTCTCTGCGTCTTTCAAGCTTCCTTCCAATGCCATCTTGGAGTCAACGTCTAGCCAGCTCATGGACCAAGTCAGTCCAACCGGCCTCCTTGTGTAACCTTTGGCCTTCTAGGCTTCTTGAGCTTTCACCGTATGGCTTGATCCAGGAAAACTGTCCGATGGGCTGTAACATCCCAAATTTTGGAATGTTTTAAAAATCACAAAATTTTAAAACTTTTGTTAATAATTAAATAAAGTCTCCAAAAATCAAGGAAAGCTTTTATAGAAGATTGTTTTGACATCTTCAAAGTTATATTTTAAATTAAATATTCCTTTATCTTCCTATCTCAATTTTGAAGTCTTGGAAATAAAATAATTAAATGGGGTTTTCAAATAGTATTTTCCCCTTTGGTTTATTGTTTTAAAATAAATAATATGGGGATATTATAAACCCTATTTCATTTGTGGAAATAATTTAAATACTTTTGCAAGCCTTGTTTTATAAAAATGTTTTATCTTAAATTATTTGAATGTGAAAATGAGTTATCATTTTGAATGATATCACTCATATTATCCTCGGTTTTTAATTAAATATTTTGGGATATTTATAAACCCTAATTTAGAAAATTCCCAATTAGCCATATAAGGAATATTTGATCAAAAGGGTATTTTGATAATTTTGTTTTGGCCAACAATAGTTCCTAAATGTCTATTTTGACTATTTGGAATTTTACAAATTTTTACAAATTTATTTGACTTGATTTGGAGGCCTAAATCAAAGTTATAAAAGAAAATAGAAAAAGGAAAAAGAAAAAGAGAAAAACCTGACAGGCGGGACCCACCTGTCAGGGGGTCATCTTCAACCCTTGCCCCCATCCACGGCCGTTTCAACTCGATTCTTCCCGTGTTGATTGCGAGCGTTTCTGGGCATGAATCGACACCCCGAGCCCTCCCCCTTAAAGCCTTGGACCTCCTCTACGTCTTCCCTTTGGTTCCCCTTCGAATCGGGCCGCCAGCGGGTCGAATTAGCTCGCCGGAGTTGTGCTCGGCCGCCACCGTTCGAGGTCGATTCCGGCGAAGCCAAAGGTTTCCGCCGCCCCCTTTTGGCCTCTCTTTGTTCCCCTCTTTCTCGCGCACCTCGTGATGCCTTTCTTCCCCTCCCAGGTGCAGCAAATCGACGAGGAGGAGGTCGACCGAAGCTCACCGGTGCGCCGCAAGCCTCCGTCCGCGTCCCGCCGCCACAACTTGACGATTTTGACGACACCGTCTGCCCCATCGTGCTCTCCTCGCCGCACCGAACGCCGTCGTCATCGTCCCAAGCACGGGGGAGCTCCGGAGTGAGCAAATCATCCACGACCGAGCCGCTCCACCATTGTCCCCGTCCATCTCCGGTGACCGCGCCGCCGGGGTAAAAACCCTAGCATCTCTGCCGTTAGATACAGATCGGACGCACCAGAACAGATCGAGCCGAACCGAGCCAAAGCCACGGCTAAGCCGAGCCGCAGCTCAAGCTTGGCTCAAGCCGAGCCCGACCATTCACAGCCCGCCGCGTGGCCAGCCCTTTTCTGGGATTTTTTCCCGAAATAAAATTAAATGGCAGTTTTACAGAAATGTCCCTGCAACTTCAAACCTTTATAACTTTTAAACCGTTTGGCCAAATTTAACAAATTTTATCTTTTTGAAAAGCTCTAGACTTGTAGAATCTTTTGGCACTGTTAGTTTTTAGTGTAACAAATCCAAATTTATTCAAATTTCAAATGAGTCATTTGAGTAAATTTGACATAGTTTCAAATCTATAAGTCCAAAGTTTGCAAATAAAATATTTCTGGAAACCTTGGAACATGCATGACATGATCCCACTGTTATAATTAATTTTTTTTTATAATTTTAAAAAGATTTCTTAATCAGAGACTCAAATTGGAGTATTTCTGATATAGTTTAATTTCTATAAATCCTTTTAATTTGTTTTCTTTTAGAAAATTTCTTCAAATATTTGTCTCTGTCCAGAGAGACCAAAACCATGCCTAGATACCACCTTTTGAAACATAAACTTTCAAAGATGCTCAAGGCCATTTAAATGTTAATGTTTTGCAAACCATAGTTTCAAAATGTTTTAAAACTCTTTGACCAACTCTCTTGTGTGATCACTTTGATCAAGACCAATCCCTAGAATCTTTAAAACAACCCTTTCAACCCTTCAAATTGGAATGTTCAAATTTAATTTCAGACCAACCCCTGACCAAATGGCAAACCCCAAACCTAATGTATTGATTCTTTTTGCATATGGGATCATGTATTGAAACTTGGACCACCAACCTAGATATGTTTGTTTCTATCCATGTTTGTTGTTATGTTTGTTTCTTTGGATTGTTGTATTGTTGCTTATTGCCATATGTTTGTATTGTATAGATTGAACGGAGAGCTATGAGCTACGTTGAAAAAGAGTGTGTGAGCAACGACAAGTTCCAAAAGGCAAGTGCATACACCCTTTCATGAAAGACCTACTATTTTATTATATTTGCATGGTAGACTATTTCAGTAGTATGCATGATAGGTGTACTACTATATTGCTATGCAGACCTGTTTAGTATATCACCCTTTATTCCTGTTGATTTAGGAACCCATTCACTTGGTAGAAGTTAGAACTGCTATGCTGAAATGTTTTATTGTAGTACGAAAGGATAAAAACTATACTAAGTTAATGAACTACCTGGGTGGCAATTGGTTTTGCTCTATTGGTGGGTTAAAGTTGAGTGGCTGCTCAGGCCCAGTTCTGCGGGTACCTGAGTACGTGCACTTGTGAACGGCCACCCAGGAACAAAGAGATTTAAGTCACTCCAAGTTTAGATTGCTTCCAGTGCAGCCACTTGGTATTATGGCTCTGCCTTGACTAAGTAAGTTCTAGGAACCTGATTCCGGCAGTTCTCAGCGGATGAATGTCTTGTATGGGTCTGCCTGACGAACAGGGGACTGGTTCCCAAAGGTCTCGTCTTCATCTTCACCTTTCCTTTTCACTTCAAGAAGGTCAAGGACAGAATGGGTTGATGAAGTCTCGTGGTGAAAGTGTCACAACCTCTCGAGACTGTAAAACTATGATCATAGCCGTGTCCCCGGTTACGGACAATTCTGAGCAGCTGGACAAGGATGTCGATGGAAAATCTCCTCATTCCAATTTTTAAATAAAATTTGATGGGTGAACAAGAGTAGAAGAGACACTGGTTTTCATGCCAGTTCGTCTTATAGAAAGTTGAGAAATGAAAAATCTTTATGAAAAGTAGGACAAAATTGGCTTTATGCAATAGCCTTCAACTCCACCAGCCAGATATGCATATAGATTTAGACTTGCCATTTTATATTCCACCAAAGTATCACTTGCCGGCCTGTCACAAGGTATTGACCCAAATTCCCTGGGCTGCAACGTGAATGTTGCAGGTTTTTACGATGACACGTGAGGACGTCTACCTTTCGAGCTTGCAACCAACATGTATGCCAGTGGCACATGAAGATGATGAAGCTCTCTGTGCTACTTATGTTTCCGCTGCCAAACTTTGCATTCAAGCTAGCCTTTGGCTATGCAATTTGTAAAGAATATTTTAATTATGGATCTCGCAATGTAATAATTATTTGACATTGATGCATGGTATTACATCTATTTGTGAATTGCTATCCATACTCGATCCAGGGAATAGCATATTTCACGATGTGTTCTTGCTTTTCTAAGCAAGGGCGCTACATGGGCCTACCTGTATTGTGCCCTTGGGTCCGCCAAGTATTGGTAGTTTGGTACTGAATGTGACTCGTATGTTGTGAAGTTGATACCGAGTCTTCACAATAACAAATGCTTGATTTTGGCTCCTTAATCTTGCCAAAGCTACTAACGGTTGGAAAACCGTTGTTTCATTTCTAATTTTCCTCAAGTTATACTTTATGGAGTTTATCAGCATAGCCAATATAAAGACACTTATTTGATTCACGGTCACGACTCCTCGGGGAGGCATTGTACTTACCTGTCATGTGTAGGATCACGGACACAAAGGGTTCTCCTAACCCCTATTTGGAGATTCGTTACGGGGCGCAAGGGGACTTCGCACAGTCTCGTCTTCGTCAGAGGCGCGGCGTATGCAGGTAGCAAGCACGGTGGGGGACATAGGAGCTTACCCAAGTTCGGGCCGCTGTGAAGCATAACACCCTACTCCTACATGTATGGATATATGGTAGTCGCCGGTAGTGAGGTGGTGGTGGTTACAAGGGGGTCTTCGGTGTAGATCTGGTGGTACCAAGGAGGAGGAAGAAGAGAACATCCTTCCCGAGGAAGATCACCTCTCGTTTCTCCCATCTCTCTCTCTCTCTCTCTCTCTCTCTCTCTCTCTCTCTCTCTCTCAGCTCTAGGATGTGTTCGCCGTATCTGGCCCTCTTCCTTCCCGATGGCCTTGGCCCTCCCTTTATAGTACAGGGGGTCACCACAGCGGCGCACCCGGGAAGGTCCACTCCCTTCCCGCGAAGGAAAGAGCAAACACTCATGGTTTGGAAAGGAAGGCCGGACATGCGCTTGCACCATCTCCTGTGCCCCACGCTCAAGGGGACAGGGGGCTACGACAACCCCTAATATGTCTCTATGGTAGGAAGTCTGGGTGTTAACTACAGCAGAGCAGTCCAGCTCAAGTGCCATCTTGGTGATTCCTAAGCTGGCCAGACGACGCTGGCAAAAAATGACAGCCTTGGCTTCCGCCTCTTCAGCACTCCCACATGGATCACATGGCTCGCACGCAACCATAATGGTGCAGCCATTGCAGTCTCTAGCGATGGCTCCCAGGCCCCCTGATCGCGGGTGACGGTCCCCCAATCGCAGGTGGCGGAGGTAAGAACCATCGGTGTTCAACTTAGTCTAGCTAGGAAGGGGAGCAGACCAAGGTGTATGGACCTTTGGACATGGAGGGCACACCAGAGGTTGAGCGACCACGACTAACTTGCCCTTAGAATCCTCGGAGAGATGAACAGGAGAAAGGGTCTTGGCTAGGTAGTGGAGGATGAACTGGACTGATCTAAAGATTGACTCTCCGCCTTCACGGTGGATGCAGTCATTTTGCAACTGCCAGGCTCGGCATAACAGAAGAAGAACTTTGGCTTTGGTGATCTCATTTTCCTAGCCAAGGATTTGTTTGAGCCAGTGGAAACTCATGTTTCTGAATTTGGATTTAGGAGCAAGCTCCTAGTGTTCATTCATAGCCTAACGGAGAGCAACGGCTTTTGTGTAGGAGATAGTTGCATGGAAAGCATCTTCAGGATCTTGGCGACAAATTGTGCAGCATGGGTGATGGTATAGTTGATGGTAGCGTTGGTGGTGCCCCAAGCGAAGGCGCGGATGTAGCAAATAGCAGTTTTCTAATATGTCTCAAACGTATCTATAATTTTTGAGTGATACATGCTAGTTTTGTGATATTGTCACATGTTTTTACTATCAAATATATCATTTTTATGCATTTTGTCGGACTAACCTATTGACAAGATGCCAAGTGCCAGTTCCCTGTTTTGCTGTTTTGCTGTTTTTGTATTTCAGAAAAGTCACAACCGGAAATATCGTCGGATTGCCCTCAAAATTTACGGAGATTTTTTATGCGACGGAAGACACCCGAGGACCAAAGGGCGACCTAGGAGGCCACCCAGGGGCCAGAGGCGGGTGGCGGCCGCGGCCCCACCTGGACCCGCGGGTGGGGCCCGCCCCTGCCCTCTGGGCACCCCCTCGGCCCATCCGATGCCTATAAAAGCCCTTTTGACCTAAAAACGAGGGGGCGGCCATTATTTTCCAGAAACTCGACCCCGACGCGCTGTCACCGAAAACCCTAGTTCGGGGTCCAATCTGAAGCTGATCCCGGCACTCTGCCGGAGGGGAGATCGATCCCGGAGGGCTCTTCATCGTCATGCCTTCCTCTGGGAGTAGTCTTACCTTGGACTATGGGTCTCCATGGAAGTAGCTAGTTGGTAGTCTCTCTCTCTTGTGCTTCATGTCTTATGATCTTGTGAGCTGCCTAACATGATCAAGATCGATTATTGTAATGCTATGTGATGTGTTTGCTGGGATCCGATGGATTATGAAGTTATGTTCAGATTGTGCATGATTCTTATATGTTGATTTATGTTCTTGCATGCTCTCTGATGTGCGTAGTTACTTTGGCCAAGTGATTGTGTGTATCTCCAAGAGAGGGTATTTATGCTAGATAGTGGGTTCATGCCCCCTTTTGTTCCTGGGCACGAGTGACAGAAACGTCTAAGGGCGAGGGTGTGCTGTTGCTACTAAGGGTAAAACAGCGGTGTTAATGTCTCTTTTGATATTAGTATTGCTTACTTCATGCACTTTACTTAATGCAAATGTCTGTTGCTTGCAACTTAATACCGTTGGGTGACAGGCTGGATAGCGATCCCACGGTGGACTTTTTAGACAAAGATGCAGTTGGACTCAACGGTCTTTGTTCCTTGTCGTGATGCCTCCATAAATATTATCATGTTCTTAATGTCATAGCTAAATTGGGTTTGTGTCATGATCTTGTCAATTGCCTTGCTGTAATTCGTTCACCCATCACATGCATATTTTATTTACTTGAGAGACTCCACTAGTGAACCAATGGCCCCCAGTCCATCTTTTTACATTGTTTACAACCTCATTTACTTGCTTTTCATCATCATTACTCCTCTGGTCACTTTTCATTATTTCATCATACAATTAACCGCTTTGTTTTCTGCGAGACCTGGAAAGATTGACAACATTTCCGCCGTTGGGGGCAAAGTATTTGGTTGAGTGTGTGCAGGTCCACGTCTGTTGAAGGTCAAGTGCCAGAGATCTTCAACTATTCACCTCGTTGTTGATTTCAAAGTCCTACTGTTTCGATAAACCTCGGTTCGTTAAACGAGGGAAAACTACTACTAGCTGCAATTCCTACCTTCACTTGGGGCACCACCCAACTCTTTTCAACACAGCAGCAAGTTCTTTTCTGGCACCGTTGCCAGGGACTTTGGAGCTGCAGCAATGGGAGTCTCATACCCTCAATCTCTTTACTTTGTTTTTGTCTTGCTTGCTTTATTTTTCGTTTAGTTTATTTTCCTGTTTCAAAATTTTAAAACCCAAAAAATTAGTGTAGTCTTTATTTCTGTCTTGTTATTTTATCTTGTCCTTATGTCTAGATTTACCACTCTTTATATGCCTCTCTTAGCCGAGTTCTTCACCTTCAAACAAAAGGGGGGAGAAAGTTTTAAAAATACTTGGGATAGAATTTCAGAATTACATCAAAAGATCCAACCCATGCTTCCTATGTGTGTTTACTGAGATTCTTTTATTATTGAATATTTGATGCATGCAAGCATGCTTTGGATGTCATTACTGGAGGAAACTTTCTTGAAATTGATGAATTGGAATCCCTGAGAATTATAAAAGGCTTAGTTGTTTTTCCCACAAATGAGAAAACTAATGGAATACATGATAGATTAGATAAAATAGAAAATATTTTATGTAATCTCAATTTAAATGGAATAGAGGAGAGCTCTAAAGATTATCAAATTCTTGAAATAAATGGAGATTGGGAACCGTATATCCCTATTGAAATAAATGATCAAAGGTTCCTTGCTTATTGTGATATTGGTTCTATTATGTCAACTATGCCTAGAATGGTTTTCGACGCTATGAATTTTGGAGACTTGTTTGATTACCCCTTTTGTCACTCTCATTTTGATGGCAGATCTTCAAAAATTTATAAAAGAGTTAATGTAGTCCTTGTCACTTTTAAACATAAGACTACTTTGGTTGATTTCTTGGTTTTGGAGTCAAAGGCTCAAGCTAATATTGTTCTTGGAAGATCTTTCCTTCGTTCCGTGGGAGCTTTTATTGATGTTAAAAAGGCTGCATACGTTTTCGTTTTCCCATTAGGGCCAGGTTTTCCTTCCCTCTCAAAGAGAAAGAAGTGCTTATTGAAGGAAAAGTTGCCATGGATTTCGAAAAAACTTGATATTTGGCATTGCGCCTAGCTAAAAGGCGTTAAAGAAAAGCGCTTGTTGGGAGGCAACCCATCTTTATTTTCAATTTGCTTTATTCTTTTCTTGAGTCATGAAGTTATTACCTCTGTAGCAACTTTATTGTATCTTTTTATTTTGTGTTTTTGTGCCAAGTTTAGCCTCTAATGCATTGAAAGTGCGAGGAGTTGTTTTGCTGTCCAGAAACAGATTATGTGCGCCTGTTACACAAAATTCCTAAAATCACCAGAATATTATATTCTTCTGATAATTTTTTACAGCAAGACTGTTGCTTTTATCTATCGTTCGTTAGTTTTAAGTTTTTTGATTTCAGCTGCAGAAGTGCTTCGAATTCAATCTTTACAGACTGTCCAGTTTTGACAGATTCTGCCTTTATTTTGTATTCGCCTCTTTTACCATCGTTCAATGTGAAACTCTTGAGGGAGAGTATCACATTGAGAATTAGTAAATAGTAGCTAATTCCCAATGAAGTTTGTTTGCAATTCGTCCTAAGTTGAACACATGTGCATTTTAATTTATGAGCACTAACCCTCTAATCAAATTATGAGAAATTTTGTGTGAAGGGAGTTTTTAAGTTCCAAAGGAGAGGAATATGAAGAAATCAAGGATGGATTAGAGCTCAAGCTTGGGGATGCCCCCGTGGCACCCCCTCTGAATATCAAGAACCATCAAGAGTCAAAGTTTGGGGATGCCCAAGGCATCCCCTCATCATCATCGACTATCATAAGGTCATCTTCGTTGAACTTCTTTTTTATCACTTTACATATTATGTGCTATGCTTGGAGCGTCTGTTTACTTTCAGTTTAGTTTGTTTGTTTGCTGGTCATATCTTTGTTGGATCCTAGCTTTATTTGTGTGGGAGAGAGACACGCTCCGCTTTTTCGTTTGAATACTCCTTTGCTTCGCTTATATCTTTTTGAGTATTCTTGGCTACTGTCTGTTTGCTACTAAGCTCTTGCTTTTAGCTTTTATTTTGTTTAGAGCTACTAGTTGTTATGTTAAACTCTCATGTTCTTCACTTATACTTGTTGGAGAGTTGTTGTTGAAAAATTGCTTGAATTGTCAAGGCGACAAAATGCTGTTTGTGTGATGTTAGAATAAAATGAAAAGCCTGCATAGTCTTGTAGATTATTGTGTGGATACTTGATGCTTCTAAATTGTTTTGAGATGTTAAGTTGAACGCTTAAACTTGCTGGTTATTCGAGTGGAATTGATTAGTAAAGAAATATAGTTGAAAGCTTGAAATTGTGTGGTTTTTCGCAGTTGTTAATTCATAGAGCTAATCTTTCCATCAAAAGAATTGTTTGGTCAACAAGGGAGACGGTGTAGAGTTTTTATGGTTATGACTGGTAAATGTCTTATGTTGTTCTGTTACCGGTTATTGTTAGATGTTTACTTCAAACACCCTTTTTGCTAAGACTAAAAATTCGCACTGAGTGTATGGTTCACTCGTGCATCCAATCCCCAAAGCCAAACTTTCTTGGCAGCTGAGTCCACCATATCTACCTATGCATGGTATTTCTTGCCATTCCAAGTAAATTTGTCATGTGCTACCTTTAAAAATTCAAAATACTTCCTTTTGTGCCTTTGTTTTTAAGCTCATGAGGGAGCAGTAGAGAGCTAGATATAACTTGTGATGAGCAAGGTCATTTCCCCCCTTTCACCCGGTGTCGATGGATTATGTCTTCACTTGAATCAACCTGAGAGCAGCTTAAGCAAAATATAAATATAACTCACCATTCTCCTCTGCGCAATGCAAATCTGAGAAATCAGCTCAAACATTGGACAGTGGTGAAACCAAGGAGAAAGAAGAGCGTACTCGCTCCTCTAAAAACCAGCTGCTCTCACAAGTCTAAAAAACCTTGCTTGTTATGAGGGACTAGATAGCTTCTCTGTTGTGAAGTCATTGGCGAAAGCATGCATACCTCAAAATTGTTTTACTTCTGTTTTAAAAATCAAAAAGCTCTAGCACATGACTAATCCCTGCTTCCCTCTGCGAAGGGCCTTTCTTTTATTTTTAATGTTGAGTCAGTTTTCCCTTTTTCCTTCTATCTCCACAAAAGCAAACATCTAGTGTTGACCCTGGGTATCGTTGAGCATATTGTATTGTCAAGATTAAACATGAATCTTTATATTGACTTTATCTATGAGGTAAGCCGTTGGAAGTTGAAGCTTTTTGATAATTCTTACATCTTCCGTTGTGTTGATTCTCAAACACTTTTGTCATGGAATTATTATCCTTGTGAATTAGTCAAATATGTTGATCACATTGTTTTCATGTCTTTAACATACTATTTATGAAAGGTTTTGCTTGAATGATTCAACTTGTTTATTCATTGCTTTCTTGCTATCAATTGACAATTGTTTTGTATCTCTTCATTCACATCCTATGCTTTACATTACTATCTTGATCAAGATTATGTTGGTTGCATGTCTCATCAAAAATTATTTGTTATCACTTACCTACTCGAGGACGAGTAGGAGTTAAGCTTGGGGATGCTGATACGTCTCAAACATATCTATAATTTTTTAGTGATCCATGCTAGTTTTGTGATATTGTCACATGTTTTTACTATCAAATATATCATTTTTATGCATTTTGTCGGACTAACCTATTGACAAGATGCCAAGTGCCAGTTCCCTGTTTTTGCTGTTTTTGTATTTCAGAAAAGTCACAACAGGAAATATCGTCGGATTGCCCTCAAAATTTACGGAGATTTTTTGATGTGACGGAAGACACCCGAGGACCAAAGGGAGACCTGGGGGGCCACCCAGGGGCCAGAGGCGGGTGGCGGCCGTGGCCCCACCTGGACCCACGGGTGGGGCCCGCCCCTGCCCTCTGGGCACCGCCTCGGCCCCCTCCGACTTCTATAAAATCCCTTTTAACCTAAAACCGAGGGGGCGGCCATTATTTTCCAGAAAATCGACCTCGACGCGCCGTCACCGAAAACTCTATTTCAGGGTCCAATCTGAAGCTGATCCCGGCACTCAGGCGGAGGGGAGATCGATCCCGGAGGGCTCTTCATCGCCATTCCTTCCTCCGGGATGAGTTGTGAGTAGTCTCACCTTGGACTACGGGTCCATGGAAGTAGCTAGTTGGTAGTCTCTCTCTCTTGTGCTTCATGTCTTATGATCTTGTGAGCTGCCTAACATGATCAATATCAATTATTGTAATGCTATGTGATGTGTTTGCTGGGATCCGATGGATTATGAAGTTATGTTCAGATTGTGCATGATTCTTATATGTTGATTTATGTTCTTGCATGCTCTCCGATGTGCGTAGTTACTTTGGCCAAGTGATTGTGTGTATCTCCAAGAGAGGGTATTTATGCTAGATAGTGGGTTCATGCCCCCTTTTGTTCCTGGGCACGAGTGACAGAAACGTCTAAGGGCGAGGGTGTGCTATTGCTACTAAGGGTAAAATAACGGTGTTAATGTCTCTTTTGATATTAGTATTGCTTAATTCATGCACTTTACTTAATGCAAATGTTTGTTGCTTGCAACTTAATACCGTTGGGTGACAGGCTGGATAACGATCCCACGGTGGACTTTTTATACAAAGACGCAGTTAGACTCAACGGTCTTTGTTCCTTTTCATGACGACTCCATAAATATTATCATGTTCTTTATGTCATAGCTAAATTGGGTTTGTGTCATGATTTTGTCAATTGCCTAGCTGTAATTCGTTCACCCATCACATGCATATTTTATTTACTTGAGAGACTCTACTAGTGAACCCATGGCCCCCGGTCCATCTTTTTACATTGTTTACAACCTCATTTACTTGCTTTTCATCATCATTACTCCTCTGGTCACTTTTCATTATTTCATCTATTTCATCATAAAATTAACCGCTTTATTTTCTGCGAGACCGGAAAGATTGACAACCTTTCCGCCGTTGGGGGCAAAGTATTTGGTTGAGTGTGTGCAGGTCCACGTCTGTTGAAGGTCAAGCGCCAGAGATCTTCAACATTCACCTCGTTGTTGATTTCAAAGTCCTACTGGTTCGATAAACCTCGGTTCGTTAAACGAGGGAAAACTGCTACTAGCTGCAATTCTGCCTTCGCTTGGGGCACCACCCAACTCTTTTCAACACAGTAGCATTTTCCCTCAGTGAAGAACCAAGGTTTAATCAAAGCAGTAAAAAAGAGGTGCACCTTGACGATCTCTGGCGCTTAACGGTCAACGAACGTTGACCTGTAGACACTCAGACAATTACTCTACCCCCAACAGCAGGAAGGTTGTCAATCTTCCCGGTCTACTGAAAACAAAGCGGTTAAATGTATAGTGTAGTCAATATGAAAAGTGAGAAAACGGTGTTGCAATCAATGGAAAAATATGGACCGGGGGCCAAGGGTTCACTAGTGGTGTCTCTCCAATAAATAAAATACTCATATGACGGGTAAATAAATTACAGCTGGGCAATTGACAAGATTATCGCACAAACTTAATATAGCCAAATCAAAGAGTTCATGGTAATATTCATGTAGGCATCACGACAAATAACGAAGAATGTTGAGTCCAACTGCATCTTTGTCTGAAAAGTCCAATGCGGGATCGCTATCCAGTCTGTCACCTAACGGTATTAAGTTGCAAGCAACAGACATTTACATTAAATAAAGCGTATGACGTAAGCTATATTTATAATCATGTAGACATAAACACCAGTTTTTTACCCTCAGTAGCAACAACACACCCTCATCCTTAAACCTTTCCGTCACTCGTGTCTAGGCACAAGAGGGGGCATGAACCTACCATCTAGCATAAATACTCTCTCTTGGTGATACAAGCAATCACTTGGCCAAAGTAACTACGCACTCGGAGAGCATGCAGGAACATAAATCAACAAATAATTAAGAACCATGCACAAACTAATCATACTTCATAATCCATCGGATCCCAGCAAACAAATCATATAGCATTACAATAATCGATCTTGATCATGTTAGGCAGCTCACAAGATCATAAACATGAAGCATAAGGGAGAGAGACAACCATCTAGCTACTACCATGGAACTGTGGTCCAAGGTGGAACTACTCATGCATCATCCCGACGGAAGACATGGCGATGTAGAGCCCTCCAGGATCAATCTCCCCACCGACAGGGTGTCGGGAACAGCTTCAGAATTTCCCCGAATTAGGTTTTGAGGTGGTAGCGGCTTCGAGTGAAGTTCGAGGTAAATAATCACCGCTCTGTCAAAATTAGGGCAAATAGGATTTAATAGGCGTCGAGGAGGCAGAGGCGGCGTCCAGGGGTAGGGGCGGGCCCCACCCGCGGGTCCTGGTGAGGCCGCGGCTAGGGGTCGTCCCTGGCCCCTGGGTGGCCCCCCAGGTTGCCCTTTGGTATCTGACTCCTTGACGAAAAAAATTCCCCGTAACACTAGTAAGAAAAAGGCCACCCGTGGCCGGGCCACGGGTAACCTACTACTCGTGACGCATGGTGCTGGTGCGCCGCCAGTACGGAGACACACCCATGCCGCACAGAGGAGCGGTGCCACGGCTAACCATTTCTAAGTTAAAAAAATGCCGCCGCCGCGACGCGGGGGGCTTCGTTCTCGCATGGTCGACCTCATGCTCTACCACCGTGGGGGGGGTGGTGGGGGGTTCATGATTTTCTCGCAGGGGGCATCGGATTCGTCCTCATCAACGGCACTTCTGGATTCCCTCTTGAGGGGCTTCGCTTCGACTGGATCTGCCGGCGACGGTGGCCTTCAAGCCGGAGTTGGCGGCCGCATGGCGGGAGACTCCAAGGGGGGCTTCCTACTGAGGCCACGCGGAGCTGCCCAGATCTGGTCGTGATGGCCTTCAAGCCGGAGTTGGCGGCTGCACGACGGGAGACTCCAAGGGGGGCTTCCTACCGAGGCCAGAGGGAGCTGTCCAGATCCTCTCGTGCGGGGGGGCTTTGGAACAATGAACGCAGGGGGCTTCACGCAGCCGCCGCCGCGTGGAGAACCACCGGAGCTGCCGCCAAAAGCGGCAGGCGCGCGGGGGGGGGGGGGGGGGGCTTCATGAAGAACACCCCCAGCGGAGGGGCTCCGCGTGCTGCCGCCGGGGGGCTCTGTACGTACGCTCGTGGGGGGATTCTTCACTCCCGCTCGGTCGGAGCCATGGATACCTACGCTGCCATCGGGGGCTCTATACCTACGCTGCAGCAGGTGGAGGCATCGATCATGTGTTTGTTCAGCCATGCTGCAGACCGTAGGATCTCGGCAGGAAGGCCCTCTCGACCGTCGGATGGGAGGCACAAGGATCAACCCGCGATGCCCCCCGTGAGCGCGCGCTTCACACAGACAGCGAAGGCCCCCCGGTGCACGTGCCCGGCCTGCTACAGCGGAGTACATGGCAGCGCTGACGCATTCATGTGGGGGTACTCCATTAGTAGTTTGATACCCGTGGCCATGATTACTGGGTGCGCCATGCGTACTTGTGCGCACCACGACCGCCCAGCTCCCAGCTTAGCCGTGGCGCAGCACACCACGGCTAAGTGCTTACCCGTGGCACAGTTGGCCAGCCGCTACTGGTGCGCCACGAATATTTAGCCGTGGCGCACAACTTGTCTGGTGCACCAAGGCTACCTGGCTTAACTATAAGCCTTTTCCTACTAGCGTAAATTTCCGTACAATTCCCAGAATATTTTTAGAAGTAGATTTTCTGAAATAGAAAACAACAAAAACTGGATACTGGCACTGGGCATCATGTTAATAGGTTAGTCCAATAAAATGAATAAAAATGATATAGTAAGATAGTAAAAACATGTGACAATGACACAAAACAAGCATGGATGAATAAAAAATTATAGATACATTTGACACGTATCAGCATCCCCAAGCTTAACTCCTACTCGTCCTCGAGTAGGTAAGTGATAAAAAAGAATATTTTTTTTATGAGTCATGCAACCGACATAATCTTGATCAAGATAGTAATGTATAGCACATGATGTGAATAAAGTGATCTAAAAAAATTGTCTATAGTTGACATTAAGCAAACAATGATTAACACAAGCTAGCTAACACTAGTAGAAAAAGGACCTTTGGTCCAGTGCCCCTTTTCGCTCTAGTCTCGGATTTGTTTCGGACCGGGACTAGAGGGGGGACTAGTCCCGGGTTATCGGCTACGCGGCCGGCACCCTCTAGTCCCGGTTCGTCATACGAACTGGGACTAAAGGGTTGCGGCAGGCCGCAGCTGAGGTGGGGGCCAGCGCGAGACCCTTTAGTCCCGGTTCGTATGATGAACCGGGACTAGAGGTCCTCTGCTCTATATCATCTTCTTCCGTGGCCGAGTTAAAAGCTCATATCACCATTTTTCTCCTCTCTACCTCCTCTCTAGCTCAAATCCATCCACATTTTTTTCACGATTTTTCAAGATTAAGGGCGCCCCATATATCCAAGAGTTCTAATAGGTTAGAAACTTCATCCTCCCGGAGCTCAAGTTCATCCCCATTGCTAATTTTGCTACTCATTTCATTTCTATTGCTACCTAGGTGTTTGATGAAATGCCTAAGTTAGTTGTGTAATGCACATTGCTAGTTTATTTGTTTTATATGCAATTTGAGCTCAAATTAAAGTATGATTTGTGGGTTTTAGTGTCGTCCCGTCTCTGTCGCTGTCCGGGATATCAGACAGAAGAAAAGTTGTGAGCTACATGTGGGAGTGAGGAACTTATCCTTCAAGGTGGCGGACGGCTATGCTTTAACTTGTGAATCTACAGCACTGTGGCATTGCAATGCGATTCCAGATGGCTATGGTCGTGTCGGCATGGATCAAGTTCTACCCGGATATAAATCACTGGAGCTTGACATCCCTGGAGCTGATGATGAGAGGACACTGGGAGACGTCGGGGGTGGTATCATTCTATGGCGCAAAAAATACATCGTGCTTCCAAGCTCGGCGCCAAGGCCACCATCGTCTCCTCTGATCGCCATTCACCACCTCCAAGTCCACATGATGATGAGAGGGACGACCACCATAGCACGAGTCCATCTCGATCTCCGCTGTCGCATCACTCGACTCCTCAGCCGACTCCGCCACCTCGGCCGCCTCCGCTCACTAAGGCTCAGAGCCAACAGAGGAAGCGCACTCCTTCGTGTTCGATGGGTAACCC
The DNA here is from genome assembly GCA_012064385.1 of Puccinellia tenuiflora. Classification (NCBI taxonomy): domain Eukaryota; kingdom Viridiplantae; phylum Streptophyta; class Magnoliopsida; order Poales; family Poaceae; genus Puccinellia; species Puccinellia tenuiflora. Next base: position 856,509 of record QRDG01000415.1, read on the forward strand.
ACACGGACCCCGACAGGAGCCCCTCCCAAAAGTACCGCCGGCTCCTCCCGTCCGAGCTTATGACCGGACTGTTGAGGAAAACATCATGATCGTGGACGTCGAGGTGAAAAGACAGCTTGCTCCGAGCCCAAGCGAAAGCAAACATTTAAGCCGGAAGCCAGAAAGTGGGCTAAGGGCTTTCTTGAGCAGCCATCACAATTTGAGATAAATAAGGCTGATGACTATTCGTAATGTATGACGAAAGTTAGCTCCCGCCCGAAGAAAAGTAGTAGTGCCAGTGGGAAAAGAGACATTGCCCAGCTCGGACAACAGGCAAAACAGTCGATCGCCCCGCTCAAGGTGTTACCCACTAATCAGGGCTTCGTGACGGACATTGCAATGAAGGCGAAATTTGCTGCAGACGCTGGTATTTCTCTTTATCATCTGGAATCGGGAATACTCGACGGAGATATGGGGCCTATGTTGGAAGTAGTATGGCCATGGAAATATGGGAAGTCTCTGCTGCCAACTGATCAGATCAATCTTCTACCAACACAAATGCGAATACTGCATGACTGGTACTTGGAAGCCACAAAGGAAGATCGAATACTGATCCGTGTGAAAATTACAGAAGAGCATTACATTGGTAAAGACGAGATGACGATTTATCTTCAAGAACTCTATCAGTTATACAAGCTTGACGCCTTCGACTTGAGTATCATCAGTACCTATTGTCTGTAAGTGATTCAATTCATTTGTTTCCATAATAAAGTCTGTAGCGCAGCTTGTTCATTGCCTATAATTATGCTCACTATGCTATTATGCAGAATGAAGAGTCATGAATGTGATGAAAAAAGAATATTTGACATTGGGTTCGTTGACCCAGTACGAATTAATGAAAAATTGCTACTAGAGTTCCCCCAGGAAACGGAGAGCAACTTGCTAAGGTTCATACAAAGGCAACATTACAAAAAGAAGATACTGTTTCCTTACAACTTCGGGTAAGACTGTTACTGTCTTGTACACATTAATTTTTGCTTACTTGATGTTAGTTGTAACTGATGAGTTACTGACGTATATAAACGTGTACGTGCGCAGCTTCAATTACATTCTGCTAATCATTGAAGTTGACTCTGGAAGAGTTGAACTCCACGACTCATTGGATACACCCGAGAAGAGTAGTACCAAATCATTAAAGATGTGCTCCAAAGGTAATTTCAATCATTATCGCACTATATCGGTCTCTTTTGTTCATTTCCCGAGATATCAAGTAACTAATAACTCATTTATTCATTTTTTTGCCGGGCAGGATTTGGAAAATTTTCATCAAGAGGACACTTGGTGAATTTAAAAACGAGCTTAGGTTTCATCAAGTCAAGGTAAGTAGTACGAGCTAGGTCCGCGCATCTCTTTAATTCTAATTTCAATACCATTATATCATTCTTGATTATTATTTTATTGAATTCTATTCTTGTAAAGTGCAAGAAGCAACCATCGTCGTCCAATTTGGGTGGATTTTTCGTTTGCGAGTGGATTCACCAGGAGGTCAGTTGTAACAGCCCCAGTTTGGCACCCTAAAATATGGGCCAAATTTTCACCTTTTGCTTTGCATTGCATCATGGCATACTTATTTAAATTGCTTAAATTGAATACAGCAACACTTGGAAATTTAAAACAAAGGAAGCAAAACCCTTCCCATAATTTTCAAACCAAATACATTACTCAAATTAGCAAAACCTATTGTTCTTGAGTCTCCAATTTGTCCAGGAAGCTCAAGGATATACTTTATAAATGATTCTCAAAGGCTAAATTCTTAACAAGCAAATAAATAAATTTGAGAATCCAAAATTGGTTTAATTCAATTCTATTTTTGTGAGAGCCTCCATGAATATTTTCATTATTTTTAAAAATACTTAAATCATAGGGAGCTTCAGTATTATTGTGAGAGCCTCCATGAATATTTTCTTTATTTTTTGGAAATACTTAAATACTCCAAATAAATATATTTTGGAAATTATAAAAAATGACTATAATTATAACCTGTGAGAGCCTCCATGAATATTTTCATTATTTTTGGAAATACTTAAATGCTCCAGATAAATATATTTTGGAAATTATCAAAAATGACTATAATTAAAACCTGTGAACAAAGGTTGTCTAAAACATTTTAATTTGCAACACAAATTTTTGTGGAGGCTCTAATTGTCAATTGGAGCCCACATGAATTTTTGCAGCATTTTACAAAATGTTTAAGCACCTCTTTTAAATCACTAAAGTAGCTCCTGGACCTTTTTGCAATTTATTAAAATGTGCCAGGGGGTTTTCTGGAAATCTGTTTCTTCTCCACAGTGTCGGGAGGTACTGGCGCCATGCCGCCAGCTCCCCCCGAGCCCATGCCGGCGTGCCCCTCTCAATCGTGCCGCCGTGGGCCATGGTGGTCCACCCCACGAGCTTCCCCTCTCGCACCGCATTTCCTTTCTTCCACTTGCTCACCTAGTCTCGCCCCTTTTTCCCCTCACGAGCTCCTCCATTGCCGCCGGGTTACCGAGCTCGTCGCCGGTGTTCAGGTCCTCCCCGCGCAGATCGAAGACGATAGGAAGTGCCGCCTCGAGCCCCTCTCCCTCCTCACCGACGGAATCGAGCCGGGGAGGCTCGTATCGTCGCCGGCAAACTCGTTTGCTTCCTCGACTACCTCCGCCTCTGCCGCCGCTCGCCGGGCCGATTCCGGCGTCTCCGTCCCTTCCCCGCCGTCGCCGACCCCTCCCTAAGGTTTCTGGTGAGGCCCGCGTCCTCTCTAGCCCTTTCTCGCATCCCCTCCCTCTCTTCCTCGCCGTCGTCACCGTAGCATCGCCGCTGTCGCCGTCCCAGTCATGCCGGCCGGGGAACCGGCCTGGGCCGGCCTTGGGGCCGGCTGGCTCGGGTCAGTGCCCGGCCTAGCGCTCAGCCTAGGCCGGCCGCTTCGGGTCGCTCCCCGGCCTTGAGCCCGGCCTGGGCCGACCAGAAGGCTAGCCGCCTCAGGCACCATCCCTTCCTGAAACCGGCCTGGGCCGACCTGTGGGCCGGCCCAAAGAGTAAAACCAGTTATTTTAAATAATTAAAATAAATAAAATAAAATGATAACTATTTGAATAGTGATCCAAATTTGGCAAATCAAATATCAAATTGTTTAGAAAAACATTATCTATCTGTTGGTGACATTGTCTTACTCTTTTGAATAAAATATTTTGCCTTTATTTAGGAAATCCTAAAATGGTATAAATAATACCTAATTTGGAAAAATCATAACTCGATAAATATTTAACCAAAAATTATGAATAAAATATCAATGTGATCAGCACTTCAAATGCAATCAAACCATGCTAATATCACATCATGATCACAAATTTTACTTTGATGTCTTTCTTTATTTGATTAAAAGAATTAAATTCAAATAATTATTTAATTCACTATTAAATCATCGAAACTCAGAAAATTACTAATAAGGTATCAAAATGATCGGAAGAACAAAATCTATTTAATCATGTCATGTTCATGCATATTTGAGCCAATTCTTAGTAATGTAATAAATTATAAATAATGTGGTCACTAAAATAAATATGGGGTTGTTTCCAAATAATTGCATTAATTATTTGGAACTCCATTTAATTTGATAGATAAATTAAATGATGTTATCCTTGCATGAACTTGACATACCATCATGATTGTGCATTGCACATTGTCTTCGTGTGATTTATTTTGTTCTTCTTTATTGTTGGGTATCGATAGATTCCGGAGTGGAGGTTAACCCTACCTACACCAACGAGCCGTACTACACACCTCGGCAGCAAGGCAAGAGATAACCTAACCTTCTTGGCATCTAGCATTCCTATTGTTTTCTAAACTTATTTTATCCACCATAATATTGCATGTGATTCCAATGTCACTTTTGATCTAGATCTAGAGTATCCTATGAATGCATGTTTTTCCCCGAACCAATACATGTATCCCCACCTATAAACCATAGGTTTGATGTGTCGGCCGGAGACAAAGATATAATTGTGGTATATATATGCTTAGCAATGCCTCGCCATGCTTAGTTAAATGCTATTTTTGTCCATTGATTTAATTCCATGATGTTGATGTTCATGGAATGTCGGACATGGTGGTTACTTGTGGTTCTTTAATTAAAATGCCTAAAAGGCTCGGATGAGTTGCCATCGGGGATGGTGGGTTGCCTCATTCTTGCCCCTAGGTGCGAGTTCTTGTCTCTCGACTCAAGATCGAGCGTGCTGCCATTGGTGGGGGTATGGGCTCCTTAATAACTGAATAACTTGTGCGGGCGTATCCAAGGGTCCTCTAGTTTGCTATTTCCATTTGCGTGTGAGTGTGTGGGTGGAAAAAGGAATGATGAGGACGGTGGTGTTTAGGACGTGGCGATGAGGCAGGGTGTTGAAATAGGCACTGAACTTGCCCTGTGGCCACAGATGACTCTTGGATAGTCTCATGCGAGGTAAAGGTTTAACCGCACCCACTCGCCAGCCTTCCCCGGAACAGGGCCAATCAGGTGAGCCGGAAGGTACCAATGGGTAAATTAGTACACCCCTGTAGGGTTTAATCTTTTCGAAAAGTCGTGTCCGCGATTATGGATGACTTGGAAACGGAAATACGAGACCATAGAGAATCTTAACCTAATTAAAACTTGGCAGCTAAAGGTTGCATTACAACGTATGATAAAATGTTCATTTCCTCGAGGGTGATTCGAGGGAGTGCCTTTGGTGGAGATGAGAGATGTTTTGGCTACAAGTTGGTTCAACGAGAACCGAAGATGAAAGTTACTTCCTTATCCCTTTTTGGAAAAACATTCTGAGTAGACGATGCCATGGGTCTTTATGTCTTTTATAAAGGAAAATTAGCTTTATGCAAAATAACTACATATATAGCTTTAGAGCCTCCGTCAGCATTGGGCCTATATCGCCCTACTAAACTTGCGAGTACGTCGTACTCAGTCTCTCTTTGCTGCTTTTATAATTTGTTTCAGAGGAGGACGACACCGAGCAGCCAGGTGGTTTCTTCCTGGACATCGACGAGTAGTTCGGGGTTCCCAGGTGGCAGCTTGGGACCGTGGAACAAGCTGGCTGGGATTGTTTATCTGTAGGCCTCTTAGGCCATATATTTGGATCTTGTTGTACTAGACAACTACTTCGCTTCCGCTTGATGTATTGTTGGGTCTGTGATCCCTTTTGTGTGTAATTTGTATCTTTCTCATATATGAGTTGCTATATGATTTTGTGTCATAGAGTCTGTGATGTGTCAGTTGTTTCACAAGTCTTGATCTCTTTTTTATACATTGATAGCTATGCCAGTGTTTATGGCACGATCGATGTGTTGCGTGGGAGCGGTAATTCCATGCCCTTCGATTGTGTAGCATAGCCTGTGGGTTACATAGCCTCTCTGTATAATTCCGGGGTCGGGGCGCTACAAGTTGGTATCAGAGCAGGACTGCCTGTAGGAAACCCTTTCTATTGGTCGATATCGAGTCAAGTTTGAAAATTATTTTATAACCTAAAAAGGAGTTGTGAAAACCCTCTTAGGATTCTTTTATTCCTTACCCAATTCACTCTAATCTCGATGCCATCTTACCTCTATTTGTTTTAACGGTTCTTCTGATCGCCGGCAAATTCTACCCTAGGTTCACGGGGTTGGTTTCTACCTTTAGTTTGCTGGTTAGGTTGCTACCATCTACAGACTCCGAAGCAAACTTAGTGGTGTAGTCACAATCTACTGCTTCATTGGTTGCAAAACATCCGAAGCCTTGAAAACGTTTCACACCAAATCGGGTGCTCCTTCTGTACGGCTTTAGCCAAGATCTTGAACCGAAGGTCCCGGAGTGTGCTAGGGCTCCGGTATAATGATTCATGGGGTTTGTCACCCTCGTGAGCATTATACTATCGTGAGTTCCAGTACATGAATCTGATCTTTAGCCCAAGATCTTTTCCGTTGAATCCTGGTGTTAATGGTCAAACCCTACATCAAGTTGGCACAATTTGAAGTTAGTCTTCAAACTCGAGGTTGCAGCCGTAATTGACTGGCTCAACAATGCTTTACTCTGTCACTAGCTTTAGCTAGACTCTCTGTCAGGGAACCATCTGAATCACGACAGGATTGCTCTTGGCGAGTTTTTCCATCCATGTTTGTGGTTCCGTCAATAACCCTCACTCGTGAAAACCCTTTCGGCACTAGTTGTCGGAAGAGTGCTAACAAGGGCTTCTGCAATATTTTGGAATTGTTGTTAGCCCGTTTCTTGCTCTAGGTCTGTCATCCGTCCTCTATCTATCAGTGACAGTCAATTTTTTATCGTGCATTGGGGTGTTCTGATGCATGTCATTCTTGTGGTTCGTCAAGGCATTCCACTTCGGGATGTCAGGAGAAACAACCTCCGGTACCTTGTCCATCTCTCGGACCAGGGCAAAGGATTGTAATTCGCAGAGTAAAAGCTTGTCTAGTTTTTGTTCCGTTCCACCTTGGAGTGTCACACTCTTTTATATCAAGAGGTCGTGCTTAGTCTCATGACGTACTTGATGAAGTGATGCTCCTACCCTTCCTTATCCATCTACCTCCGAGCTTTTCGGGCTCGAGAATGTTGAGGATGAATATCGTTGTGGTAATCGGATGCTCTTAGCAATTGTTGTTGTTTTGAAATCCAAAGACTTTGGTGGCACTCTTAGCATGATTGGTAATCATATCATCGAGCTGAGTTGTCTGTGTTGCCCAGTCCATTCGTTCAGGTGCACACCTTCGGTCAACGAGTTAGATTCTTGTCAAAACTCTCAAGACCACATCGTTTTGCCTTGGAAAGAAAGATTTCCTCTTGCTACCAGTGACTTCTGTCGCTGTGGATCCAAGTGAAGTTCACTTGTCTCCTCAGGTTAAATCACAAGATGGTCATGCATGTGCGGATTGTTGTTGAGATGGTAGGTTGTTGCCTCCAGTTCTCTAAATACGTCATGTGTGCCACTTGTCGGTTTGCTCTTGAATAAGAATAAGTTGTCAAATCTCATCATCTTCCCGGTGATTCCCAATCAGAACTCAGTTGTGCTCCAGTGATTGGAGTACTTGCTGGTTAAATTTTTCTCTTCGTAATCGTGACCCAATGGAACTGCAAATCTACCTCGTATTCTGGAGCTTGGCAGTATAGCCATATCTTGAGAATCTAGTTACCCTATCTATCGGTTAACTTTAGCAAACTCCTTCCTCGGACATCTCAAGCTTGAATTGTCTGTACACCTAACAAACTCAGAACCTCAAGCAGAAATGATGCTTGGTTTTTATCACGAGTATGACCTAGTCCTGCGAGTGTGGTGTTTTGGCTCCCGGGCTCCAGGGAGCCCGGTATTTTAAAAAATTTGAAAACCACATTTTTGTGTTTCAAAAAAATGTGAAAAAAATCGTAGGCGTAGACCATGACATATTGCATTCCTGTGAAAAATTTCAACCCGAAATATTTAGTATTCCGCCCTACACAAAAATGACAAATTTCTGGATCTGAGATGTGAATAGTGCACAGTTCAAATTTTTTCATATTTGTCTTTTTTGTGTAGGGCGGAGTACAAAATATCTCGGGTTGAAACTTTTCACAGCCATGCAATATGTCATTGTCAACATCTATAAAAAATTTCAGATTTTTTTGAAACTTACAAATATCGATTTTTTCATTTTGAAAAACTGGGCTCCCTGGAGCCCGGGAGACAAATGAACTTTCTGCTAGTCCTGCCTGAAACCCCGACAAGTCCGATAATGTGGTTCACGCACGTCACCGGAAGGCCTATTGACGAAATCTCCTAAAATCTTTAACATCAACCACTATCCCTGAGGATCATGTGTAACTTATTCCAGGAGTTAACCATATGGTCTTTTCTCTATCTTCAAGTACGATATTCGCTTGAGGATTGATTGAAGGCTATTCCGAAGCCGGAGGGTGATATCTAGAACCTCAAGGAGAACCTCACAACGGAGTACTAAATGTCCCTCGGTCAATCCTCCTACTCCATTTATCTCGTGGCAATAGCTCGTTATGAGGTTTTACCTCTCTATCTAATTGTGGATCAATGCTATATCTATTCCTCCTAGGTGAACCCAAGGTTTTACCCAATCGCCCGGACAGTGTGTGATTTCATCAGTCACGTTAGGGACGCGCTTCCAACCTTATAGAAACGTCTGGTATGTCGAAGGCGTGGAGTCCAGAAGATGTCCTTTCTCCTCGCAGTGCTTCAAGTTTCTATGATATACACCTCATGGTGGTGTGAAGAGTTGTCTTGGTCTTGGACAAAGATCCTGAACAAGAGATCGGTTGTCCTAACATCTGCTCGATCCTTGTGTTGTCAAGTCGTTCCTAGTTTCCTCAATGGCTTATGGTTTTGGGCAAGGTTCCTTTTGTCCGTCACCTTAAGCTATCTTCTGTCCTTTCCGCCGCATTGACATGTCATGCTGGTTATCTTAAGTCTGCAACAAGGAAGATCATCGTGGGAACGAGTAGATCGTTGGAGTTAAGAGTTGCCATGCTTCCCTCATCCCTCTTCCTACTCTAGAATCTCGGGACGAGATTCCTGTAAGGGGGTAGATTTGTAACAGCCCCAGTTTGGCACCCTAAAATATGGGCCAAATTTTCACTTTTTGCTTTGCATTGCATCATGGCATACTTATTTAAATTGCTTAAATTGAATACAGCAGCACTTGGAAATTTAAAACAAAGGAAGGAAAACCCTTCCCATAAATTTGAAACCAAATACATTACTCAAATTGGCAAAACCAATTGTTCTTGAGTCTCCAATTTGTCCAGGAAGCTCAAGGATATATTTTATAAATAATTGTCAAAGGCTAAATTCTTAACAAGCAAATAAATGAACTTGAGAATCCAAAATTGGTTTAATTCAATTCTATTTTTGAAACCAAGTTAAACTTTCCAAAAATTCAAACTAAAATCATGGGGAGCTTCAATATTATTGTGAGAGCTCCATGAATATTCTCATTATTTTTGGAAATACCTAAATACTCCAAATAAATATATTTTGGAAATTATAAAAATGACTATAATTAAAACCTGTGAACAAAGGTTGTCCAAAACATTTTAATTTGCAACACAAATTTTTGTGGAGGCTCTAACTATCAATTGGAGCCCACAATCTTAATTAAGAAACCACAAGTATCCACCATGTCCGAACATTCCATCAACATCATAATTATGGAAATAAATCACCGGACAATTTAGCATTCGACTAAGCATGGCTAAGCATAACACAACAGTTATAGATATCATCTCCGGCCAACACATCAAACCTATGGTTCATAGGAGGGGGAAACATGTGATGGATTAGGGGACAATGCACTTCATAGGATACTCTACATCTTGATCAAAAGTGACATTGGAATCGAATGCAATATTATGGTGGATAAAAATAATTGTATAAAACAATAGGATGCTATATGCCAAGAAGGTTAAGTTATCTCTCGCCTTGGTGACGGGGCGTGTAGTACGGATTGTCGGGGTAGGTAGGGGAACCCTCGACTCCGGAATCTATCGATACCCAAATAATAACAGAAGAACAAATAAATAACACGAAGACAAGGTGCAGTGCACAATCATGATGACAGGTCATATTTATGCAATGGTATCGATAAACAAATTAGCTAACAATTTAAATAGGGTGCCAAATAATTAGTGCAATTATTTGGAAGCAACCCCATATTTAACTTAATGGCCACATGGGTTATAAATTATTACATTACTAAGAAGTGGCTTAAATATGCATGAACATGATAGGATTAGATAGGTATTGTTCTTCTGATCGTTTTGGTACCTCGTTTGTGATTTTCCGATATCGATGAATAATTTGTGAATTAAATGATTGTTTGAATTTAATTATTTTAACCAATTAAAGAAATGGCGTCAAAGAAAAGTTTGTTGTCATGATGTGATATTAGCATAGTTAGATAGCATTTGAATTGCTGATCAATTTGATATATCATTTGTAAGATTTGAGGTAACTTTTATTAAGTTATGAAATTCTCAAGCTAGTATTAAAACTAGCCGGTACTTCCGGTGGAATTACCGGTAGTTCCGGTAACGCAGTTACTACCGGTATTACTTCCGGCTAAAAACACAAAGGCCCAGTACCGAAAACTCCTAGTTGGTACTTCCGGTGAAGTGCCCGGTAGTACCGGTTACGCGGTACTTCTGGTGCTACTTCCGGTTATAATTTGAAACAACCAGAACCGAAAATTGTTAACCGGTACTGACGACAGTACTTCCGGACCTACTTCCGGTTATAAAATCGGTGTATCCAGAACCGAACTTTGCTAACTGGTGCTAACGGCGGTACTACCGGTGGTACTTCCGGTCAGGAGTTTGAGCACGACCGCGGCGAGCGCACGCGGTGACCGCGACGACGGCATGCACGCATCCGTCGATGGGGTGTGTATGGGGACGTGCGGAAGTGCGCACTCGATGCACGGAACTGCCGCCAACTAGCCTGCGGCGGCGCCACCACTTACTAGTCGCCGGAGCACGGCTGACGGCAAGCATTAGCAGCGGCCCGACGGCGAGCTACACCAAGCCTACGGCCTACGTGGATAGGGAGGGGACGAAGACATCCAGGAGGTAGCCTAACTCACCCTGAGCACGGTGGTGCCGACGGCGAGGACGGAGAGGAACGGGGACGGCGACAGCCGAGCTCGATGCGCGGCGGCCGGAGTGGACGAAGACGAGGATGTTGATGGAGATTCCGAGCTCCCCGGCTCGATTCAGCGGGCGAGGAGGAAGAGGGCGTCGCGACGGAGCTAGCGGCGGTCTTCGATTTGGACGGAGGCGCTTCAAGCAACGGCGGACAACGGCGGACGGCGTCGGTCGAGGGGAGCTAGCTAGGTTTAGGGTTCGATCCGGTAGAAACGGGGAATGAGATGGGGAGAGAGAGAGGGAGTAGGTGAGGGTCGTGGGAGTCTATTTTGCCACGGGGTGAGAGGCACGGCAGCACAGAGGGAGCAGGTGAAAGGCATGGCGGCACAGTGCCGCCACTGTCGCCACAGGGACGATGTCGTATCGGTACTACCGGCTAAAGCACTGGTAGTACCGGCGACTAGTTTCAAAACAGAAACTTGCTATTTCATTTGGGCACTTAAAACAGCTCCAAAAATTACAGAAAGATTCAGGGATGCTCACAATAAAATAAGGAAGCTCCCCATGTATTTCTTTTGAAATTTTGAATAGGTTAACATGGTTTTAGAAATAGGAGCTAATTTGACCCACAATAATTGTTTGGAGATTGGAAACAATTTGGAGGCCAAGCCATTTGGTTATTAGGCATTGTTTGAACTTTAGGGAACTTCTTGGACAATATGTTCACTTGCCATGATATGGTTTGTACCATTGATTGCATTTCATGGGTTGGAGGTTTGGGAAAGTTTGGCTTCCCCTTTTTATATGTTTCCAAGTATTGTTTCTCAACTTTAGCAATTTTAACAAACATGAGATGCAAAAAGTGGAAAAAATATTCGTGTTTTCAGGTTCCAAACTGGGGTTGTTACAAATTTACCCCCCTTACAGGAATCTCGTCCCGAGATTCTAGGCTTGAGTGAAGAAGGCGGGATATTCCTGACGAAGGCTAGTTTCACGCTCCCAAGTTGCTTCTTCTTCGGAATGGTTAGACCATTGGATTTTGAGGAACTTGATGGTCTTGTTACGGGTCTTCCTTTCCGCTTCATCCAAGATGCGGATAGGATGCTCACGGTAAGTTAGATCCTCCTGAATGTCCAACACTTCATGATCAACCCCACGAATAGGATCTTTGAAGCAACGACGGAGTTGAGAGACATGGAACACATCATGCACATCCGGGAAGTTTGAGGGTAGCTCGAGTTGGTAGGAGAGATCTCCTCGCTTGGCTAGGACGGTGAAAGGACCAACATAGCGAGGTGCCAATTTTCCCTTGATCCTGAAGCGACGAACGCCTCGGAGGGGAGAGACTCGAAGATAGGCTTTATCACCAATGGCATAGTGAACCTCCTGATGATGTTTATCATAGTAGCTCTTTTGCCTGGACTGAGCAGCCTTAAGATTATCCCGAATGATACGAACTTTCTCTTCAGCCTCATTGATCACATCAGGACCAAAGAGTGACCTTTCTCCAGTTTCAGACCAATTCAGAGGAGTCCGACATTTTCGTCCATAGAGAACCTCAAATGGAGCCATTTGGAGACTAGCTTGATAACTGTTGTTGTAGGAGAACTCGGCGAGGGGGAGATACGTTTTCCAACCCTTACCGAAGGAGATAACACATGCCCGAAGCATGTCCTCAAGAACTTGGTTCACCCTTTTAGTCTGACCATCAGTCTGAGGACGATAAGCTGTGCTGAAGTTGAGACGGGTTCCAAGAGCCTTTTGGAAGCTTTGCCAGAATTTGGACACAAATAGACTCCCACGGTCTGAGATGATCCTCAATGGAACCCCATGCAAAGGAACAATCCGGGCCATATACAGCTCAGCCAGTTTAACGGAGTTGATATCCTCGCGAACAGGGAGGAAATGGGCGACCTTGGATAGACGATCAATGACTACCCAAATGGCATTATTACTCTTGGGTGACCTCGGGAAACCGGTGATGAAATCCATACCCACTTCATCCCATTTCCACTCGGGAATGGCTATGGGGCGAAGAGTACCCGCTGGACTTTGATGTTCCGCCTTCACACGGCGGCAGACGTCACATTCAGCAACATACTCGGCGATCTCGCGCTTCATGCAAGACCACCAGAATTGACGGAGAAGGTCTTGGTACATTTTGGTACTACCCGGATGAATGGAAATGGGTGATTCATGAGCTTCTGAGAGTATCAACCCTTTTGTATTCCCACTCTTGGGCACCACTAGACGGTCACCAAAATAAACAACACCGTTGTCATCCACAGAAAAACAGTTGGCCTTCCCATTAGCTATTTTCTCTTTGATTTCGAGGATTTCGGCATCAAGTTGCTGGGCTGCCTTGATTTCATCCTCAAGGGTGGATTTGATTTCTAAGTTTGCCAGAAAACCGGAAGGAACAATTTCCAGATTCAAATGGGCAAACTCCTCATGAAGGGCAGGTTGGGCCTTTTCAACCATCAAGGTGTTGCAATAGGCCTTGCGACTCAGAGCATCTGCCACGACATTGGCCTTGCCGGGCTGATAGTTGAGGGTCACATCATAGTCCTTGATCAACTCCAACCATCTTCTCTGCCAGAGATTTAAATCTGGTTGGGTAAAGAGATACTTCAGACTTTGATGATCTGAGAAGATTTCACAACGGTTGCCCAACAGGTTGGGCCTCCATTGGTTCAGAGCATGAACCACGGCAGCAAGCTCTAGGTCATGAGTTGCATAGTTGTGCTCATGCGGTTTGAGTTGACGAGAGGCATAGGCTACCACATGGCCTTCTTGCATTAACACACAGCCCAAGCCTTGCAAAGAGGCATTACAATAGACACAAAGTCCTTGGCTGTGTCAGGAAGGACAAGCACAGGGGTGGTAGTGAGCTTGACTTTGAGAGTTTGGAAGCTCTCTTCAGCTTTGTCTGTCCATACAAACTGTTTATTTTTCTTGAGGAGATCAGTCAAGGCCTTGGCTATCTTGGAAAAGCCCTCGATGAATCAGCGGTAATAACCCACCAACCCAAGGAAGCTACGGATATCTTTGACGGACTTTGGAGTAGGCCAATCCAGGATTGCCTGAATCTTGTCGGGTATAACAGCTACTCCAGCAGCTGACACCACATGACCTAGGAAGATGAGCTCCTTTAACCAAAACTCACACTTGGAGAACTTGGCATAGAGGCGATGATCTCGAAGCTTGGTCAGAACTAGCCGAAGATGCTCAGCATGCTCTTCTTCGGTCTTGGAGTAGACAAGGATGTCATCAATGTAAATTATAACGAACTTGTCGAGGTACTCGTGGAAGATGGAGTTCATAAGCCTCATGAAGGTAGCCGGGGCATTGGTAAGACCAAAGGACATGATGGTGTACTCATACAAGCCATAACGAGTAGTGAAAGCCGTCTTCGGAATATCCTCCTTTCTGATTTTGATCTGATGGTAGCCTGACCTCAGATCCATCTTGGAGAATACAGTTGCACCAGCTAGCTGATCGAATAGGTCAGTTATTCGGGGAATAGGATACTTGTTCTTGATGGTTACCGCATTTAAACCGCGGTAATCAACAACCAGACGAGGAACATTTGAATCCCTCCTCTTGACAAAGATGACCGGGCAGCCCCAAGGCGAGCTACTAGGCCGAATGAACTCCTTCTCCACCAACTCATCGATTTGTTTCTTCAGCTCAGTTAGCTCTTCCGCTGGCATGCGGTAGGGCCGTTTGGAAATTGGAGCCGTTCCCGGGACCAATTCAATGACAAACTCCACACTTCGATCAGGTGGCATACCAGGCAATTCTTCAGGGAAGACATCGGGGAAGTCACACACCACTGCTACCTCATGCATTTCAGGTGGGGTAGTTCCTTCCATGAAGCAGAGGCTGATCTCCGGAGAGAGAGGAGTGGCTGCGAATGGAGTTGCAGATATTGGGAACCAGTAACGCACTATCCCGTAGCTTGGGTGGATCACTGTGACAGTCTTGGTAGAGCAGTCCAGGTTGGCCTGATATTTAACTAGCCAGTCCATGCCCAGAATGACATCTAGCCCATCTGACTTTAGGGCTATCAACGAGAACGGAAAGGGTATTGACCCTATGGAAACCTGAATCTCAGGAGCGATCCATTTAGTGTGCCAACTAGAGCCTGGTGTTCTGACCACTAGAGGGGAGTCCATGTTCACGAACGGTATTTGGTGGTTGTGTGCATATGCTATGGATATGAATGAATGCGATGCTCCGGAATCAAACAAGACTGAAGCTGGATATGCATTTATTCGAAGCGTACCCAAGAGAACTCCGGGGTCCTCTTCCACTACTTCAGCCGAGACGTGGTTCAAGTGGCCACGGCTGACAGTCATGGCCTTGGCGGCTGGTATAGAGGGAGCTGGTGCAGGTGTTGCGGTAGCCGGTGCCTTCTGGGGACACTCCCGGGAGTAGTGCCCAGGCTGGCCACACCTGTAGCAAGTGGGCCTCGGTGGTGGTGGAGGCAGCTGAGGGCGGAAACCACTTCCAGCCGCACCCAAGGTCGAGGTAGCTGGGCGAGGCGGAGGTGGCCTGATGGGGGGATACTTTACAGGTAGGCCCATGGACCCGGAAAGTAGACCCGCCAAGACCAAGAAGGCCAAAGCCGAGTCACGCGTCAAGTCGCATGGGCTGGGCTGGAGACAAGCCGGCCAAGGCCCGTGTGGAGAAAGAGGCTCGTCCAAAGAAGGAGTCCAAGTACAACCCGGAGTCTAACTTGGAAGACCAAGACGTAGAGTAGGACTCCGTGTTCTAGTGTGACTCGGTATAGCTTGTAAGTCCAGGGACCCGGCAGCCTTTATAAGCAGGGTCCTGGACCTTAGATCGATAAGCTTCAACCAGTAGAGAGAAACCCTAGCCACCAGAGAGAAGTCGCCGGCTCCTGAGTTGTGGGAGCCGGGTCCTTGTATTCGAGATCTGATCAAGAGCAATAACATAGAAGCAGGAAGTAGGTCTTTACCTCTAATCAGAGGGGCCGAACCTAGGTAAATCCTTGTTCCTTGACGAGGTTAACCGTTCCTACGTACTTCAATCACCAATGGCCCCAGAACTCATCTTCCCTGAGGAAGAACTTGCCGTGACAACCCCACGACAGTTGGCGCCCACCGTGGGGCCTATGGTGACAAAAGGAGTTGAGATCGTTGGAGCTGCTCGTCGGGCTATGGAGAAACTCGCCATCGGGCGGGTCTACACTGATGAACATGGTGAGACCGAGATCGATGACTCAGGCTGGACTTCGGAGATGAACGAAGTCGACGAGGGCTACCAGCTTGTCTTTGGAGGAATCAACGTGTTCGTCGGGATGGTTTGCGCGTCGGGTCTTCGCGCGAACTCGGCGGAGTCAGTATCAGAGCCAACCGTTGTCGTCGAGTCCGATGGCGAGGAGTCGGTTGGAACTTCAGAGGTCGGCATCATCGCCGAGTCTGAGGAACCCCAAGCTGAGAAACCAGAGATGCTGCAAGAGTCAGATTCAGATTCAGAGTCTATCTTACCCTTGTTTGAAGATCGGCTTGGGTATGGGATAGAGGAAGAGGATTATGAGGAGTCGCCAGTGCACGCCCGTGTTGTGGGAGTCTACATGTCTGGAAACACTGGAAATCAGTTTGATTCGACTCTGCTGACGAAGGAAATTAACGCAAATAATGCCGCAGAGAGGGCGGCTGAGTTAGTCAATGCTCGTACTGCGTTGGAGAGGCAACTAGCTGATATCACAGAAGCAAACCGTAGACTGGCCGAAGAGCGGGCCCGAGTCCAACATGAAGCCCAAGTTGTGCGGAGGCGCCGCGAGGAGCTTACTTCAATTCAACACCGCAGAGCCAGGAGTCGCTTGAATGACGGAGTCCACATCAATCCAACCAATCTATTCACCACACCTAATGGTCCAGGCAGAGGAGCCGGACTAGGAGGCTCAGCGGCAGCAGGACGCGCCGCAGGAGGAGGAACA